>ML664175.1:7830300-7979618 GCA_007570785.1 Antilocapra americana
GGAGGGGGAGCATATGTAAACCCATAGCAGTTTCATGTCATTGTATGGCAAAACCAATAAAAAAAAATAAAGTAAAACACCAGTATTACACTTTCAAAAAAAAAAAAAAGAGTAATGGAATCTCACATAGAAATGAATTGGTTCCTTTTTATGTTTTATTGCTGCATTTTATTTTCCCGAAATGTACTAAATGACTCTCAACAGAGAGGATTGGTTTCCTTACCATGCTTTAAAATGTCTTATTAAAAACTCAGTTTTTATTCCATTTTATTCCTTTTAAAATTTCATTGGATAAAAGTATCAAAGTTTAGTTATTTGCTTATTCTGGCATTGGCGAAAGCAGCCAAAGGGAAGCATTCTAAATCATATGGAAGATTGATTCTGAGCTCTATGTCCCATACGGAGAAAAGGATTTAAAAGTTATACATTCATTCACAAGTATCCAGTAACTAAAATTTTTCGAATTCTTATTATGTTCCAGACACTGTTAGAATAAGGAAAAGAGCAGTAACAAGAATAAAGAAAAGGACAGTGAGTAGCAATTTCTCTCAGGGGGTTCACAGTCTAGCCAGAGAGGTAGATATTAAAAAGAAGTAAGTAAACCATTAACTAAAGTGTCAGCTGTTCTGAAGGGAATATACAGTGTGCTGCTGGAATATAAAACAGAAAGAACCACCCTAGTCTTGGACTCAGAAAAGAATACAGCTTATAATAATGTGATTTCTGGACATCCATCACAGAAAATCATTCTCTGGAGGTATTAATTCTAGAGGTATGCATCCGGAAACAGCAGGGAAGTATTTCAAGGTAAAAAACAATTAATAAAACATTCCCTTTTGTTCAAAATCACATATAGTAGGCAGTGTCTGGAATACTGTAAGATGTTTCTGTTTTTCATCTCAGCAAAAGAGAGAAAATAGACTCACGTTTGTTGGGCTTCAGTTACCTGCGCCTACTGATATTATCTTAACAAGGTCACCAAGTATATAGACTTTGCCTAAACTCCTAAACTAGTGATAAATTGTCTACTCTTATTTTACTTGACCTCTCAATAACATTTGTTGCTGTTGGCTACTCCATCTTTTCTGAAATGCTATTTTCTAAGTGGCTAATAACCATTTATATTTTTTCCTCCATCTTCACTGGCTACTCCTCTTCAAGCTTTTTAGCACACCCCTTCCTCTACTAGGTCTTTAAATGTTGGAGATCCCAGGGCTCTGGTCTTGACTCTTACTCTCTGGCTGCACTTAATGATTCAGCCAAGTGCTCCAAATACAAGGTTTTCATGTTTGGGAATCACAATCATGTTGGGGAAAAAAATCTGTTGGGATCACTTCAACCTATTGGGGGAAAATGGCTTGTGTGTGGGCCAGGATGAAGGAGGTAGACCCTTTTTCAGTTCTGGAATTAGTTCTCATGATTTCTATAGATGAATAGATGGTCCTGCCTGCCTCAAATCAGCAAAGGATCTTGCTTTGACTTAAGTGATTGTCTTAGGAAGAAATAAACTTTTGAAATCACATGCATCTATATTCAAATAAATCCTTGTCCCCACCATCAACTCAGAAAGATATGAGTCTTGGGCAAGTTATGTAATTCCTCAAAGCATCAGTTTATTCATTTGGCAAAAGGGGATAACAATACATCTCACAGTATTGCTGTGAGGAGAAAATGTGATAGAGCTTGTCAATCACCTTACTCATAGGTATTCAAAAAGTTCTTTTTCTTTTTATTGTATTTAACTTTTACTGAGATATAATTGACATATAACATTATTATATATTTAAACATTTTATAACATACTGATTTAATATTTGTATATACTGCAAAATGATCACTACAGTAAATCCAATTAATCTCTGTAACTATGAAAAGCTACAAAAATGTTTTTTTTTTTTCTGGTGATGAGGACTTTTAAGATTTATTTTCTTTTGTTGTTGTTGTTCAGTTGCTAAGTTGTGTCTGTCTCTTGGCCAATCCAATATAACATAATGTCATTGGTAATATTGACAGTTACTTCTTCCTTTCAAATCTGGATGTTCCTTTTATTTCTTTTTATTGCCTAATTGTTCTGGCTAGCACTGCCAATACTGTGGTGAATAAAAGTGGTGAGTATAAGCATTCTTGTCATGTTCTTGATCTTAGAGGAAAACTTTTCAACTTTCCACCATTGAATATAATGTTAGTTGTGGGTTTGATATATATGACCTTTATTATGTTGATATACCTTCCCTCTATACCCAATTCACTGAAACTTTTATCATAAATGCATGTTGAGTTTTGTCAAATGCATCTTCTGGATCTGTTGAGATGATTGTATGATTTTTATCATTTTTTAAATGTAGTGCATCACATTAATTGATTTGCAGATACTGAACCATACTTGCATCCCTGGGATATTCCACTTGCTTTTGGTATATAATCCTTTTAATGTATTGTTGACTTCCATTTGCCAATAATTTTTTGAGGATTTTTTGTTTCTATTTTTGTTCCTCAGGAATATTTGCCTGTAATTTTCTTTTCTTGTGGTAAGAGAATGAGGGTGTGTTTCTATCTTTTATCTGTACAGTGAAGTGCAAAGGTGATAGCCTGCAGAAACTGTTTCTTCAAATGCTGGAGCCCAGTAGAATGCCATCTCCACTGGGCTGCAGAGCCAGATGATCAAGGGACATATTTGATTCTACTTGTTAAAAATCAGGGTTCCAGACATGTATAAAAGGTTCCTTCAGGGAAATATTAAAGCTGTGGAATGTAGGAGAGGAAAAGCACGAGGGTGGCACCTGCCAGAGTAAGAGAAAATAAAGGTCTCTAGTAAGAAAGTAAAGATGGTAACCACTAGCTTTAGCTAGGCAGACAATGAGCACAAATTTGGCGCCCCACTGTTTAGAGGATAAAAATGGCACTCACTGGAGGAAAAATAGTACCTACCAGCTTTAGCCAAGCGAGAATATGCTTGTGGCACCCACCCGCACCTCCATTCCCGGATAGTATCCAAACAGTTCCTAACACTCTGAGATCAGCAAGTGGATCTCATTGACATAAAGTCTGGGTGTTTTTCAAAAGCTGCCTCTGTGATGGGTCTTTGGATGATGAGTCTGTACAAAAACCCTTCAAAAATAATTTCTCAGTTTGCTGTAGCCCTTTGCTCAGCCCATGGGCTTGAGTCCTATCAGTTCTCAAAGCCAGATGTTACAGGGGCCCATCTTTCAGGTACAGGTCTTCAATGTGAGGAATCATTCCTCAGAGAGAAGCTGCATGTTTGTGAGTTCCCTGAAGATTGTGGGTCACTGAGCTGGGGGGTAGTGTTCAGCCTCTCTGCCTGTCTCAGAATGATCCTTTTCTCCTTTGTAGAGGTGAAAGAGCTACTCTGGCAGTTGTCAGGTCTTTCTCAAAGAAATTTGTTTCATGTATAACTTATTGATTCAGTGTGTCAGTGAGGAAAAATAATTTCAGGATCTTCCTACATCATCAGCTTCCACTGCTCTTATGTCTTCCTTTTTTAAAAATTCTGTCTGCAGATTTGGCCCTTGAACAACATGGATTTGAGCTGCATAGGTCTTATTAAGCATAGATTTTTTTTTAATAAATGCATACTCCTTTTTTGTTTTGTTTTATTGAATTTTTTATTGTATAGTTGAATTACAAGATTGTTAGTTTCTTGCTCTAGAGCAAAATTAATCAGTCATATATCTATATATATCCACTCTTTTTTTCAATGTCCTTCCCATTTAGGTCACCACAAAGCACTGAGTTCCCTGTGCTATATAGTAGGTTCACATTAGTAATCTATTTTATACCTAGTACCATAAATATATCAATCCTAATCTACCAATTCATCTTACCCTCTCTTCCCCTCTTTATAACCATTTTTGTTCCCTACATTTGTGACTCTATTTCTGCTTTTCAAATAAGTTTATCTCTAGTTTCTACATATAAGCAATATCATATGACTTTTTATTCTCTGAGTTACTTTACTCCATATGATAATCTCTGGGTCCATCTATGTTTCTGCAAATGGCACTATTTCATTCCTTTTTATGGCTGAGTAATATTCCATGGTATATATCTACCACATCTTCTTTATCCATTCCTCTGTCAATGGACATTTAGGTTGCTTCCATATGTCATATGATAGCTCTGTTTTTAGTTTTTAAAGGAACCTCCATACTGTTATCCACAGTGGCTGTACCAATTTACATCCCCACCGACAGTGTAGGAGGGTCCTGTTTTCTCCACACCCTCTCCAGCATTTATTGTTTGTAGATGTTTTGATGATGGTCATTATGAACAATGTGAGGTGATATATCATTGTAGTTTTGATTTGCTTAGAGAAGCAATTAGAGAAGGCAAACATCTTTTCATTTGTTTGTTTGCCATCTGTATGTCTTCTCTGGAGAAATGTCTATTTAGACCTTCTGCTCATTTTTTGGTTGGATTGTTTGTTTATTTTTTATAATAAGCTGCATAAGCTATTTGTATATTTTGGAGATTAATCCCTTGTCAGTTGCTTCATTTGCAAATATTTTTTTCCCATTCTGAGGGTTGTCTTTTTGTTTTGTTTGTGGTTTCTGTTGTTGTGTAGAAGCTTTTTTTGTGTGTAGAAGCTTTTAAGTTCAATTGCATCCCATTTAGCATTATAGGATCTGCATTTGTTTAATCCATGAATGTAAAACTGCGAATTGGAGGGCTGACATTAAAGTTAGAGGAGGTTTTTTGACTGTGAAGGGGATAGGGACCCCTAATCCCTGCATTGTTCAAGGATCAACTATACTTGTACATAATTTACTTATGGAGGCAGGAGTTTGTGCTATAGTAGCATGCGCTAAAACGCAGTGTTTGGTTCATTGCTTCTTTTACTCAGTCTGACTGCTTGCTCTATAAGGAAGGAGATTATAGCACACAAAATACCCAGTTTGCTGGACCCATCAGGCTTACTCTGAAATGTATATGCAATTTCTCTCTGTCTGCTCACAAAGCATCTCTCAGGTATTTGGAAGCACTGGGATATACTCTGTAATTAAGCTTGACACTGAAACCCATCAAAACCATTTTAAAGATATTGTCTTCATATGTGCTTTCTAGATATAAATATGTGCTTTCTAGATATAGATACACAGACATACATGTATACAGATATGTGCATCATCCCCTTTGTTGTTGAGTCATTCGGTCATGTCCAATTCTTTGCAACCCTGTGGACTGCAGCACCCCAGGCTTCCCTGTCTTTCGCTATCTCCCAGAGTTTGCCCAAACTCATGTTCACTGAGTTGATGATGTCATCCAACCATCCCATCCTCTGTCACCACCTTCCTCTCTGGCCCTCAGTCTTTCCTAGCACCAGACTGGTTTCTAGTGAGTTGACCCTTCACATCAGGTGGCCCAAGTATTGAAGGACCATTCCTTATTTTACACAAATAGTATATTGCATGTGTTTCACTTATGTGTCTTTGACATGGATTTATATCAGTAGCTAAAATATTCCCATTCTTTATTCCATTGAGTATATATTTCAAAATGCATGTAATCTGCCCCTTTTGGTGGAAATTCAAGTTGTTTCTAATGTTATTGCATACTTAGTCACTCGGTTGTGCCCGACTGTACCAAATTATCCTCCAAAGAAGTTTTATTTGAGTTCAATAACTCTAACAATCGCTGATGCAAAGGACATGAACCTAGGCAAACTCCTGGAGATGGTGAGGGACAGGGAGGTCTGGCATGCTGCAGTACATGGGGTTGTAAAGAGTCAGACTTCATTGGGTGACTGAATAACAACAACAATATACCACAGTGCCCTTTTCAAAATTCTTATTAATGTACTGTTTTGCTAAAGTTGTGTTTTCATTACTTTTCTTAAGTTGGTACAAAGGTTTAATTTACCATATTACTAGAAGTCATAATTATTTAGTTTGAGAGGAACGGTTTCCTTATATCTGGAAAACACAAATTTAAATCAGGAACTTTTTCAGTGATAATGCAAAGATATGGAGGAAAACAGTAGAATGAGAAAGACTAGAAATCTCTTCAAGAAAATTAGCGATACCAAGGGAACATTTCATGTAAAGATGGACACAATAAAGGACAGAAATGGTATGGACCTAACAGAAGCAGAAGATATTAAGAGGTGGCAATACACAGAAGAAGTATACTAAAAAGATCTTCACAACCCAAATAATTACAATGTTGGGAATCCTTCATCTGGAGCCAGACATCCTGGAATGTGAAATCAAGTGGGACTTAGGAAGCATCACTAGGAACAAAGTGAGTGGAAGTGATGAAATTCCAGTTGAGCTATTTCAAGTCCTAAAAGATGATGCTGTGAAAGTGCTGCAGTCAGTATGCCAGCAAATTTGGAAAACTCAGCAGTGGCCACAGAACTGGAAAAGGTCAGTTTTCATTCCAATCCCAAAGAAAGGCAATGCCAAAGAATGCTCAAACTACTGCACAATTGCACTCATCTCACACGCTAGCAAAGAAGTGCTCAAAATTCTCCAAGTGAGGCTTCAACAGTGCATGAACCATGAACTTTCAGATGGTCAAGCTGGATTTAGAAAAGGCAGAGGAACCAGAGATCAAATTTCCAGCATCTGCTGATTCATTGAAAAAGCAAGAATTTCAGAAAAACATCTGCTTTATTGAGTATTCCAAAGCCTTTGACTGTGTGAATCACAACAGATGGTGGAACATTCTTCAAGAGATGGGAATACCAGACCACCTGACGTGCCTCCTGAGAAATGTGTATGAAGGTCAAGATACAACATTAGAACCGGACATGGAACAACAGACTGGTTCCAGATGGGAAAAGGAGTACGCCAAGGCTGTATATTGTCATCCTGCTTATTTAGCTTATATGCAGAGTACATCATGTGAAATGCCAGGCTGGATGAAGCATAAGCTGGAATCCAGATTGCTGGGAGAAGTATCAATAACCTTAGATATGCAGATGACACCACCCTTATGACAGAAAGTGAAGAAGAACTAAAGAGCCTCTTGATGAAAGGGAAAGAGGAGAGTGAAAAAGTTGGCTTAAAGCTCAACATTCAGAAAACTAAGATCATGGCATCTGGTCCCATCACTTCATGACAAATAGGTCGGGAAATAATGGACAGTGAGAGACTTTCTTATTTTGAGGTCCAAAATCACTGCAAATGGTGACTTCAGCCATGAAATGAAAGGATGTTTGCTCCTTGGAAGAAAAGCTGTGACCAACCTAGACAGCATATTGAAAAGTAGAAATATTACTTTGCCAACAAAGGTCTGGCTAGTCAAAGCTATGGTTTTCCCAGTAGTGATGTGAGACTTGAACGGTATGAAAGCTAAGCACTGAAGGATCGATGCTTTTGAACTGTGGTGTTGGGGAAGACTATTGAGAGTCCCTTGGACTGCAAGGAGATCTAATCAGTCCGTCTTAAAGGAAGTCAGTCCTGAATATTCATTGGAAGGACTGATGCTGAAACTGAAACTCCCAATACTTTGGCCACCTAATGCAAAGAACTGACTCATTGGGAAAGACCCTGATGCTGGGAAAGATTGAGGGCAGGAGGAGAAGGGGATGGCAAAGGATGGGATGGTTGGATGGCATCACCAACTCAATGAACATGCGTCTGAGCAAGCTTCGGGAGTTGGTGATGGACAGGGAAGCCTGGCGTGCAACAGTCCATGTTGTCGCAAAGAGTCGGACACGACTGAGCCACTGACCTGAATTTTTTCAGATAGAAACCATAAATCTATAACGGTATTCTCCAGTTCACTCAGTCTTATGAAGCCATCATGTTTCCCTTTAGAATTCTTTAATTTACAGCATTATGGTCTGAAAGTCAGAAACTTGTATTTATCGAAAATTCCTTTCTATAAATCTTCTTGAAGAGGAAGCATTTTTTCAGAGGCATCAGAGTAAAACCATAGCTGTCTATTATTGAAATACTTAAGGAGACATGTTTAAAATCTGATTACAGTGCAATTGACAGAGACTTATTTATTGCTGTGACATACAACAGTTTTAGATAATAACTATAATATTTTACTAGGACTTATCAGAATTTTAGGAACCCCATATAATTTCCAGAATATCTATATTAATAACATTTATCATACACTAAAACCTAAGAAGATTTATTGCTCATTTAACAATACTTCCCATGTAATTTAACATACTAGAAGTACCTAATTAGTTTAATATCTCTCTTTGGAATGTTTCAGGGACTTTTGTTCTTTTTAACAGAGAGAAAAGCCAAATTCAAGTTTTGTACCAGCTTACTTTCAAAATTCGTTCACTCAGTTTATTATAACATAGTCAATCCTGACCATGCACAAAACTCCTTTCTCTGGGTCCACTTCCCACAAACCTTCCATCACTTTTTTTTAGCCATCCAGAAACAATCAGTTCTAAGACAGACTTAGTTTCTTTTTCCTTAATAAGGTATAATTCCATTCCTCATACCTTCTTTCCTGAAAACATATGCTATTTACCTCAAGCAACCATGAACTGTCTTTTTACATCAGCACTTCCCCTACTTTGAGATTATGTTAAATATATTATCTCATCTTTTTGAGCAGAATTTTTGTAATTTCTTCATATTTAAATTTGTGACTTACTTGGAATTTATTTTGATATTAAGTGTGATGAAAATCTTATTTTAAACTAATGTTTTACTACAACTTTGGAAATAAAAGTTAGGTGTGAACTATAGAGCAGAATCAAATCAACCAATGATATATTTGCTTTCTATTTCATTTCATTCTAAAATACAGCCTGTAGTATTATAAAAATATTCTTGTTTTCTTATAGTATCTATAACGTGTCATTCTGTAAATTTTCTTAATGAAAAATAGTTGTATATTTAAAAATCAGTTATCAGGCTCAGCTTTAAGAATAAGTTGATTTTTTTTCTATTCTAATCTTGTTATCTAAAATTCTAAAAAAAAAACTAGTACTGCTTATTTTATATAGCTCTTTGTATAGTGATTAATATTTTAAAAGACAAAGCAGAAACTAAAAGAGATCTCATCAAGCACATGCATTAAAATAGAAAACAAACAAACAAAAAAAAACCCTCAAGCTCCCAAAGTTATAAAAACAGATAAATTAGAATGTCTGAATTTTTTAGGAAAAAGTGACTTGAGGAGATAACCACTGAGAGTCAAGGGAAATACAGACGAAAATTAAACTATGGTTTGCATATAAGTTCACTTTGTTCTTAGAGTAGCATTTTCTTATAAAACACACTTTCCTTTCATATATATGTGTGTGTGTGTGTGTGTGTGTGTGTGTGTGTGTGTGTGTAATTTCAGTCTTTCCTCGGCTAATCATCAAAAGCCATGTAGGCTTTGCTATGCTAATTATGGTCTTTCTGAAATCTCTTTTTGGTTGAATATAAATAAAAGATGGAGGGAATTCCGTATTCAATCTATATTCAGTCTAGATTATTCTGATAATCAAATGTTGAAAAATTAACCTTGTGAAAATGTGGTGTGATGGGTAGTGGTAGGTATTGAAATACCAAGAAATGTGGTCAGTATTGAGCTAAGGAAATGCCAGAAGTAAGTTTTAATCTCCATTACCACTATCTTGACATGTAGCCTGATTGTTAAGCCCCTTAATGCGCCAATCAGTGCAATAAATGCTTATATATTTCCTGTTGCATAGAAAGCATTAGGCTAGCTGCTAGTTATGCCGGAGTGAATAACTCAAAGCTTTGCTTTCAAAGTTTATTTTCTTCTGCAGGTTTCACAAAGAGTAGTCATAGACCTAGGCAACAACATCACCTGAGAGCTTGTCACAAATGCATATCCGTAGGCCCTGACCAAGAGTTACTAAATAGCAGCTCCAAGGGTGGGTCCAGCAATCTGCTTTAAAAAGCCCTGTAGGTGATTCTGATGCTTACATCTGGTTGAGAATCCCTGATCCACATAACTTGGACAAGTAAGGGGGCAATTAAAATATAATGTGGCAAATAGGCTGAAAGGGGAAAGATGAGGTGTTCTATGAGCATACAGGAAGCTCAGACAATGCCCTGGGCTAGAGTGGATGGGAAATAGGGGATCAAGGAAGGCTGTAAGGAAAAGTGACTTCTAAAAAGACAGAAAGAATAAGTAGGAACTGAGCAAGCAGGGTGGATTAGGTAAAAGAAGGATGGCCTGGTGAGGGAAAGAAGGCAAGAGAGAGTGTTACAAAGCAAGGAGGGTCCCACACATGCAAAACCCTCAGAGCTGTGTGAGAGTTTGCTCTCCTCCAGGAATGAAGGCTGGAGCACCTTTGACCAACCACAGTGCAGAGCTGATCATGAGGCTTGATCAAGGGTCAGGAGTGTCCCAGATACTCATAATGGTACTACTCACTCTAAAAATAGTGAAAGTAGCTCTGGTGATAGTAAGGCTGACGAGAAAAGCAGATGTTTTGTGAGCCAAGTTAAGAAGTTTGGATTTATCCTTCAGGACATGTGAAGCCACTAAGAATTTTAAGTAGGAGCATCAGATTTATGCTTTATGAAAATGGGTCTGGCTGCAGAATGAAAATTAATGGAGGGATGAGACTGGAAGCGAGGAAAGGCTATTTGAGTAATCTGGCTGACTTAAGTTTTCTAATAGAATCTGACTTGTTCTTGCTAAAATTATTTACAAAATATGCCTTAGGTCTTTGGCAGATGTTGAGTAAGAAAAAGGCATATTGAAAGATTAAAGTCTTACCTCTTAAATAATGGCTTCCAATTTGGGAATCAGTGATATAGTGGGTGTTTATAAAAAATAAGAATAACAAAGCTATTTTCAGTTATTATGAAGTTCAGTAAGAAGTATACATTGTGTGAAAGCAAATTAAAATTTACATTTCCTTCTTTTTGGTCTGAAGTGATGTCAACTCATTATAGGTTCTGTGGTCATTTAACGCTTATTAGAAACTCCATTTTAACCTTGGCATATCACTGGAGAACAGAACATGAAAAAATTAGCTTTTTGCTTAACTGATACAGTAGGAAAAAAAAAGAAAATAGAATCTGTGGGAGAAACTAAACTCATGTATCTTGCTATTTAAAGATTATAAACTGTGGTGTGTTATCTATGTGGTAGCTGAACCTAAGGGAGCTAGCCAAGCTTTAGGCAGAAAAATGATCTGAGACAAAAAGAAGAAAATTACATTGCATAAAAATAGTTTAAGTTTTGAGATTAAAAATCATATTTTATTTGTAAGTAATTATTCTCAGAGTTACTGTGAGAGGGAAAAGCAGCAGCTTCCATGAAAGCCATGGAAGTTCCCAGTATTTGAACAGAGCCCGTTTCAGTATTCATTTATTTGTCTTGGTGTCAGGCAGCTTAGAGCGGTTTAATAAGTTTTTGTTCACATTCAGATTCAGTTCCTCTAATTTTCTGAGTGGCAGTTGCTTTTGTAATTGAATTGAGCTGATGATAGTTTGTTCTTTTAGTGAGGGACAGTATTAGTTTAGTAACATTCTTTTGTGGAAACAAACTCATATGAATCTAAATAAAAAGTTTAAAACCTATAATGAAAACAGAGGCACCATATCTAATGTTCGCCTCGGGGCACTAGAAGCATACCACGACACTGATGGTACTTATCGTGTTCCCCATTAAATGACTTAATGGACCTTATTAAATGTGATTTGTCTAGAAAGTGCTGGTAGCACACTTATCTAGTGATTGACTCTCACTGAGCAATAGTCGTGTGGACTAAATACCATGAATGAGTAATAGTGGCGTATGTGAACCACTCTTACTAGGACTTGAGAACACTAACTGGGTCCCAACCGCCATGCAGGGTCCTGCATTTCCATACATTGTGGCTGACTCCAACGCTGTGCCTGGAGCAGTAGCTCTGATTGAATTACAAAGACTAGTCACAGAGATAGTGCAGCCCCACTAGCATTCTGATTTGGACAGTTTTTTTCCCTCTTTGTCCAGCAGAGGAGATCTAATCCAGAGAGTTAAACTGTTGCCCATCAGAACTGTAGAATCGCCTGCAACCGTGGGTGGTCCTAATGGTCCTCTCAGTCCTTCCCTGTCTTTATTCCTGACCTAACTGGATGTAGGGATTGCCCTGAGCTCCTTTGCTCTGCACCGTCCTTTCTAGTCTTGTTGGCAGATCTGCTGCAGAGGCTAAGCTCCCTGAGTCCTCAGAGGTCTCACCTTTGTAGTACCTCGGGGTAGGGTGAGTCTCTGGTAATGGCTCATGGGCTCTGCAATGAAGTAGTTCTTCTTCTTATTTATCTAAATTTTAGTTTTGTATTTGTATAATAAGTAAGATACCCTTTGCATGACCTAGGAATTTGGGATAGCCTAGACGTCCATGTTGATTTGCAATTTTAAATCAATATATGCTGGTTATGGATGCTGAGAGACCAGGCTTTCTGATAGAAGAGTCCAGGTCTTTCTGGTCAGTCCTCATGTGACCGGTTTTTGAGGATTCCCACTTGCCCTACCCAACATATGACCCCTAGAAGCAGTTTATACCTTTGTGAACATTGTAGAAATATTCTTTAGAACTTCTTCATTTAGTTTTTGTGTTCCTGAAGGCTCAGTACTTAAGACTACTGGTCTTATTCAGTTATAAAAACATCATAGGTTTTTACAAGGAAAGAAAAATTTATTAGTTTCATTTTAATATTTTGAAGATACTTAGAATCATGTTAATTTCTCTAACATTTGTGGCACTTTAGATTAAAGTGTTCTAAGAGAATTATTTGTTCCATACAAATAAAGCAATTTGAGACATTACCTATGTGTATTATTTTAGTTGCTATTTTTATAAATGTTTCCCTTTAAAATCATCTATCCCTCAGATACAAAAACCTTGTTTTCATTTTAAAAGCATCTTTATTATGATTATTATGTTACTCTAAGTTAATTACTGATGTTTTATCTACATATAATTTTGTTGATGCATATTCTACCTGCTGTACAACAGATTTTATTCCGTAACATGGCAAAATGTTATAAAGAAGCTGTCAGCTTAGGGTACTTATGTTTAGCCCATCCGATTTCCCTTATGGCTTTACAGATGCAGATTTTAATCCTGCTTTGTAATTTCCCTGGGATTCATTTTTCATCTCAAAGTCAGATCCCCAGGATAAAAAATGTTCTTGTCTGAAAACATTTTATATTTTATGTGCACAAGACACACAGACACACACATCTGTATGTGGTGGTGGTTGTGATTCAGTCTCTAAGTCATGTCCAACTCTCTGTGACCCCATGGACTGCAGCACGCCAGGCTTTCCTGTCCTTCACTGTCTCCATCGTTTGCTCAAATTCATGTCCATTTAGTTGATAATACCAACCAACCATCTCATCCTCTGTCACCCTTCTCCTCTTGCCTTCACTCTTTCCCAGCCTTGGGATCTTTTCCAGTGAGTTGGCTCTTGCATCAGGTGGGCAAAGAAATTATTGGAGCTTCAGCTTCAGCATTAGTCCTTCCAATGAATATTCAGGGTTGATTTCCTTTAGGATTGACTGGTTTGATCTCCTTGCTGTCTAAGGGACTCTCGAGAGTCTTCTCTAGCACCACAATTTGAAAGCATCAATTCTTTGGCATTCAGCTTTCTTTATGATACAGCTCTCACATCTATATGTGGTACCTGTAGCTGTTTAGTTTTTGATATCTTGGTTTCATAATATTTGTTTCACTTTATATTATTGTTATTTTTTGCAAGTCTTAGCTCACTTGTTATACCACAGCCTTTTGGAAAGAGGATTTGATTCATTTGAAGAATCCCTTTCTTCCCCACTCCCCAGCCTACACACTGTGCCTTGCCTGTGTTATCTGCTCAACAAACAGTGATTGAACAAATGAATTCAAAATAAATACTTAAAAGTTTCTAGAGGGAAAATGCAAATAGTTTAGCAAGTTATAGCTATTGTGACCGGAGTAATTAAGGAACCAATTGTTTTTAAGTTTCTCTGAATTTAAATAGCCATATTCGATTACCCGTATTAGAAAGCATAACTCTTAAAAAAAAAAAAAAAAAAGAAAGCATAACTCTTGAACTGAGGCCATTGAAAGTGACACTGTACTAAAGCATTCGCTGTGTCCACCAGGATAAACCTCCCCAGATTGTACACGTATAGGGTTAGCACTTAAGTTTTATCCTAAAGTCACCTCGCTTGCCTTGCTCTGGTCCCAGCCCTGCATTTCAATGAACCTTAGCAGAAATTTCTCAACACTGACACTTTGTCTTATATTGTTGCACCCCTGTACAACCACTGATTGTATTGGGGTGACACTACTGACTATTTGAGAACAACACAGCATCATCCATAGAATAGATTATTCACAGAACTACAAAGTATTGTTTCTGCTATTGTGGGAATCAAGATATGTTTCCTTTAACTCCATCTTTTTCCTGTGTTAACTTCTCAAATATCAGGCCTTCTTTCTCTGTGTGTGTTTGTGTGCTTAGTTTCTTAGTCATGTTCAACTCTTTGCGACCCCGTGGACTGTAACTCACCAGGCTCCTCTGTCCATGAAATTTTCCAGACGAGAGTACTGGAGTGGTTGTCATTTTCTCCTCCAGGGGATCTTCCTGACCCAGGGATTGAACCCATGTCTCTGGCGTTGACAGGCAGATTCTTCACTGCTGTGCTACCTGGCAAGCCCTCTTCTTTCTATAATTAAATTATATATTGTCTCCTCTGTGAAGTGACTCTTGGTGCTTTGAATAGTCATTTCTCCTGATGAAACTGGGTTCAAAAAGTAGAAAAGCAGTAAAACATAAACAAGTTAACTTTTCTAAGCTTCCTTTCCTCTCCCAGCCTCCACAAGGTGGTGTTAGCATCACCACTTAGGTGATGCTAACACCTAAGTCATGTCATGTTTATTATAAACTATTTAATGAGAGCCTTCTATATGCCTGGTATGTGCACTAAATACAGGTAACTCATTCAGCATGGGAGATGTGACCTTGTTACACAGAATAGATCTAGGTCAATACTTAAGTAATTAAGTGTGATTGTTTCTATCTTGACTGAAGTGCCTCTGTTTCAGTTACTGAAATAGAGTAGGAACTCATTAAATAGCAGGTTTTAATATTATCTTTTCTATTATTATTCAGGCTGAGGAATCTATTTTATGAAACCCAGAGCATGAATGAATTAAAATGGCATTCCTGTGTCAAACAACTATAGATTCATTTCACTGTATTATTGATAAAAGAAGACAATTAGAATCATCCCCTCCATGAAAGAATGGCTGATCTAATGTACCTAATCCCGTGGACAGAGGAGGCTGGCAGGCTACAGTCCACAGGCTGGCAAAGAATTGGACACAACTGAATGACTGAGCACACAGGCACACTTATAAGGCATTCCCAAGCTACAAATGAAGAAGAATAATTAATTTTGTCTAGCCACCACACTTGATAAAATTGAATATCTTTGTGATTTTGTATCCATACATTATAGAAATAGATTTTGTGGATTAAAGGATTTTTAGCCAAAGAGGAGTTACATTTTGAATATTGGTATTCACCAGTTGAATGGTAGGGTGCTACATTCTTACTTTAGTGCTAGCAGTATTAACCTTGGAATAAAGTTAATTTGGAGATTTTTTTCTCCGTCAGCAAAGGTACCCCTTTGCTTAAGCCCTTTCCTTTCTTCACTTCCTTCTTGTAATATAGCCTAACAGCCACATTTACAATTAAATTATTAATTAATTTTTTAGATCACTGTTCCCCATGTAACACTCAACTTATAAGTAATGATTCAAGCATTAAAAAGAAGCCACACAATTTAAAAATGTGCACCACAAATTTTATGTTTACCCACTGAATTGATAAATCCAGCAGGAAATTCTAGATGGGTACTATCAGCTGTAAAATTAAAGATAGGGTATGAAGAAAACACAATCTCCTTTTGGTTATTTACAGGTGGGTAATCTGGTTTGAAAGAACCTTAGATTCACCTTTTATATTTTTTGTTTATGGCAATTTCCATGATTTGTTACTTTACTAATGGATAGGTAAACAGTGAGGAAAAGTGAAACTCAGATCAGTCCACTCACATGCCTAGAAGAGGAGAACAAAAAGGTATGAGGGCCTGCCTGCTCTTTTAATTACCTGCCCTACCATTTTCTGCTATTTTTAGGAACAATGACAGTTGACTGTATTAGAAACTGATTAGTCAGGGATCCTCAGTTATGCTGACTACATACTCTCCTTGTGTTTTTAACGGTGGTTAAAAAAACAAAAAAACGGGCAACTTTCATATGAACTCATTGATTCTACTTAGTTACTCTTGTTGAGTTTTTGTATTATTATCACTGACATATTATGGCACTGCTGTAGATCTAGCACTTGGCATTTCTGTAACACTGTTTTCTTAGTTTCATGTTAACTACTTCCATCTCTCTACACACAGATTAACACACACACACACAAAACATTATGGTGATTTGTGGTGCTTACTCAGTAAGTAACATAAGTGAACTGATAGCCAATCTATTTACTGACCCCATTTAGCATGACTGTTAAACATGCAAAGTTTTAGAAAAGCAAAGCTCTAGTAACTGTCTATTTTTCCTAAGTCTAGTAACTGTCTATTCTTGCTAAGTCTAACATAAACTTTGAAAACTTGAAATACTCTCAAGTAATTTAATTCACTACATAAAATCAATAAATACCGTATAATGAGACACAGATATTTGGGCATACAGTAAAGCCTGGTTACTTGTCGTTAAGCCTAGAGAAGAATTTGAAATCTTTCAAGTTTCTTTCAACCCTCAAACTCTCTATATGAACAATCTGACAGTTATATCATGGTGATATCAGCAAATACTCCAATGCCAATTCTCAAATTACCCCTGCCTACATCTTGACTTTCAGCCTACTTTTGACAAAACAGGAATTTGATGTTATCTAGTTGAATAATTCTGATTTCTAAACTGACATCTTGTCATATTTTTATTCATGGATTTCAATTTATAAATCAACATTCCAAAGACTATTTACTGGAGCTTTTTGGGCTCCAGTAACAGTCTCTTACCTCAGTATCTGGATAAAGTATAAGGACCTAAATTTCTTGCAGGTACAAAAAAAACTAAAAAAATAGAAAGAAAATCCCACTGACATAAGCTTAAAAATTAAAACGTGACTCTTGATTAAAATGTAAATTTTCACTAACCATTAATTTTCCTGTTTGGAATAATTATCAAGCATTTGAAAGAAATGTATAGGATAGATGTTCTTAGATTTAATTAAACATATGCTCTACTCATTGCCCATCCTTACCCTCAACACAGCACCCTATTAAATTCCCAAATTGAATAAACATGCCCAATTCATCTCAAGACTTTTTTGACTGGTGTGAGGCTTATCAGCAGTTTTCAGTTCACTAGCGTACTGTGAGTAAGATATCTTACATAGAATGATGAAATTAAATTGTAGATAATACTATTCTGTTTATCTAATCTTATTTCCATATATAATTATTGAACTCACAGGATTTGACTCTGACTTTACTACAGCTTTGTTTAAAATAAAAGACTTCCTAATAATGGTAATATGTCACATCAGTGGGTTCTATCTTATTGATACCCTCCTCAACTAAAAACCATACAGAAAAGAATCCATTCCCTTTTCCTTAGGAACTCAGATTATCTTTTTATATTTTTTTCAGGTTATTTTTTAAATTTTATTTTGAAAAAAACCCTAAGTAGAAAATAGTGACCATTTATGTTTTTAAAAATAATAATGGACACTTAGTATTTGTAGCCCAGATTTAGAAAGAGATTACCTTGATAGCATCTAGTTCCCAGAAATAACCACTGTGGTAAAGCTTATGTTGAGGATCCCTTTGTTTTTCCATATAGTTTTACCATATATAAACATTTCTCTAAATTAGTTAATATCTAGTACTGCTTGCTTTTAAATTGATACAAAAGTAATCATACTGTGTCATGATCTTTCTCTTCAGTACTATGTTTGAGATTCATATATCCTGGAGTGTGTAATAGCTCGTCTTAGCTTGCGTGCTCTGCAAAGAGATTCTGAGGTGGGGGATCAGATGCAGAGTTTCACCTACGGGTGCTCTAGAGCAGAGCTGTCCGTTGGGACTTTCTGGAATGGTGACTGTGCTTCATATCTACACTGCCTCTTATGGTAGCCATGGCCACAAGCCATGTATGACTTGAGTGACTTAGTTAATTTAGTTGAAATGCAAATGTGAGTATCTTTGTGTAACTCATGGGCTTATGTATGGGACAGACAACTCTAGAGAGAGATACCTGTAAGGAACTGGGAATGGCAGGATCGAGCAGGAAAAGCTGACTTGCCATGTAGTTACACCTCAGACCTCACCCAATCCTCAGAAAGGTCTGGAGCAGGGAATGGCTCTTTCAGAGTTGTCCCCAGTCGAGGCAAAGCAACTGAGCTTGAGTATCACAGCATAAGCCAGTCATCAGTGCTGCCTTCTAGAAAAAGGAGAAATCTTGGTTGAATCAGTTTCTTCCCTCTAACGGCAATTCCCACTGAAGTGCACAACTAGAAGCCTTCAACAGCCAATATTATCAGCAGCAAAGGTTTTAGTGCCAGGCCCTAAAGAGGGAATCTGAGCAGAGCACTATCACACCCACTATGCAGTTGGCCATTCATTTCCAGTACGCTATTGAAATCTCATTATATAAATCAGTTTATTTGTATATTCTATAGGTAATGGAGAGTTGGGGTATTTCTAGTTTGGGGAAGTGTGGCTATTGTAAACACTTTTTTATATATACAGAATTATTTAGTTCTGTATATGCCTCCTGGTGAATAAATGCAAGATTTCTCTAGGATATATGCCTATAAGTGGAATTACAGAGAGTTAGGATATGTGCATAATTTACTTTACTAGAAAATGCCCAGCTATTTTCCAAAATGGTTATGTATTTTTCAAATTACAGCCTTTCATTCAATAGTGTAGTTCTGTCAAGTGAGAGGTTTATTCAGAATATCTATTCTACTATTCAGAAGACAAGCCTAGGATCATTGATATCATTTCCCTCCTGAATAGAGTATTAAAATAATATTTTTTTAGTTTGGGCACATCCAGCCAAGGGAAACCACCCTTAAAATAATTTTTACCCTGCAGAGGTTAGCAGAATTCTAAGAACTCTATTGAATTGTGTTCTTGTATAAGATTTTTCTCTTAACTGTGGGTAAAACCTGTGACTTGCTTTTAGCCAGTGGAATATTGCAAAAACCATAAACCTAAGACAAAAACCTAAACCCATGATTGGATTATATGTTAAAGATAAAGGGTTTTGCAGATGTAGTTAAGGTTCCTAATCAGTTTGACTTTGAATTAATGAAAATAAGTATTACACTGGGTATTACCTGACCTAGACAGATAAACCCTTTATAAGGAAGATTGGACCTTTTCTGAGGTCATAGAGATTGGGAAATCAAGTGCCTTGTATTCTATAGATATAAGGAAATTAATTCCGCCAACAGTCATGCAGGCTCGCATGGGAACTCCTAGTCTCAGATGAGCTCCCAGTCCTGGCAGGCAGCTGGGTAGCGCCCTGTGGGACACTGAGCACCCAGTCATGCTGCCTAACTCCTGACCCATGGAGGCTGTGTGGCAATAAATTGTGTTGTTTAAAGTTGCTAAATTTGTGACAAATTGCTGCAAAGCAATAAAAAACAAATATACTGGCTTAGCAGCAAAACTTCTCTCTCTTTTTTTTTTTAACGCATCATTTTACTTCCCCCCCATCTGACTATTTGATTTCTTGGATCTTTTGTATTTGGAGTGAAAGACTTTATTATTTCTACCTTTAAGATAATTCTTTATTCATTGAAAAGAGGCACTGAGAATACTTCAAATTCAAATTATAAAATTGTATCCAGTAGTAACTTTTTTCTTTTGAAGAAATTATATTCACTTTCCATGAATGAGTGTCCCTGAAGGAATGTGTTTGAAATTATGTATGTCAATTTCAAGGACTAAATATCTAAAAATTGCTTTCCTGAAACATTTAAGAATAACTAAGCTTAAGAGAAAACAAAGTTTTTTCAGACTCCTTTAAAGACAGAAAAGGTTTGAGAAGGTAACAATGACAGAAACAAAAATGTGGATGATGCCTGAAACATAGGAAAGTAAAATGGAAAATTTAAATTTGATAAAGATAATGGGCTTATCTTATCACTGGCAAAATAGGAGTGATATATTTTATTCTTACTCACATGCAGTTGATGAAAATGGATGCTCTTGTCATAGTTGCGGTTCTCTGGAAGTAGAACTTAGCAGAACTTGTAGGTAGTTTACATGAGACACCATCCCAGAAAAGAGAAGTTGAGTGTGTAGGGAAAATGAGATAAAGAAGACAGAGAAGCAATAAAGGTACATCATGAGTTGATTATCTCTCAGTCACCTGAGGCTCTGTTCCTTTGGAAGTCCATTGGGAAATTACAGGGCATGTACCTCAGAATTGTCCCAGGGGATGATGGGGCATTTGGTGGGTTAAATGGGGTCACCCAAGACCTCAGAATGTTAATTTACATAGAATAAGGACCTTTACAGTGTAGCTAAGTTAAGCATTTAGAGATTAGGATAAATCCAGTGACATATGTTCTTGTAAGAGACAGAAGACCCAGTAACACATAGAAGTCACGTGAATATGGAAGCAGAGGTTGGAGTTATTGTATCCACAAGCTGAAGAACGTCAAGGGTTGCCCCCTGTCATCAGAGTCTAGGAGAGAGGCATGGAAGGAATTCTTTCTGGCAGCCTGCAGAAGGACCCAATCCAATTGGATTTGATTTTGGATTTCTCAGTTCCAGAGCTGTGAGAGAGTAAATTTCTTTTGTCTGCAGTAATTTGCTACAGGAGCCACAGGAAACTAATACAGGGAGGCTGAGCTGTTGACCTCTCACACATCGGGGCCACATCTGAATGTGATGGAGTACTCTTCTGTGACTTCATAAAAAGCACCAGGCATCTTGTCAGAGAAAGGCTGCAGCAGGTGTTTGAGGCAGGACCCTGGTGACGCACATGAAATCACTCCCTGTACTTGCACTGAAATCAAGTGGGCCTAGGAGACGTGACACTGACGTCCACAAGCATCTGCTTCCCTCTTCCAAGCAGAAATTTAGAAAACCCGATCCCTCTGTCCTGTGATTCTACCATCTTAACTGTGGTACTAAAGTGGCTGTGCTTTTGCATAGAAAACTGGAAGGGGAAAGAATACAGAGGGTTGTGTACGTGTGTGGTTTAAAGGCTTAAGCCCTTCTGTTCGCTAGAACTCAGTCATATTTCCCCAAGTACCTGCAAAGGAGGCTAGGAAGTATAGTTGTTCTGGCTATCTGATGCTCTGTGATTAATAATACCAAATCTCAACTGTTGAGGGAAAACATTTAGTTTGCTCATGAATCTGCAGCTGGGGGAGGGCTCGTGTCTGCTCTTTCTGGCACTAGTTGAAGCAGTTTGTCTGGGGCTGGAGGGTCTGCTTCCAAGATGGCTTACGCACATGGCTGGCAAGTTGGTAACAACTGTCATCTGGAAGTTTGGCTGAGGCTGTTATCTTGAGGCCTTGGTTCATTTCCTTGTGGGCCTCTCCAAGGATTCTTGACACTTTTCTCAAGTGCAAATTGCACTCACACACTCGCTTCCAACACTTTGCAAAATTCTCATACTACTTCAGCATCAGGCTCCTACTTGAGATTCAGGATTCCTTTAAATCACATCTGGATGGAGATGAAGCTCCTTGGGTCTGTTTCTGAAAGGTAGTTCCTCTTGATCTAAGCACTCAGAACTGAAAAGTCAGATTGTCTGCCCTCTCCCACATGGCTAGTAGACAATAGTAAGATAGAGTGTAAGCTTCAACAGTTACTTCTCTTCAAAACCAGGAGAGAGATGAGAGTCATTTGTTCATGAAAATACAGAAATCTAGGGAGAAACATGTGCCAGTAACTTATTGGGGCCCAGTCCTGCTCTTGAGGGTTATTCTCTCTGACTTTTGGCTCTGAGCTCTTGACCTTACCTTTGAGTCATCTATCCTGTTCCATAGCGACTAGCTCATCATTACCTCTAAGGAGACTTTAGCTTACTTCCTGCCTATAGATGTTTGGAATCCAAAGGCCTCTTTTCATTTCACACTGCCAATCTTTTATCCAACTGATATAATTCAGATATCTGTAGAAATTCTCTTAAACAAAAGCAACACCCATGCTTCTAAGACCTTTACCTTGGAGTAAAAGTCATGGGCTGTAGGACAATGCAGTTAATAGTCTTAAAAGTTGTTTTGTTTAGATGAAAGGAACCACGAAGCACACCTATAAGATTATTACAAGCCCCCCTTTTTTTTCTAGCACAAAAATTAACAGAGGAACTTTCTTAAGGTACTCAGAAAGTCTACTGCATACATCTTAAATATTCATAAACCTCTCAGAAACCTTGCTTTGGACTTAGATATCTTTCACAACCATAGAGTCATGCTAATAAAGTACCCTGGATTTGGTACATTCCCTGAAACTCTTTTTCACATTGAAAGTTTTGTCCTCTGGAGAGATTAAGGATGAGAACATTTTTGTTTTGAACACAGGAAGTCCTAGTTCCATTATTTATCCTCAAAATTCTGCTTGGGAAATGATTCTTTTTCTTTTTTTTTTCTTTTAGTCTATCTCTCTTTCCAGCTTCAACTTATTCTATGTGATGTTGAGGAACCACTTGACATACTCATTATTCTGCTGAATCTACCAGTTCACATTATATTTTCTACTTTCTGTATTTATTGCAGGTGACAACATTGACATCTTTTCCTTGCTAAATAACAGGAGTCACCCTAATCTGGCCTAAAATAACAATTCCCTCACTGTCCTTCAAGTTCTCACCAGCAAGTCTTCTGATTTCACTAATAATCTTCTTGAAGCCCTTCTAACTTCTGCCTACCATTCAATGCCAAATCAATGCCACAGGTTTTAGGTTTTTAACATTAACACACCAATTCCAGCATTAAATTCTGTTCTGGTTGACAAACCACTATAAATCTTAATGGTTTAAAACAGTAACAATAGCTTAGTTTGCTCACAAATCTGCCATGGTCATAGGTTTGGGTGCATCATCTGGAGTTGGAGGATCTACTTTCAATACTCATACGACTAACAAGGTATGCTGCTGTCAGCTGGGAACTGCAGATCTGTTCTTTTCCACATAGACTTCTCTATGAGGCTACCTGCGTGTCCTCACAGCATAGTTGCTAAATTTTAAGAGGAACTGGTCCAAAAGAAAGGAAATGGGAGTTGGCTAGTTTCTTCAAATCTCAGTCTGGACACATGCATATTCTTTTGACCATATGACCATACTCTTTTGGTCAAAATCACCCATATACAAAGGAAGACAATATAGGCATACTTTTTAATAAAAGAATTATCAAAGAATTCAAAGGCATCTGTAGCCCTCCACAGTAGTTAAGCTGTGTACTCAAGGAAAAGGGGGAATGAATCTGGTGAATAGTTGTCTTTTTTTCTGACACAGTGTATTCTATCCTTTTTAAACAGTAGTCATATATTCAGTGGGTCTGAAGTTACAGTTATACAAGGGAAGTTTTAGAGGTCTGCCATACAACACAGTGCCTAAAGTTAATAATACAGTTGTTTGTTGTTGTTGTTTAGTCACCGAGTCCTGTCTAACTCTTTGCGACCCCATAGACTGTAGCCGACTAGGCTCCTCTGTCCATGGGATTTTCCAGGCAAGAATACTGGAGTGGATTGTCATTTCCTTCTCCAGTGGATATTCCTGACCCAGGGATCGAACTTGAGTCTCTTGCATTGAAGGTAGAGTCTTTACCATTGAGCCACCTGGGAAGCCCCAATAATGTGGTGATGGTTGTTCGGTCACTAAGTTGTCTCTGACTCTTTGCAACCCCATGGACTGGAGCATACTAGGCTTCCTTGTCCTTCACTATCTCCTAGAGTTTGCTCAAACTCATGTCCATTGAGTAAGTGATGCCATCCAACCAGCTCATCCTCTGTCATCCCCTTCTCCTCCTGCCTTCAGTCTTTCTCAGCATCAGCGTCTTTTCCTCTTTTCCAGTGAGTCACCTCTCTGCATCAAGTGGCCAAAGTATTGGAGCTTCAGCTTCAGCATCAGTCCTTCAGTGAATATTCAAGGTTAATTTCCTTTAGGATTGAGTGGTTTGATTTTCTAGCCATCCGAGGGATGGCACCACAGAAGTCTTCAGCACCACAGTTTGAAGGCATCAATTCTCAGATGCTCAGCCATTTTTTTATTGTCCATTTCTCACACACACACATGACTACTGGAAAAACCATAGCTTAGACTATACGGACCATGTAGGGAAAGTAACGTTTCTGCTTTCTAATATGCTGTCTAAGTTTGTCATTGCTTTTCTTCCAACAAGCAAGGGTCTTTTTAATTTCATGTCTGCAGTCACTGTCCACATTGATTTTGGAGCCCAAGAAAATAGTCTCTCACTGCTTCCATTCCATGTCTCTGCTTTTTAATACTAATAATATGGTACTGCACATTAAAAATTTTGTTGAGAGGATAGATGTGATGTCAAAGGTTCTTACTGTGAGAGAAAAGGATGGGAGGAAAAGGGACACAAGGAAACTTTGGAGGTGATTACTAGCTTTATAACTTTGCTTTAGTGATCATATCATGGATATATACATATATTCAAACTCATCAAACTGTACACATCAATAAAGCTATAAATAAAACAAAAGCTCCAAGTATTTATAATCAACTTACTATCAAGTGATCAAAATTTCAGTTTTCATCTCTATGAATTAAGTTAAAGGCATGTAATCATAGAAAGTCTATTAAAATGAAACTCAGAGATTGCAGTCAATTTTTAAATACAAGATAAACAAAGGATTTCTTCAGTTCAGTCGCTCAGTTGTGTCTGACTCTTTGCAACCCCATGAATTGCAGCATGCCAGGCCTCCCTGTCCATCACCAACTCCAAGAGTCTACCCAAACCCATGTCCATCAAGTCAGTGATGCCATCCAGGCATCTCTTCCTCTGTCATCCCCTTCTCTTCCTGCCCCCAATCCTTCCCAGCATCAGTGTCTTTTCCAATGAGTCAACTTTTCACCCAGGACTGAGCTCCTTTAGGATGGACTGGTTGGAACTTCTTGCAGCCCAGGGGACTCTCGAGGGTCTTCTCAAACATCACAGTTCAAAAGCATCAATTCTTCAGCGCTCAGCTTTCTTAACAGTCCAACTCTCACATCCAGACATTACTATTGGAAAAACCATAGCCTTGACTAGACAGAGCTTTGTTGACAAAGTAATGTCTCTGCTTTTCAATATGCTGTCTAGGTTGGCCATAACTTTCCTTCCAAGGAGTAAGCATCTTTTAATTTCATGGCTGCAATCACCATCTGCAGTGATTTTGGAGTCCAAAAAAATAAAGCCTGACACTGTTTCCACTGTTTGCTCATCTATCTGCCATGAAGTGATGGGACCAGATGCCATGATCTTAGTTTTCTGAATGTTGCGCTTTAAGCCAACTTTTTCACTCTCTTTTTTCACTTTCATCAGAGGCTTTTTAGTTCCTCTTCACTTTCTGCCATAAGGGTGGTGTCATCTGTATATCTGAGGTTATTGATATTTCTCCCAGCAATCTTGATTCCAGTTTGTGCTTCTACCAGCCCAGTATTTCTATGATGTACTCTGCATATAAGTTAAATAAGCAGGGTGACAATATACAGCCTTGACATACTCCTTTTCCTATTTGGAACCAGTCTGTTGTTCCATGTCCAGTTCAAACTGTTGCTTCCTGACCTGCATACAGGTTTCTCAAGAGCCAAATCATGTGGTATGGTATTCCCATCTCTTTCAGAATTTTCCACAGTTTATTGTGATCCACACAGTCAAAGGCTTTGGCATAGTCAATAAAGCAGAAGTAGATGTTTTTCTGGAACTCTCTTGTTTTTTTGATGATCCAGTGGATGTTGGCAACATGATCTCTGGTTCCTCTGCCTTTTCTAAAACCAGCTTGAACATCTGGATATTCACGGTTCACATATTGCTGAAGCCTGGCTTGGAAAATTGTAAGCATTACTTTACTAGCATGTGAGATGAATGCAATTGTGCAGTAGTTCGAGCATTCTTTGCCATTGCCTTTCTTTTGGATTGGAATGAAAACTGACCTTCTCCAGTCCTGTGGCCATTGCTGAGTATTCCCAATTTGCTGGTATATTGAGTGCAGCACTTTCACAGCATCGTCTTTCAGGATTTGAAATAGCTCAACTGGAATTCCATCACCTCCACTAGCTTTGTTCATAGTGATGCTTTTTAAGGCCCACTTGACTTCACATTCCAGGATGTCTGTCTCTAGGTGAGTGATCACACCATCGTGATTATCTGGGTCATGAAGATCTTTTTTGTATAGTTCTTCTCTATGTATTCTTGCCACCTCTTCTTAATATCTTCTGCTTCTGTTAGGTCCATACCATTTCTGTCCTTTATTAGCCCATCATTGTATGAAATGTTCCCTTGGTATCTCTAATTTTCTTGAAGAGTTCTCTGGTCTTTCCCAACTGTTGTTTTCCTCTATTTCTTTGCATTGATTGCTGAGGATGGATTTCTTATCTCTCCCTGCTATTATTTGGAACTCTGCATTCAGATGGGAATATCTTTTCTTTTCTCCTTTGCTTTTCATTTCTCTTCTTTTCACAGCTATTTGTAAGGCCTCCTCAGACACCCATTTTGCTTTTGTGCATTTCTTTTTCTTGGGGATGGTCTTTATCCCTGTCTCCTGTACAATGTCACAAACCTCCATCCATAGTTCATCAGGCACTCTGTATATCAGTTCTAGTCCCTTAAATCTATTTCTCCCTTCCACTGTATACTCATAAGGGATTTGATTTAGGTCATACCTGAAGGGTCTAGTGGTTTTCTCTACTTTCTTCAATTTCAGTCTGAATTTGGCAATAAGGAATTCATTGTCTGAGCCACAGTCAGCTCCTGGTCTTGTTTTTGCTGACTGTAGAGAGCTTCTCCATCTTTGGCTGCAAAGAATATAATCAATCTGATTTTGGTGTTGACCATCTGATGATGTCCATGTGTCGAGTCTTCTCTTGTGTTGTTAGAAGAGGGTGTTTGCTATGACCAGTGTGTTCTCTTGTCAAAACTCTATTAGCCTTTGCCCTGCTTCATTCTGTACTCCAAGACCAAATTTGCCTGTTACTCCAGGTTTTTCCTGACTTCCTACTTTTTGCATTCCAGTCCCCTATAATGATAAGGACATCTTTTTTGGGTGTTAGTTCTAGAAGATCATTGTAGGTCTTCCTAGAACCGTTCAACTTCAGCTTCTTCAGCATTACTGATTGGGGCATAGGCTTGGATTACCGTGATACTGAATGGTTTGCCTTGGAAATGAACAGAGATCATTCTGTCATTTTTGAGACTGCATCCAAGTACTGCATTTTGGACTCTTTTGTTGACCATGATGGCTACTCCATTTCTTCTAAGGAATTTCTGCCCACAGTAGTAGATATAAGGGCCATCTGAGTTAAATTCACCCATTCCAGTCCATCTTAGTTCTCTGATTCCTAGAATGTCACCATTCACTCTTGCCATCTCCTGTTTGACCACTTCCAATTTGCCTTGATTCATGGACCTAACATTTCAGGTTCCTATGCAATATTGCCCTTTACCTTTAAATGACTGGAGGTTTATTACATTTGTAGAGATCTGATATTTAGATATTTTTCCTTATGTTGTACAAAATCTTCTCTGTTGAAAGTTTTACTCACAAGTACTAGTTTTATTTTCTTGACCAAACAAGACAAGTGCAATTTCTCTTCTCATCTCTTTCTATACCGCAGTCCACCATGTATTTGAAGTCAGCCTTCATGGTACTCCTGAGTGTCATCTCAATACTAGTAGTTCTTTTAAATATCGATATCTTAAATTGAAAATAAATGCCTTCTAGACTATACTCCTGAGTTTGGTCTCAATACTATTAGCTCTTTTAAATGTTTATATCTTAAATTGAAAATAAGTGCTTTCTAGATGTGACCAGTTACATTTTTCCTTTTTAATGCAAGTTTAATTCATGTAAAGAAAAAAGGGAAAACTATTAGTTTATACATTAAAGGCATAATATTTTGTTCCTGAAACTGTTTTATGCATCTCTGTTGGGATTCAAACAAGAAGCTTGTCAATTAGCAGAGCATTTACCACAAATTTAATTAAAGGTGAATATTCACTTCTTACAATATAAATGTCTCTTACTGAAGATGTTCTATCCGTATACTCACTGGAACTATCAGAAAAATAGGATTAAATAGATAGATATACTCTAATTTCAATATTAAGCATCCAAATTTGAAGAAATTAATTCCTTGCCCAATTTGGACAAGTTGATGTAAGCTGATAGCAAAATATCAGTTTCTAACTTCATCTTGTTATTATTTTCTATTATTTCATGCTCTTAAGTAATTTGTCTATTTAAGGTCTACATTCAAAATTATGACAATTTATAGTTATGTATGTAGATCATTAGCCATTTAGAGTCTGTTGAAATTCAAGGAACAATTTAGAGGTTTTAAAAATCACTTAGACTATCCAAACTTTTAAATGTGTTTTTTACAATTTAACTATCAGTATATCTCAGACTTACTGAAGCTGAAAGGACCCAGTGAAAATTCTCTGACCTTTTTATTGTTTTACTGTAATTCAAAAATTCTAATATTTTTAGAATTCAAGGAAATTGAATGATTTATAATAATTTTAGAAAACAAGGAAATTACGTGGGTTTTTTTTTGAACTAGGTTAGCATATTTTTTAAGTTTATAGTTACTCTTATTAAGACTACCAGGTGCTCTATTATTTTCTTCAATTAGCAATTGTAAATTAAGATTTTTGGATACAACAATAATTTCCTAGGGAGAGTTAATTTAAAAAGTAATATTTACCATCTTTCTCAATTCCATATATACGCGTTAGTATACTGTATTGTTGTTTTTCCTTCTGGCTTACTTCACTCTGGATAATAGGCTCCAGTTCCATCCACCTGAGTAGAACTGATTCAAACGAGAAGCCAGCATGTGAGACAGCAAAAGTAACGCAGATGTATAGAACAGACTCGTGGACTCTGTGGATGAGGGCAAGGGTGGGATGATATGGGAGAATGGCATTGAAACATGTTAATTATCATATGTGTAATCAATCGCCAGCCCAGGATTGATGCTCGGGGCTGGTGCACTGAGATATCCTGGGGGGAGGGAGGAGGGAGGGAGGAGGGAGGGGGGTTCTGGAGGGGGAGCATATGTATACCCATGGCGGATTCATGTCAATGTATGGCAAAACCAACACAATAAAGAAAATTAAAAAAAAAAAAAGGTAATGTTTACAAAAGGATTAGCATAGCAACATATCAACACCTGGAAGGAGCACCGCATGAATATCCTACAAGTTATTCCACTGCCTCTTAAAATTAGAGAGCTGTGTAGTTGGAAATTTGTGATACATAAAGATAAAGCAGAAATCTCTTACCACCCATAATGTAAAATCTAGCAAACTATGGCCAGTATTAGCATCTGAAAGGTACTGTATCATTCTTCCTTAAAAAAAAAAAAAAAAGAGGCCTATTTTTACCTGACTTACTGACAGTTTAGTAGTGAACTCTGTCTAGGAATGTGAGAATTTCAGAAGAGCAGAGCTGTATGTATTAAGTCCAGACTCCCAGGTCATAGCTCTCGTTATCTTGACTTAGTAGATCTTCAAAAGGACTCTAAAGTCAAATGTATGTATTTCTAATAAACAGCTGAGGTGGTCTTGATGTAGCTAACCCTTGGATCAGACTTAGAAAAGCACAAGTCAGGGGCTGCGTTGCATATAGTCTCAGATTTCACTGCTTGGTGTGATTCTTTGAAGTTTTCTGCATAGCTTAAAATTCAGTTTGCCAAGGCATTTTTGCTATGGATTTTAAAAGCTATTTGTATAATAAATTATGGCAGTTGGAATATAAATGGCACCAGCTATCCCAGAAGGGCAAAAATAGCACACCTTTGTCTGTGATGAAAGTAAACTCAGGTTGATGCACACCTAGGCACAGTACTCAGGGCTATTCATTCCATGTATGATCACAATCCAGCTCATTAGAGAATCCAAGCACTATCATGACCAACGTTTAAGTGACTTACTCTCTATCAGTAAAATTCAGTGGTAAAGAAGGCATTTTTGACAGTGGTATTAAAATTTAATAGTGGAAAAACCTTTGAAGTTGGTAGATAAAAGGTGTTAAACTTGGAAATGGTCTAAGTAAGGGATGAATTGAACTCTGCCATAGGCAAAAAAAGAAAAATTAAGTAATGGGAAATATTGGCACCACTTAAAATGAATGCCCCATTTTTATTAGATCTTAAGATGTATAAGGAGACTTAGGTCTTCATTACAAATGTGAATTTTCTATGCAACAGTGACTTTTAAGCTTTTTATTAGATATAAAGGTCATAAGCCCTGTGGATCAATAACTTAATTTGTCTTTATGCCTTAACAAACAAACTCCAACTCTGTGTTCTGCTTTTTAACTGAATAATTTTTAACTTTTGAAGAGAGGTTGAGTGAGGTAGTCTCTCTTTTCAAGGTCTTAGTTTTCTGCTTTTGTGACCTTCTGTGATCTTGTAGTTTAGTCGCTAAGTTGTGTCTGACTCTCTGTGACCCCATGGACTGCAACATGCCAGGCTCCTCTGTCTTCCCCTGTCTACTGGAGTCAGCACAAACTCATATCCATTGAGTCAGTGATACCATCCAGCCATCTCACCTTCTGTTTCCCCTTGTCCTCCTTCCCTCAGTCTTTCCCAGCTTCAGGGTCTTTTCCAGTGTGCCGGCTCTTCTCATCAGATGGTATTGGAACTTCAGCTTCAGCATCAGTTCTTCCAATGAGTATTCAAGGTTGATTCCTTTAGGATTGACTGGTTTGATCTCCTTACAGTCCAAGGGACTCTCAAGAGTCTTCTCTATGACCTTGGGACCACTTTAAACTATGTCAAGCTCAGTTGCCTCATCTGTTAGGCTGTTCCCTCATCTGTAAAATGCAGTAAATGTTTCTGTAGCCTTTCCAGTACTATTCAGACACTGTGACTCAAGAACAAAGAAAAGAGGTACAGCAATGTGGGTAGGTCTGTGATACGCATTTACTTATTAAACTTCTTTATCTCTTTCTCTCTTATCTTACCTGTGGACAGTCTATTTGATTTTACTCCAAATGCAGGACCCTGGAATCCAGTTGAATGCCTTTGTGCTGAAAAATAATTGTAGAATTCTCTGGTGTGGTAACCAAGTTTCTCATACAGTTAACAGTTAATACATCTTCAGTCTTTCTCCTCTTTTATTTTCTTCCTCTTCTAAAGGGTTCAAGCCTCCATGAAATATTTTCAACTCCTCTCTTTTTTTTTAACTTCCTGTCTACCCCTTCACACCATGATTAGAGGTTCACATCATTTTCCTTAAGTGTAATAAAATAAGAATTTAGCCTTCCAGAATTACCAAGATAAGCAATTTTAGTGAAGTCATTCAGGATACTATAGTATCATTTTGATGGTTTCCTGTATTCGAGCAAGCAGAGTGGGAATCTATGAAGTCTTGGGAACTACACTCTCTGGATTTCCTATTATGTCCATGTCTGGTGGTCCATCCTGCCCAAAATTGAGTGGAATTAAAACAACACTAATTGGGAGAAACAAATAAAGGGATTGTAGTCATATGAACTATAGAGACTAACTAGAAACTTTAGTAAGAACTTTTGGGACATTGGATACTAATAATAAAACAATATCAATTAAGAAAGCTCTGTAAGTTAGGAGTTTGGGATTAACATTTACACAATGTTTTATATAAAGTAGATAAACAACAACGACTTATTATATAATACAGGGAACTATATTCAATGTCTTGTAATAACCTATAATGGAAAAAAATCCAAAAAAGTAGATATTTATATTTGTATTTATATCCGTTGTTTAATATTAATGCCATACACCTCAAACTAACACAACATTGTAAATTAACTATACTTCACTAAACATGGTTAAAAACAGAAAGCTCTAAAATGGAGGGGAGAACAATTGGCAATTAACTTAGAACCAAGCCTTCTTTGTGCCTATAGCTCTCAAACTGCAGATGAATGCTAAGCAGTTGTGAGAGTCCCAAGAACACAGGGCGTGTGCAGTGATTTCACATAAGCATTTTCTGAAAGTGTTCATTCTCATTCAAGATAGAGAACTCATAATAAAAATCAGCCCATTATTACTGGTGGAAAGTAATGTTTGTTATCTGTGTCTATAAACTACATAATCAGCTCTTGGAGTTCAGAATATAAAGAGCAAACCAAAGCTATATGTTTTAAATGTGATCTACGTGTTCTGTTTTCAGTAACAAAGAGGAGATCAGAAAGAAGTTAACTCTCAGTTTCTTCATCTCTGAAGTGAGGGTTTTAATGTTTGGCTTTGATATTTGAAAATCACTGAAGATCACCCAAATGAGAACTAACAGAGGCTGTTTATTCAGATCTTGCTAAACCAGAGAAGGCAGCTAAAATCACTTTTATGTAGCAGAGACTCAAAGGCAGGCAGGAATGTGGAAAAGCTTTATAGTGAAAAGCAAGGAAAGTTTCATGTCTAATATGACTGGAGTTTGTTGGCCTGAAGAAACTGGGAGTCACCTAACTAGAAGAAGGCTCAGTTAAATGGCAAAAAATAGATTTTATTTGTTAAGGCATAAAGATGCAAATTAAGTTATTGATAAATGGGGTTCATGATCCCTGTGTCTAGTCAAAAAGTTTGAAAGTTGTTGTTACATGGAAGCATTAGTGTTTATAACTGATGACCTAAGTCTCCTTATATATCTTAAGATCTAATATAAATGGGGCATCGATTTTAAGATGGTGCCAATATTTCCCATTACTTATTTAAAAAAAAAAAAACGTTTTTGCTTATGGCAAAGTTTAGTTCATCTCTTAGACCATTTGCAAGTTTAACACCTTTTATCTACCTACTTCAAAGGTTTTTCCACTATTAATTTTTAATGCCACTATCAAAAATGCCTTCTTCACCATGGAATTTTACCAATACATAGTAAGTCACTTAAACATTGGTTGTGAATGGGAGAGACTCTGGGAAGTTACTCTGAATGAAACTTAGTGCCTGGATTCTGCAATGAACTGGATCGTGATCCTACACAGAATGAATAGCCCTGAATATTCTGGCTACATCTACATCAACTTGAGTTTACTTTCATCACAGATAAAGGTGTGTCATTTTTGCCTTTCTCGGATATCTGGAGAAGAGTTTATATCCCTACTGCTATAATTTATTATATAAATAGATTTAAAAACCCATAACAAAAATGCCTTGTGACAATGTAAGTTTGAAGTGAATATAAAGCATAAGGGAGCTGGGATCATTGACCAAGTCCTAACCATTCTGGGCTGACTGTTGCAGAGGTTGTGGTTTGACTTCCAGAATGGTTGCTATGGAGATTGTGGGTCAGATTTCTGTCATGTGTAGTCTTAAAGACCGTATTGAGTCTTTAAGGCTGACAGTTTGTTGTGAGGATTGACCACGGAATGAATTGGAAAGATCCCTCTGTTGCTGCTTTCGGAGGTGGTAGAAGTACTATTAGACAGTGAAGTATGAGCTTCCCTGGTGGCTCAGTGGTAAAGAATCCACCTGCCAGTACAGAAGACTTGGGTTCAATCCCTGGGTTGGGAAGATCCCTTGGAGAAGGAAATGGCAACCCACTCCATTATTATTACCTGGGAAATCCCATGGACAGAGGACCCTGGCAGGCTACAGTCCATGGGATCGCAAAGGAGTCAGAAATGACTTACTGACTAAATAACAAAAGGGGGAGGGAAGAGTATCTAGGGGAGAGAAGCAAGAAAGGTGACCCCACTGATGTAAAAAGCGTTCCACCTGCTTTCCCTGGACTATGGGAACTGTACCTAGAGTAATCCTGTCTAATCCTGCGTAAGTATAAATGCTCTTCTTTCTGGATGATAAACTGTCCACATTGCTTTACAGACATCTCAAAACCCCTGAACATCTGTAACTTTATGTTCTGCTTTGAAAACCACTTAAAAAGTTCCAATTTTTCTAACCTGTCATCTACTAGGGCTAACACATCCTTATCTCCGAAGTATGAGAAGATAAAAAGCCAACTCAGAGTCAGAGGAAATTGCAAACTTATTATATAAGAGCTATCTAGTTCATGTTTTAATATTATCAATAATTTGCCAGCCTTTTGTTATATTTTAAAGCTTATTTCTTTTTTAATACTCAGGCTCACTACTATTTCATTTTCGTTCGTGCCTTTTTATCCACTCTGTCCTGATTTTTCTAATTCCTGTCATCTGTAAGCCTTATTGCCAAAACTTTGAAGACATCACTTACCTGCCTTGAACAAAAACCGTCTTGATCTGCACACTCCTGCAGTCAGCCACTGCATGCACACAGATTCTGTAAGCTCTTTGCAGAGTTGTCACAACTTCATTATCTTACCTGAGGAAGCTTTCCTTAGCTCTTCTCAACCTCCACTCTGGAGACCTTTTACTCAGTTATGTCTGACTCTTCACAACCCCATGGACTGCAGCTGGAGCCCTTTACCTGATCTCTATTCCTGCCCCCATGACCTGAACACCTGGACACAAACATCCTCCTTCCATAGTCTGCTGCCCTTCCTTTCTCCTCCCTCTTCTTTCTAGATACTCCTCCATCTTCCCTCTCATTTCTCTTCTTTCTTGCTCCAGACCATAATACATATTTGTTTCAGAGCTCAAGCCATTCTTGTCAAACACTTAAATTGCTTTCCTACTGCATGGCCCTCCAGCAGTAAATCCAGCACTGTTTCCTTGATTTCTTAACAGTCCTGGAGGGAACTCATGATGGTCTTAGATGCTCAAGGACCCACCCTCACCAGCGCTCTCCAGCTCCCTGGCAGGTCCACTCTGGGTCCAACTCAGGGTCTGCTCTTGTTCCTTGCAAAAGCTGTCTTAAACTTTGGCTACTTAATTCTCTTATCTCAAGATAAAAATTCCTTGCTGTCCTTCCTCATCATCAATGAGATTTGCCTGCAAGACTCTTCATCACCTGACCATGCTCTTCATTTACATTTGAGGGTAAGCTTCCCACATTAACTCTGGATTCCAGTTTCTCTCATTTCAGTAGGGGCCTCATTCCCCTATCTGTGCTTCTGTTTCATAAAATGATATTCTTTTTTTAGACTTTCTCCCCAAGGTTTTGCTTCTGGCTGTGTAGTCTCTTCTTTTGCTCTCTTTGAGTAATCTTTTTTACTCCATAATTTTAGCTACCACACACATCCTGGAAGTCCTCAAACTGTGTCAGTAGTTTGGGGTGCTTCCTAAACTACTGATTGGTTTACCTGGTTACCTTCTGGATAGTTCCATTGACTTCTCCCTCTCTTTTTTCTCACCATTTATATAATGAATTATATTTATTTTACTTAAGTATTTCATAAGTATTTTCATAAGCCTATAAATTTTATTTATTGACTATTTCATAAGTATAACTTTATTAAACTTCCTGATACTGCCAAATCATTTTTTAAAAACACAACTGTAATTATGCATTCCCAAGTTTAAAATCATATGATAGTCCTCATCAAATTTAGTATAAATGCAAATTCCTTTGTATGAAAAAAAGGTCCTTCAGTATTTGACACTTGCATCTCTCTAGTCTTTTGTTTCCCAAAGTATACTTTTTCTGTGGAAGGTTTTACAAGATGGAATGTGGGCAATAGGAGAGGGTGAAGGACTCTATCAAGTTCAAATGCATTTGAGAGAGTAATGTTCAGCTGGTAACTTTGAGAGTGTGGATCTCAAACTGCCCCAGTTGATTCTCAACTGGTGCTGATTCTCATTAGCTCCAGAATTTCGAGACTTCGTTTTATATGCAAAGTCTTAAGCTTCACCCTAGACATGCTGAATCAGGAACTCTGTGTGTAGAGCCTACCCATCTGTGTTTTAGCACACCTTCCCAGTGATTCTAAGAGACACTACAGTTTGGAAACCACTGTCTTAGAGATGCCTATTAACATCTTACTACAAGAAGTCTGGAAATTATTTGTTTAAGCAAACATTTCCTCAATTTGAGCATGGACTGTGTATGTGTGTATTAATGTTTATATGATACTCATTAATATCCTTAGAGAAACTTGTCAAAATCCTGAAGCCTGACATTACTAGTAATTCTCTATTTAGCTTTGTGTGCTTTTGTATTTAAATATCCTATCCCTGCATCATTTTACTGAAATCGTCCCCTAGCCTTTGTCTGGCCGACTCCTTAGAAGAGGTATTTCAAAATATTCTTATCGAGCAAATACATGGGATGGCACAGAAATACTTCATAGCAGCCTTAGAACTGTTGCTCCCTCCTACTGCCATGAAACTATCATCTGTTATTTCAAAACTTTTTCATATAATGGTTCTCTCCGTATACTGATCTCTCCTTAATGGAGTATCTTCGTATTTTCTTCTTTGATATTGTGAAGCTTGTCTGTACAAGCTTCTTGTATCAGAATATCCTTGATAAACATAACAACTAGAAGCTTTTCTCAGTTGATCCTATACTCGGGTAACTTTCTACTTTTAAAAAATTATCTCCCCATTATGCTCTTGCTGATTTTCTTTCACATATCTTTCTTTGATTATCTGTTAGCAAGATAATTTTTAGTCACTATAAAACTAATGGCAATGTTAAAATTGACATATTAAGTCATAGTTTTATAAACCTATTGTATTTTATTTGTTTAGGTTAAATTATATATTGTACCTGTATATAATATAAATATGTATTTTAAATATTTTTATTATGATAAATAGTAATTAATAGAGGTTTTAGTAAATAATTAATGTATGTATTACTACCTTTCACAATTTCCACTGCCATTATATTAATTTTTCTAACCATAATTTCAAATGTGCTAGTAAAATTTTCTATAGTAATAACGTGTTCCATGGTGGCTTAGTGGAAGAATCCACTGGGCAATGCAAGAGATGTGGGTTTGATCCCTGGGTCAGGAAGATCCCCTAGAGGCGGAAATGGCAGCCTACTCCAGTATTCTTGTCTGGGGAATCACATGGGCAGTGGAGCCTGGCAGAACACAGTCCATGAGGTTACAAAGGAGTCGGACATGACGTAGCAACTAAACAACAACTTAGAACAACTGAATTCCTAAGCAGTCAAGTGAGCATTCTTGTGTATTGGGTTGGTCAAAAGGTTCATTTGGGCTTTTCCACAAGACACAAGAATGTTTTGGCCAACCAAACACATGGTTGTACTCCATCCTTTTAAACATGCAGTCTATTAAAATGCACTAGTAAAATACATAAAGCATGGTTTGTGATACCAATGTGTGATACATAAAAACTAATGATAGCATCTTGATTTATTCTGATGCATCATATAGAATTTTATGCAAAATAATGTTACTGGCTATAATCCTTTAGTGGTATTAAAAAAAGGAATGGAATTATACTTTATGACAGTTAAAGGACTTTGGAATTAATGTGTATTCAACTACTTTGGTCTTTCCCCTTTACCAGTTCACTCTTTGCAAAGTGATGATAAGGGACTCTGGTGTTAGACATGTCTTTCATAGTCGTTTACTTTTATTTAATCACATTACTTGAAACAAGTTAGGCATATAGTTTGGCTGTATACACATCAAGATGATTAATGATAGTTTTCTCATATAGTTCAACATGGCCATCAGAATGAATTTTACTTACAGTCTTCACAACTCACCTTGTTCTCTGGATTTCTGACTACATCATAGAGAGGGAAGTCTATTGAATTTAATGTAATGAATAAATAAGTACATTACTGTGACCATAATAAATTCCTGTTCATAAAAGAAAGACAAGCTTCCATAGACAGTGTAACTTAATAATAGGAGAAGTTAGACACTTGTTTGCCTGTATAGCTGCCTTTTTCTTCTTAAACATCTTCTGATGTGCCTTGGTGTACCTGAGGATTAAAAAACGGAACGCTTCAGAGTTTCAAGTGGTTCTCAGGGGCCAGATGCATAAAGTTTATTAAGATCCTTTGAAGACTACTTTTGGTTCATTCTGGCAATTTGAAGTAATATGTGCTAGCCACTAGCCTTTTGACTAATCGCTGTCTTCAGCTTTTAATATGTTACATTTTGAACTTAAAGATAAATTAACAGCACTTGGAAGTACCCTAGGAAAATTTAAGTCCCTGGAGGGACATTATAGTCTTTGTATGAGGTCTGTAACAATACAGGGTTATATTTAACTTTAGTAAGAACAATAATAGTGTGATGACTCATCTAAAGCTGGTTACATATGTTGGGCATCATTGGAAGATACGCATATAGTCATTCAGCAGAGGGTGGCTGATATCTGGAAAAGACAGGGTAGTTGAATAAGACAAATGATACTTGTTTAGTTGCTAAGGCATGTCCGACTCTTTTGTGACCCCAGGGACTGTAGCCCGCCAGGCTGCTCTGTCATGGGATTTTCCAGGCAAGAATCCTGGAATGGGTTGCCATTTCCTTCTCCAGGGGATCTTCCTGACCCAGGGATTAAATCCACATCTCCTGCATTACAAGTGAATACTTTACCACTGAGTGACCAGGGAAGCCAAATGATTGGACCAAATAAAATCTAGTCCACCTTTTGTATGAGAGACCGTGAATTTCCTTAGCTACCAATTGGAGTTTTCAAATATCCTGCACCTACAAGCTTATAAATACTTCAGCAAAAATAGTCACAGAAGCCATATGCTTCCCACTTATATACTTGAGTGAAAATTGTCTCCATCTTCATCTTTTTTTCCTAACTTTAAAAAGTAAATGTAAAAGAAGTGCTGTAAGAAGAATACCCAATGAAGCAAAACAACCAGAATAATTTACCTGTATGTGCGAAAGAATTGCATGTGTCGAGTTTGAAGTTTATATGTGAAACATTCAAGAGTGTTATACTATTTTGATCTCACTGTAAATTTAGATCATTCAGACAACACTCCTTCTAGAGGTGACAGTGGAGAATTCATTCAATATGATAAGTTAAGCAGTATTCAGTATGATTTAAATATACCTATATGCACATAAAAAAAGAGTTACAAAGTTAGAGTTAACTTAGATGTATTTGTGAGTGGAATGAGAGAATTCTAGTCCATTCATGTAACTTTATATCTGTAGAATTTAACAATACTGACTTTGTAATCAGTCAACCTTTCTTGAGTTCTGCCCACATAAACCAGTGTGACTTTCGAAAAAATACTTAGGCAGGACAGATTTTACACACACACCACTGTACACACACAGTTCAACCTTTTGCCTTGGAAGAAGTCACATTAAAGGGATAAACTCTATAATAATAATTCCTATGATCATAAACTGCAATAGAGGAAGATAAACCTCCACTCCAGAACCAAAGCATTTAGAAATTCAAGCCTGTGACTTTACCCTGTGGGATGCCATTCAATGAAGAGAGAAAACCTGAATGTACTAAATTTTGCTTGCATGATCTGAGAGTTGTTCATAACTCTCTTTATCTGATCCTCCTGTTGGACAGTGATTTCTAACTAAAGTCATGCCCTTTAACCTTTTCTTTTGCATGTTGCCTGACCTTCTGAGCAGAGTAAGAAACAAGACATTCCTCGGGAAGATCAGGGACCAACCACCAAGAATTTGGATTTTTGGCCCCAGCTTATTACACTGATGGTCACTATTATTGATGAGGATAAAACTGCCTACACTCCTGTCCTGAATCAGTAAGTACATTTTTTTTGTTAATAAATATATTTGGTGCAGCTAAAGTTAAGGAAACAAACTATTTGAAATACAGCTTATACTCTCGTGATAATGACAGACTTGTCCAAAATTAAGCTATAGAAAGAAGTATTTTCTACTTTTATCAATAAACATCAATTCAGTGATAGCATGAATTTTTAGTTTCAGCCCCATAGAATATGATTATTTCAATATGGAATCAAATATTTCCCCCAAGTTTATTTTTACTTGATATAGAAAGATTTACTTTTTCTACTCTCTTAGGAAAATGCCATCACCACCCAAACTTAAAAGAATGTTAAAGAGCTAGTATTAAATATATTCCATTGTGACTTTTTAATAATAAGGATTTGGCTCCAAACATACTTTCAAAATATTTGTGTATGCTGGATTTAACAAACTTAGTGTAGTATTTGAGAGAACAAGCCCATTTTCTCAAATAACCTAAGCCTATGCTGTCATGCATAGAATTTATAAATTCTATGCAGATCAATTAAAGCAGGTAGGGTGATTGCAACCATGAAATTAAAAGATGCTTACTCCTTGGAAGGAAAGTTATGACCAACCTAGACAGCATATTAAAAAGCAGAGACATTACTTTTTCAACAAAGGTCTGTCTAGTTAAGGCCATGGTTTTTCCAGTAGTCATGTATGGATGTGAGAATTAGACTATAAAGAAAGCTGAGCATTGAAGAATTGATGCTTTTGAACTGTAGTGTTAGAGAAGACTCTTGAGAGTCCCTTGGACTACAAGGAGATCCAACCAGTCCATCCTAAAGGAGATCAGTCCTGTGTGTTCATTGGAAGGACTGATATTGAAGCTGAAACTTCAGTGCTTTGGCCACCTGATGCAAAGAGCTGACTCATTTGAAAAGACCCTGATGCTAGGAAAGATTGAGGTCAGGAGGAGAAGGGGATGACAGAGGATGAGATGGTTGGATGAGTTCACTGACTCAATGGACATGGGTTTGGGTAGACTCTTGTAGTTGGTGATGGACAGGGAGGGCTGGCATGCTATGGTTCATGGGGTCGCAAAGAGTCGGGCATGACTGAGTGACTGAACTGGAACTGGAAAGCTAGTAAAGTAGATGAATTAGAATTCATGGCTGTTCTAGAAGAGTCTGAAATAAACAAGTTGCCCAAATTCCACTAGCTATGAGACCTTGGGAAAATTATCTGATTTCCTCGGGTCTAAGTTTCCTCATATATAAAATAAGGGCATATTATTACATAATTTCTAAGACCCAGTCCACCTTTAATGTTGCACTTTAGGATTTATTTCACACCCACACACTAAGAGCTATGCAACCAAAATAATAGCTGACTCTGCCAACCAGGCATTTGCAGTATGCTTAATGAGGAGAGTATTTTGACTTGTTGGTCATACCTGAAATACTGTAGGAATAGCAGAAATAGACAAACCATGAAGTACGTTCAGGCTTAATATGGAAAACTGGTTTTATTATTTCTCATTTTCTATACTGGTCAAGATAGGGTCAAAAAGCTTGTGTGTAATCCAATTGAAATTCCAGTTATAGAATAAATACATGTAAATACTCTAATTTTTATCCTTTTATGTTTCTTTACCACCAATATTCACCTGCCCCAAGTTTCTCCTAAATGTGGAGAAAGTGGTTCTCTCTGGTGTGCCGTGATAGCATCATCAGGTTTGCTTTTACACTTTTGTATTCCCTTTTTCCCTTATATCCACCTTTTCTGCCTGATGCCAGAGTGTATCATGGTGAGCATTTGTAGAGATTTTGCTCTTCTATTTCTTCTGATAGCTCAGTACTAGATCTGCTCTTTTAACATATAGCATCATCACTTCATCTTGGTTGGCTTTGAGCTGTTTTCTCATTTATTCTTCAGACTTTTCTTGAAGACAGAGTAGATTTCCTAAAGGTAAGGAGATTAATAACTTGTTTCAAGACTGTGCCCTTGAGCTGGGGTAGGCCACTTGATAAATGACCATGGAACAAAGACAAATATCTGCTGAGAAATGTTAATTAAAAGTTATTTGAAATAATTTATTTTTAACCAAAATTTTTTACATTCACCAAATATCATAAATTAGAATATGATATTAAAAGATACATTATAAAATCATGGAATCAAAGTTTCCCAGAGTCATCTTTAATCATATACCATTAAAAATATACAAAGATTTTATTTCCTTTTTTGTTACAGTATTAAAGGAAGTGGAGGGAATATGTTTACTTATGCCAAAAATAAATTTCAAATTATGGGCTAAATTGAGTCTTCTGAAAACAAGCCATGACACAAAGAAAGATTGCTTTGCTTTGCTTTTTGTTTATTTATAGTGTCAGAGTTTAAAGTTACTTTTTCTTTTCAATGAAAACCTAGCTCAAATAAACCTGAATGTCAGCCCTCTCCTAGGAATCTGTACTTTGTGATTATATTTACTCAGACTTTGATAATTTTCTAAAGATTTTATGCTTGCTAAGGATCATTCCTTAGGGAATCAAAATTCCAAATCATTCCAAAATTCCTTAAGGCATTTGTTTCTCATATCATTAAGTCTATGTTTTAAGTGGACTCACTTGTATAGCAAGGTGTGACCTTAGTGGCCAACGTTTGTTGTGGTTGTTGGGCAGTTGCTCAGTCATGTCCGACTCTTAGCAACCCCATGAACTGCAGCACACCAAGGTTCCCTGTCCTTCACTCTCTCCTGGCATCTGTTCAAACTTATGTCCATTGAGTCGGCCAATGTTTGCAGTTGTCTACTTTGATGAGATTTCTACTGATGCAGGTGTCTTTCTTTGCACATTGTTGTTATTCAGTCTCCCAGGCATGTCTGACTGTTTGCAACCCCATAGACAGCAGCATGCCGGGCTTCTCTGTCCCTTACCATCTCCCAAATTTGGCCCAAGTTCATTTTCATTGCATTGCTGATGCCATCCAGCTGTCTCATTCTCTGATGCCCTCTTCTCCTTCTGCCCTCGATCTTTCTCAGCATCAGGGACTTTTCAGTGAGTCATCTGTTCACATCAGATGACCAAAATACTGGGTTCAGCTTCAGTATCAGTCCTTCCAACAAGTATTCAGGCTTGATTTCCCTTAAGATGGACTGGTTTGATCTCCTTGCTGTCCAAGCAACTTTCAGGAGTCCTCTCCAGCACCATAGTTTGAAGGCATCAATTCCTTGGCATTTCAATTTTTTTAAAGTCCAGCTCTCACAACCATACGGGACCACTGGGAAGACCATAGCCTTGATTATATGGATCTTTGTCAGCAGAGTAATGTCTCTGCTTTTCAATACACTGTCATACATAGCTTTCCTGCCAAGAAGCAAGCATCTTCTGATTTCATGGCTGCAGTCACCATCTGCAGTGACTTTAGAGCCCAAGAAGAGGAAATCTGTCACTACTTCCACCTTTTACCCTTCTATTTTCCATAAGGTAATGGGGCCAGATGCTGAGGTCTTAGAGTTTTTTTTTTTGTTTTAATATTTAGCTTTAAGCTGTCTCTTTCACTCTCCTCCTTCACCCTCATAAAGAAGCTCTTTAGTTTCTCTTCACTTTCTGCCATTAGAGTGATATCAGCATCATATCTGAGGTTACTTATGTTTCTACTGCCTATCTTGATTCCAGCTTGTAACTTATCCATCCCAGTATTTCTCATGATGTACTAAGCATATAGATTAAACAAACAGGGTGACAACAAACAACCCTGTCTTACTCCTTTCTCAATCTTGAATCAACCAGTTGTTCCATACAGGTTTCTGACTGTTGCTTCTTGGCCCACATACAGGGTTTTCAGGAGACAGGCAAGATGGTCTGGTATCCCTATCTCTTTAGGAGCTTTCCATAGTTTATTATGATCCATGCAGTCAAAGGCTTTGATACATAGTCAGTGAAACAGAGATAGATGTTTTCCTGGCATTCCCCATCTTTCTCTGTGATCCAGAGAATGTTGACAATTTGATCTCTGGTTCCTCTTCCATTTCTAAATCCAGCTTGGACATCTGGAAGCTCTTGGTATCATAATGCTGAAGCTTAGCATGCAGGATTTTAAGCATGACTTACTAACATGGGAGATGAGGTCAATCATTCGATGGTTAGCACATTCTTTAGTACAACCCTCCTTGGAAATTGGGATGAGGATTGACCTTTTCCAGTCCTGTGGCCACTGCTGGGTCTTCCAGATTTGCTGACATATTGAATGCAACACCTTGATGGCATCATCCTTTAGGGTTTTGAATGGTTCTACTGGAATTCGGTCACATCCACTAGCTTTGTTTACAGCAGTGCTTCCTAAGGCCCACTTGACTTTGCTCTCCAGAGTGTCTGGCTCTGGGTGGCTGACCACACCGTCATAGCAATCTGGTTCTTTGGATCTTTTTTGCACAGTTTTTCTGTGTATTTCCATCTCTTTTTGATCTCTTCAGCATCTTATAGATCTCTACTATTTTTGTCTTTTATTGTGCCCATCTTTGGGCAAAATGTTCTCTTGATATCTCCAATTTTCCTGAAGAGATCTCTAGTCTTTCCCCTTGTGTGGTTTTCTTCCAGTTTTATGCACTGTTCATTTTAGAAGCCCTTCTTGTCTCTCCATGCTGTTCTTTGGAAATCTGCGTTTAGTTGGATATACCTTTCCCTTTCTCCCTTGCTTTTCACTTCTCTTCTTTCTTTTGCTGTTTGTTAGGCCTCCTCAGATAACCACTTTGCCTTCTTGCTTTTCCTTTTCTTTGGGTTTTGTTCACTGCCTCCTGTACAACATTACAGACCTTTGTCCATAGTTCTTAAGGCACTCTGTCGACAAGATCTAATTCCTTAATTCTATTCATTACCTCCACTGTGTATTCATAGGGAATTTGATTCAAGTTGTACCTGGGCCTCATGGTTTTCCCCACTTTGTTTAGTTTAAGCTGAATTTTGCTATGAGAAGCTGTGATCTGAGCCACAGTCAGCTCCAGATATTGTTTTTTTGCTGACTGTATACAGCTTCTCCATCTTTGGCTACAAAGAATGTAATCAATTTGATTTTGGTATTGACTATTTGGTGATGTCCATGTGTAAAGTCATCTCTTGTGCTGTTGAAAAAAGGGATTTGCCATGACCAGTGCATTCTCATGGCAGAATTCAGTTAGCCTTTGCCGTGCTTCATTTTGTTCTCAAAGGCCAAACTTGCCTGTTACTCTAGATGTCTCTTGACTTCCTACATTTTCATTTCAATCCCCAGTGATGAATAGACCATCTTTTTTTTTTTTTTTTTCGTGTTAGTTCTAGGAGATTTTCTAGGTCTTTATAGAACTGATCAGCTTCTTAGGCATCGGTGGTTGGGGCATGGACTTATATTATTGTGACGCTGAATGGCTTCATGTAAATCTTGACATTTAGGCATCGCTAGTTATCTTATTGGTTAGAAAACCACAGTGTTTCACATGGTAGAAGGTCCAGATGACTGACATTAGGATCAAATAGGCTGCTAGCTGTGTATGCAGATTCTGAGCCCCATCTCAAATCTATGGATTTAAAATGTGAATTTGGCCCAGAAGTCTGCAGAAGTATTTAATAAAATACTCCTTGTGTGTTCAATATACATCAAAATATAAAAGTACAGGCCAATTTATGAAGAAAACATGTCTGGCTTAAACAAGTTTAGTTTTTATTTTGAAGGTTATAGCAAGAGAATGAATGATTTAAAAATACAGGTCTTATTTTTATATTTTTCAGTATTATTTAGGGTTATGGATATAATTAATTAATGAAGTACTCAGGGTTATTATGAATAAAAACATTGCAGGCTTTTGCTTATTCTAATTTGATACTAATTTATAATTGTATAACATAAACATACAGGGGGAGATTTGTTTACTTTGTACACTAGTATGTATTCAGGCATATATATTAGTTGACTGAGTGAATAAATTAAAGTAAATCTCTATGTGTACTTGGCACAGTGTCTGTTCTCTCCATTCCTACTCCACTGATTAATTAAGGTACTATTTTTTGAGTGATACTTATTCACCTCTTCAAAATTATTTTGTATGAAGTAGTTTTCCATATTCCTATAGAAATCACACTGCTATATTGAAACTGAAACTATTAAGCAGAGTATTTTTAGAACTTCAGGTGAAGATCTCTCCCTTTTAAACAGATGTATTAAGGTTATCAGTTCAGTCACACAGTCGTGTCCAACTCTTTGCAACCCCATGGACTGCAGCATGCCAAGCTTTCTTGTCTATCACAAACACCTGAAGCTTACTCAAACTCAAATCCATAGAGTTGTGGATGCCATCCAACAATCTCATCCTCTGTCATCTCCTCTCCTCCCACCTTCAACCTTTCTAAGCATCAGTGTCTTTTCAAATGAGTCAGTTCTTTGCATCAGGTAGCCAAAGTATTGAAGTTTCAACTTCAGCATCAGTCCTTTCAATGAATATTCAGGACTGATCTCCTTTAGGATGGACTGGTTGAATCTCCTTGCAGTCCAAGGGACTCTGAAGAGTCTTCTCCAACACCACAGTGCAAAAGCATCAATTCTTCGGCTCCCAGCTTTCTTTATAGTCCAAATCTCACATCCATACATGACTACTGGAAAAACCATATCTTTGACTCTAGTCTACATAACTTTGTTGGCAAAGTAATGTTTCTGCTTTTTAATATGCTGTCTAGGTTGGTCATAACTTTCCTTCCAAGGAGCAAGTGCCTTTTAATTTCATGGTTGCAGTACCATCTGCAGTGATTTTGGAGCTCAAAAAAATAGTCTGTCACTGTTTCCATTGTTTCCCCATTATTTGCTATGAAGTGATCAGACTGAATGCCAGGATCTTCATTTTCTGAATGTTGAGTTTTAAGCCAACTTTTCACTCTCCTCTTTCACTTTCATCAAGAGGCTCTTTAGTTCTTCTTTGCTTTCCACCATAAGGGTGGTGTCATCTGCATATCTGAGGTTATTGATATCTCTCCCTGCAGTCTTGATTCCAGCTTGTGCTTCCTCCAGCCCAATGTTTCTCATGATGTACTCTGCATATAAGGTAAATAAGCAGGGTGACAATATATAGCCTTGATGTACTCCTTTCCCAATTTGGAACCAGTCTGTTGTTCCATGTCCAGTTCTAACTGGTGCTTCTTGACCTGAATACTGATTTCTCAGGAGGCAGGTCAGGTGGTCTGGTATTCCATCTCTTTCAGAATTTTCCATAGTTTATTGTGATCCATGCAGTCAAAGGCTTTGGTGTAGTCAATAAGCAGATGTTTTTCTGGAACTCTCTTGCTTTTTTGATGATCCATTGGATATTGGCAATTTGATCTCAGGTTCCTCTGTCTCTTCTATATGCAGCTTGAACATCTGGAAGTTCACGGTTCACATACTGTTGAAGCCTGGCTTGGAGAATTTTGAGCATTACTTTGCTAGTGTGAGAGATGAGTGCAGTTGTGCTGTAGTTTGAGCATTCTTTGGCATTGCCATTCTTTAGGATTGGTATGAAAACAGACCTTTTCCAGTCCTGTGACCACTGCTGAGTTTTCCAAATTTGCTGGCATTATTGAGTGCAAAACTTTCACAGCATCATCTTTTAGGATTTGAAATAGCTCAACTAGGATTCCATCACCTCCACTAGCTTTGTTCATAGTTCAGTATTCTTGCCTTGTGAACCCCATAAACAGTATTAATAGTATTAAGGTATAACTGAATACAATAAAACTTTACATACACAATTTGTTTAGTTTTGATACATGAACCATCACCACAATCAAGACAATAAATATATTCATAATTTCTATGTGTCTTTTGTAACCTATCCCAGGCAACCAATGGTCTGCCTTCTAATACTACAAATTAGTTTGAAAATTGTGTCCTTTCATGAAAGGAATAATACATTATGTATATCCCTTTGTTTAGTTGCTTTCATTAGTTACTATTCTGAGATTCATCCAGGTGTTTGTGAGTATCAGTACTTCATCTTCTTAGTTCTAAGTGACATTCCACTGTATAGATAGGCCATGAAATGTTTACCCATTCATTTGTTTGGATTAGGCTTAAGGTCAAGGGGAACATTTGGATTTTTTTCAAGATTAGGTTTCTGTGAATATTTGTTTATAAAATTTTATGTAGAATTTTTATTTTCCTTGGATCATTAATGTGTAAATATTTAATATTTCTTAAAATTGCCAAATATTTTACAAAGTGTTTATACATTGCCAACACTTAGTACAATTGGACATTTTACTTTTAGCTATTCAGCTAGATGTATAGTGATATTTCCTTATAATTTTATTTACCGCTTTCCTAAAAACTGATATTGACCATCTTTGATGTGCTTATTTGCAGTCTATATATCTTCTTTGGTGAAATATCTGTTCAAATCCTTTTGCCGTTTCCAAATTAGAATGTGCATCTTCTTATTGATGAGTTGTAATGGTTAAGGTTTACTGTCAGATATGAATGTTGCAATATTTTCTGCTATTTTGTAACTTTCTTTTCCATTTTTTACATTTCTTTAGCAATCTTTAAAAAATGTTGATGGAGTAGTTCAATTTGTTGGCTGTCATTTTTACAAATTGGGTTTTTTGTGTTTAAGAAATCTTTGCATTCACCACATTCAAGTTGCAACACCACAGTTTTCTTCTAGATGTATTACACTGAGATATAGGATTCACATCAAATTATTTTTTTTGTATATGGTGTGATACAAACTGGTAAGATTTTCTGTTTTTTTTTTCATATTTTTATCTATCTTTCCAACTCTTATTTGTTAGAAAAATTATCCTATCCCCAGTTGCTTTTGCAGCTTTGTCAAAAATCTGTTAATTAAATGTGTGAATCTGATTTTGGACTCTCTGTTCTGTTGACCCATATATCTATCAGTCTAATAATGGTGAACTTCCTCACCTTTCTCTGGAAAACTCTTTGTCTCTCCTTCAGTTCTGAAGGACAGCTTTGCCGAATAGAGTATTATTAGTTGTCAGGTTTTCTCTTTCAGCATTTTGAAAAACCATCACACTCCCTCCTGGCTTGCAAAGTTTATGCTGAAAAATTCACTGATAGTCTTAATGGGATCCCCTTCTAAGTAACAAATTGATTTTAAGATTCTTTCTTTGTCTGTTATATTTTCTTTGCTAAAATTCTCACTTTGTTTATGCCTTACTGTCTGACCTCAGTGACCATCTTTGTGACCATTATGTTGGACTCTCTGTTGGGTAAGTCACTCTTCTCTGTCTTACTAAGATCATCTAATGATTTATCTTGTTCTTCTCTTTGAGACATATTTCCTTGCTGTTGTTACTTGTTGGTTTTTTTTTTTTTTTTTTTTGGTCATTTCCCTTTACTCTTTGTGTTGGTTTCTGCACATTACATGTGCAGTCTTGGCAAACTGTCTCATCAACAGACCAGATGAAGCTCCTGGTTGTCTCTCAAACCTTTATGGTTGTCTCCAAGAGTTGAGGGTGTGCCAAGATCAGTCAGTGTTCCAAGGAAGAGAGTATCAGTCAGCACATAGATGCAGGCTAACCAGAAACTGTACCCTCATGGAAGAGCTGGGAAAAGATATAGTTAAGTTCCTTCCAAGGAGAAATTGGAAAATGGGTATCTTTACCTGTTTCCTCTACAGGAAGCCCAGACAGATAGTCATGAGAGTGGGGGAGGAACGAAAGGGTGCTCCTGCACCTAGGGAAAAGCTGCTGCTTTGTTTGCTGTCGTCCTGTGGAACATGTGAATGAGCCCCATTGGCTGTCAGAGCTAGGTGATTTGGGAATTCCATCACTTGTATGGCAGCCATAAAAGCTGAGTCACTAAACTCCTTTCAAGGTGGTACTAGCAATTTAGTCTTATTGTTGGATCAAGCCAGAGAGGGAATGCAAGGGAAGTGCCTACCAGCTCCTCTGGACTCTAAGCAAGATGAGCCTCTAGATGCATGTTAAATTAGAAGCCAGACCTTCAGGCATCAGCTTGTAAAGTATGCAGTCAAATCCCTCAAGGGAAGACTAGACAATGGACGATTTTGTCTGTTATTTCTGGGCTGAGCCTTGAAAGGTAGCCACAGGAAGTGAAGTGCACCCATTGGCAAATACTTCTCTGTCTGCCATAGTTCTTGAGCCACTGGATGTCTCTCCGTGGCATTTTCTTGCTATGTAGTTGTACAGTCCATGCATCTGCGGGTACAGGAAAGTTCAGGAGTTCCTTCATTGCCATCCTGGCCCCTCCCAAAACTACTTGTGCTTGATTGTGTTTTTGTTATTTGTGTCTTTCAAGGAATTTTTCCGTTCAATTTTAAGCGGCCAAATTTGCTGCTGTATAATTGCTCATGACATTTCCCTATTATGCTTTTTTCTTTTAAAAAATCTTAATACATTTCAGTTCAGTAGCTCAGTTGCATCCAACTCTTTGTGACCCTATGGACTGCAGCATGCCAGGCTTCTCTGTCCATCACCAACTCCCGGAGTTTGCTCAAACACTATCCATTGAGTTGGTGATGCCATCCAACCATCTCATCCTCTGTCATCCCTTTATCTTCCTGTCTCCGATCTTTCCCAGCATGAGGGTCTTTTCCAATAAGTCAGTTCTTTGCATCAGGTGGCCAAAGTATTGGAGCTTCAGCTTCAGTCCTTCCAATGAATATTCAGGACTGATTTCCTTTAGAATTGATTGGTTTGATCTCCTTGCAGTCCAAGGGACTCTGAAGAGACTTCTCCATCACCACAGTTCAAAAGCATCAATTCTTCGGCGCTCAGCTTTTCTCAGCAAAGATAGGGTTTACACTGGGAAGAATGGATAGCCAGAAAATCCAAAAAGTATTACTCAAAAGTAGAAAAAAAGAGAGAAAGAAAGTAAGTCATTTTGAAAGTTTTTATGAATGTTAATTACAGCCTTCTTGAAATTTAAAATAGATGTTTCTCTGCAAATTTCTAAAATAATATGTTATTTGGACAGAATAAGAAGTTGTTTTTTTTCTAAGAGCACAGGAGTACTGTTAGAAGATTGCTAGCTAAGACTTGTACTAATTCAGTCACTTTTGATGTCAACTTTCTGTCTCCTTGACTGCATATCATATAGAAAAGAAAAGGTTCCTCTTGGATTTTCTTTTTATTATGCTCACCAGATGATTTATGCACAACTAGATATCTATGTTATGAATATTACCATCAGCATATAGGGAACTATGGGAAATTAATTAGAGCCAGGCATTGTACTGAGCATTTTTATAGTTTAGTGTCTAATTGAATCCTAAATGTAATTGCAGGAGAATCAGTGCTGTTAAAATCCCCAGATCGCAGATGACAGAGGGGCTAAGTAAATTTCTCAATATCATACATTTAGTAAGTGGCAGAATCAGAATCTAAGCAACCCTCTACATTAACAAAATGATTAGTTGTAGGGAAAAGACCCCATAAGAGCAAGGCATTAACTCTTCAGCTCAGTGCAAAACACTTCTGATGTCTCAAAGATTAATCTGGATCTGGTCATGAGAAACCTGAAACAATAATTACAGATGTAGAAAGTGTAAGATGTGCCATATGATGGCACCACTTGTAGTTGTGTATTATCTAGTAGACAAAATGCATGCAGTTTGAATTTTCTGTAGGAATAATGTATGTTTGAAGTGTGTACGCACCGGTGCCCTCAGGAAAAACCAAGAAAGATTTTTCTTTTTTCTCTAAAATTTTCTGCATTAAAAAATTTTGCTTTCCCAACTTTGGGGATGCACAAAAGTGATCAGTTTTCTCTTATGCATTAGTTGCAAGAAATGTCAGAACCGAGGCCCACATTTAATAACTCTAGAGAATCTAACTTCGAACATTTCTACGCCTTTTTTCTATCTTTTTTATTTTTATTTACTCATTTTCCTTTTTTTTTCAAAACATACATTTTTTTTTTCTCTGGAGGCCCTCTATGTCCTGCTCCTGAATTCTGAACTGGTTGCTCTGTAGGTCTGTTGCAGCACTGTTATTTGGAGATAGTAATTGCTACCATTGGTTTAGAAGGTTTAATTCATTTAACTTAATGTCAGTTACTGGGCAGTATGTTACAAACTGGAAACTCAGCAAAAAACTAGACAAAAAAAGTTATTTAATACTTTTGCAGGGAGTGGAGAGGAGATAGATAACAAGGCATATAAATGAACAGATAACACAAAGTTTCAGGTGTTGATAAGAAGGTAAAGCAAGATAAATAGAAAAACAGTGACTTGGCAGAAATAAGGGTTGTTGCTAATATGTCAATTTTGATGTCTAAGAAGATACTCTTGGAGAAAGTGACATTTGAATTGAAGCCTGGATGATTAAAGGAAGGCAGACAGAAACAGAGCTCTGTAACTGTAACCAAGAGAGTCAGTAACAAGTGCTGAGTTTCAGGGCTGAAGCCTGGCATGTTGGAGTAGCAGCAAGAAAGGCCATATGACTAGGGGTTAATCAATGGGAGAAGTAATAGGAAAAGTTCATGTCATAAAAGTTGCACTTTTATTTATTGGATAGTGCTACAGATTCCCATAGTTGACAAAGCAAACAGACTGCAACACTTTGCTTTCATGTTTTTATTTCAGTTGCTGTCACCTGATATGTGGTCTTCCCAGGTAGAGCTACTGATAAAGAACTTGACTGCCAATGCAAGATGCATAAAACATGGGTTCTGTCCCTGGGTCAGGAGGATCCCCTGAAGGAGGGCACTGCAACCCACTCCAGTTTTCTTGCCTGGAGAATCCTATGGACAGAGTAGCCTGGCGGGCTACAGTCCATAGGGTTGCAAAGAGTAGGACACGACTTAAGCAGGTTTGCAGTCAGGCAGGCAGGCACCTGATATACGGTCAGTATTTACTCAGGCTAGAGAGAATGTTGCTGCTGCTAAGTCGCTTCAGTCGTGTCTGACTCTGTGACTCTGTGCAAACCCATAGACGGCAGCCCACCAGGCTCCGCCATCCCTGGGATTTTCCAGGCAAGAGTACTGGAATGGGGAGCCATTGGCTTCTCTGTAGAGAGAATGAGAAGTAGTAATTTGGTTAATCAAGATTTTTTTTAATTATAATCTTTTCTTTAGCAAAGTTAGTTTTACAAAACCTTAATGGACTTCCTACTATCCAGCTCCGAGTTTCTTCCACGCTTTTTTTTACCTTTAAAATTTAAAGACTTAGCTGAAGCATTACTTCTTCTGGCGAGTCTTCCCTAACTTCATCCAGGATATATAGTTACCACATTATGGTTCTTCCATGAGTTTGCATTCTGTCATTGCATTTATAACTTGGTATTATGTGTATATGTATATAACTCTGTTTTCTCCACTATTCTAAGAGGATTTTGAAGGAAAAGACTGTTCCTTGTTATCTTTTTATCTTTACAACCTTAGCGTAGTGTGAGATGAAGAGATGATGTTCAACTTGTTTAACAAATGGAGGTCCCACTGCACCCAGGTTATAAAATAAATTACATACTCACAAATGTTGGTAGCAAAGGAAAGGCACCTTTAATTAGAATGCCAAGAGTCTGGGGAGAGGATGGACTCAACATCCCCCCAAAATCAATTCTGAAGGTTCTGCTTGGCCATGACATTTCAAAGAGAAAGAGTACAGTAATCTTGGTTAATCACTGAGATAGGGGTCCAGAGTGGTCACCATGCCCACCCCCCAACCACCAGGGTACATTGACCTCTTGTGATCTTTTTCTAGCTGTAATCTTGTTCATAGTTTGGTCACACAGTCTGTTTGGAAGATTACAGACTTCCAAAGTGAAGGGGAAGCTAGGTAAAAGATCTGGTCCTCTGTTATTTATTGATATTTATTCTTAATTTCTTTTTCTTTGATCTATAAAAAGAACTGACAAGTTAGACAAGGTATGGTATGATTAAAATATTTTAGAGGTGTGCTTGGGCCAGAGATAAGCAGAGTATGGGGGTGCCTGGTTTAAAAGTTAATTCTAATATACCTTTGTTAAAGTGACAAGAAAAGGGGCTTCCTGCTAAGGGGAGTTTCCTATAAAGAGCTGTTTACAAATCCCCACTTGTCAGAACATCATTCTGTTTCTATGGCATTAGGGGCAAAAGTCTATCTTCTATAACTTCTTCATGGTGATAAAGGGCTCTGTATTCTCAGAGTGGAAAGTGTCAATGTGAGTCTGTAGCGTTTCTGACCATTTTAGTTGTCTGCTTATATATATATAGGCAGAGAAAACTATAATTATTTTGATGCCTACAGAAATGTAGATTATCATGAGCAATAAAGTTAATCCCATTCTCTTGAGGCCTGTTCTTGAAATGGTTCTAGCCATAGATTCAGCACCGCTCAAGTAGAAGCATCTAACACTATGGCTACAGTTGGTCATCATGCAGTTAGCGTTTTTCTCCTTTGGTGGCAATTATAGTATCTGTAGACTAATTCTCTATTGTCTAATCATTAATTGTTTGGTTTGGTGCTGGGGGTTGGTGCCTGCAGGGTTCCACTCAGTTCCAGAGTCATGTTTACTGAGTAAGTAAAATTTACCAATTCCATACTTGTCCTTCTGCTTTGTCTTTAGCCTTATTCAGATTTTTCGCAGTGATAAGTGATACCCCCTTCTACCATCCTAACATGTAATTGAAACAAAACAGTAGATGATTACTTTGGTTTAGTAAAGTCACATCCAAAAGCTCCTTACCATAACAGGCCATCTACAAGTTTATAAAGCAGAAAATTGCCATTGTAACTCTATTGGCATCAGACAAGAATGATCATACACAATAGGTGCTGTATTTCAGTGAATACAGACAGATAAAATGACTGCTGAACCATAGTGAAAGGATTTAAGGGAACTAATTCTAAGCAGTCTTTGTAGCAATGCCTCATTCTTTGACAGTGAGAGATCCATTCATAAATATGCATTATACTTGGGAAACAACTTACAGACCAAAGAATCTCCCTCCATTGATGCTTGGGCACTCAAGATGTTTGTTTGGAATCACCCAGTGGGCAGTAAGGTCTTTACTTTTATGACAAATCTCATTTTATTGTAGTTATTTTGTAAGCCATCTTAGTATTTTTCAATACGATGAATACGTCAGTAATAAGTAAAAATAAAGAAAGAGGACTGTGTTTCAAGTATGCAAAGGTAAATGTGACTTGAGTAGCTTAGTGGTCTAACATTTTTGAGTGAGAAAACTGATCTCTGAGACCTTAGAAAAGTTTTGCAACATCTTTCAAACTGTTTTCCACATGTGAAAAATTGGGAGGTAAAAGTGAAGACATAGGACCATTATCAGCATTTGAGGAGATGAAGCTTAAGAGCACCAGCCCAGTGCCTGGTATTGCTTAGATAATCAGCAAATGTTAATTCCCACCTCTCCTTGACTGCCTCAAGCTCCCTGACCCTGACATGAATTTGAGATCTTGGCTTTCCCTAAGTATGTAATCTGGACATACTGAAGTAGCTTGAGAAACAGTGATCTGAAGGCAATAAATTCCATTTGCTATTCCCTGCCCTGAAGACATTGCCCAATTTTTTAAAAGCTTTATCTGGCCATTTCTACCTCCCTCACTACTACCAGGTAACATCTTCATTGTCTTACAAAATGCTCATTTTAATAGTTAGGCTAGATGTATCCCAAATTGTATTTTTCATATTTAAACTAAATATATATTTAAAGATCCAAATTTATTAAAATAATGCCTTTTCTTTATCTTTAGATAAAGAAAACAGGATAAAACATTAGTTGTATTTAAATAGTGGTCACATTAGTGACCCAGTTTGTTATTGTTGTTACAAGAGAACTTAAATACAAAAGGAAAAATGATCACCACAGGAAATGTCCCATAGTAGTTGAATTCACATTCCAAATGCTTAAGCTGACTTTCACCCTTAAGTGCAATGGCATGATGTGTTTCAGTTGTTCTTTAATTTGTGAGGCTACTTTGTAATTTACTAGTAAAGTCCTATTTAATAAAGTTCATTCTTCTTGGCTGTTCTCTCTTCAAGGTAATGGCAGATAATTGCACTAAAGCATGTCAAGTTATCATATTAACCACAGCTGAATTTTAAAAAATAATAATGTTAAAAGAGCAGAGCAAACTAAGTGTCTCCACTTCTGGCTGTGACAGTGAAGCTTCAGTTGCAGACAGGACAGCTATCAGAACCGTTGCTTACTCATATGAAACAAAGAATACAGTTTTCTTCAAAGGCAAACTTTGCATATCAAAATAATACTTCACATATAATGAATTCTAATTTTTATCTGTTGTGGCTAAATCAGTATTATCAGATCTGACAGTGGGAGACTGTTTTCCTTATTTCACTAAGAGATTTGCAAGATAATAAATTGAATTATTAAATTGTTGTGTCTCACAGGATTCAAGGTTTAAAACATTTATGCTTTGCATTAATTGCTGAAATGAAAAACAGGAGACATTCAAATGTTGAAATGAATCAATTATTTCATTAAACCTCTCTTTATAAATGATAGACTAAGTGAAGTCATGATTGCGTGGAAAATGAAGAGGTGAAGCTATACATTCTAGAGTTCAATTTGTGCCATTTTATTTTTAAAATATAAATAATGAAATATGAATATTTAATACACCATATTATACATGTACTTGTTTTAAGTATATGTTATAATTCCTAAGAAGTTAGGAAATGGTCATGGCATGCATGTATGCCAAATCACTTCAGTTGTGTCCAACTCTTTGTGCCCTAATGGACTGAAGCCCGTCAGTCTCCTCTGTCTATGGGATTCTCCAGGCAAGAATACTGGAGTTGGTTACCATGCCCTCCTTGAGGAGATCTTCCTGACCCAGGGATTGAACTGTCTCTTATGTCTCCTGCATTGGCAGGTGGGTTCCTTACCATTAACACAAGGAAATGTGGTCATGGAATGTTAAAACCTCTTTCAGTCAAGCTTGTATCATAGTTTGGAATTTATTTATAATTAGCATATAAATTGTTAATGTATGGCTAGAGATTGCTGAAGTTTGGGAAACCAGCTAACTCCTGTGAGTATATAATAATTTCCCTCTTCAGTCAAGTGTATTAGAAATTTTTTTTCTGGAAATTAATAGCAAACACATATGTAAAATTTCATTCATTTGATAATTTTTTCACATTAGAAATCAAATCTAAATAATATTTTCTCGCATGTCTCATTTGTGGTAAAATTTTCATTATAATTAGCAGTAAACATTTATTAGGTGCTCACTGTGGGCCAGTGTCTATACAGAGTATTTACCTGTAAAGTTTCATTTAATCCTCATAACAGCCCTAGAGTCCCAAATTTCACAGTTGTTATCATCCCCATTTGACACATGAGGAAATTGAGTTTTAAAGAAATTACTCAGTGCTCCACTGGGTAAATTAGTTAAGTAACAGAGGGGAAATCAAGTCTCTATCTTTTGAATTGCATTGAGGCTTAACTGCTACATTATACTCCTGTGAATTTTGCACAGGAAATAGTCAGTACTGTGTTAAATTACAGAAAATAAGCCTCTAGTAAATATGCAAATATATAGACTTCTTAACCAGTTAAAAGAAAAGGCAGAAATCTTCAACTGTGGAATGTGTTGGAAGAAAACAACACTTCCATTTGATTTGATACAGAGAAGACAGCACAGATATAGCATATACAATTTGATGCCATAGTGAGATTGTGTAGTGCAAAAATACACTGTTATGGAAATATTATTTTGTGGCCCTTTAAAAATTGAAAACATAAAATCTAGCCAGTGGTTACTCAGAACTTGATAAAAATCTGTTATGAGAAGTAATCTGTGTCCTCTTACTCCAAGTTCTGAGTTGCTTCTTTTATTGGTTTATATAGTTGTGAATTTTTCTCCCCCTTTTCACTGAGTAGGTAGGAATAAAGAAGTCGTTTTGGAAACTATTAGCTTTGCAGATGTTCTTACCAGGTTACATCCTGGCTTGTGGAATTGTTTAAATTGCTGGAGAGGAAATTTACATACTTACAAGTAAATAGATAAACATATAAAAGTATGTGTGTATATAAATGTACAAATACAGTAAGCAGACTGTGTAAGCACAATTAATATTATTTGTTAGTGAAGAGATGCTAGATGGGTAATTGTTTTCTAATGCTAGCCAAAACTGCTTAAGGAGAAAAAAAATCATGTTATTTTCATCAGTACTGAACTATAAAGCAAATATCAGTAAAATTAGATAAGTTAAATCTTGTGGCAACAGTAAAATGATAGAATTGACACAGTTTTACGCAGTACAAAAGCACCAACACTATCACTAACTCTTAATATTGTGGGCTACAGTTCATTTTATAGTACTGTAAACTTGTCTTTGCCCTTATCCTTCACAGTTAATCAATCATTGCTAATTCTGCCTTGGGGCTTCCCTAGTGACTCAGTGGTAAAGAATCCAGGAATCTGCCTGCCAATTCAGGAGACACAGGTTTGATCCCTGGGTCTGGAAGAACCCCTGGAGAAGAAAATGGCAACCCACTCCAGTATTCTTGCCTGGGAAATCCCATGGACAGAAAGAGCCTGGTGGGCTACAGTCCATGGAGTTGCCAAGGAGTCGGTCGTGTGTTAGTGACAAAACAACAAATACAACAAAAGACTTTAGCTGGAAGAGATACTAAGCTGTGCTTTCAAGGAACACAGAGAGTATTTATGATCAGATGGAAATTGAGGAAGAGAGAGAACAGATAGGAGAAAATGATCAGGAGACATGGGGCATTAGATATGTTTAGAAATTATAAGTAGTCTAGGTGGCAAGAACATGGAAGGTGTTGGAGAGTAGAGACAGAAGTTATAGTGGGGGTCAGGTTGCCATTGGCCAAGCAAGTCACCTTAATGGGCTGAAATTTCTCTGTGCTACTGAATGTGTGACAAGCAACTGATGGTTTTAAAGTAGTGATTTGAAATAATCCAGCCTGTGTTCTTCAAAGGTAAATTCAGTAGTAGTATACAGTATGAATTTGAAGAGTAAGAAGTGGAGGTAAATAACAGATAAACTAACAGATTACATCAGCTTTTGAGTCAAGTGAGACTTGAATTGGAGATGAGATGGTAGGAGAAGGGCAAGGATAAATTCTATACCTACATCAAAGGAAGAATCCCCAGGAGAGTAGAAAGAAGGTGCTGTGGGTTGTGACAGAGGTTGCTATCTGGATTCAGGCAAAGGTTGACTCATGAAGTATTTTATTTAACTAGGATTTCTGTGAGATAGAGCCAGAGAAGTGTTTCCAAATGCACCAAAAATACCGTAGATGGGTAGAAAAGTAAAATAAAAATATAGACTTTGGAAGAACTTGTGTAATTATTAAGTAAATAAAGGATCTTTGAGTAATTTTTTTTAGCACAAGGATATATATTATTTCCATCAGTAATAGTAAGAAAACCAAATTTGAAGCTGCCCTGTCATAATACACAATAAGCAAAACTTCTAATGATAACTCAAACCCCAAAGATTATCTTCTGTATGGAAGCAGAGCTTGGCAAGTAAATCTTGAGATTTAAATTTAGACTGTTGCAGAAAATATGAAGCTAATCATTTGAACTGTAAGTATTTTAAAGCAAAATATTTACGTTTAAACAAAACAAAAGAGCTAGCTGTAAGGACATCATAAATGTTTGGAAACTTCTGTTATTGTCATAGGAAAAAGAATGAAAAACATATGGTCAAGAAGCATAAGCCCCATATCTGATTCTATCATTGATTTATTTCATGTTTTAGAACATGTTTCTTTATACCTAATATTCCTAAGAATAAAATGAGTATAGTCAAAGTTGTCTTTGTTTCTCTTCTAAGTATGCAAAAAAATTGAATATTTGCTGCTTGTTTATTGGAGTGCTCATAAGCTTTGGAAAATTAGCTGAAGGCTCTAATTCTGACTACCAGCTCTTCATTTGTAAAATGAGAATAACAACAACCAAAATGAATTTTGTGAGCAATAAATGTTATGCTTTTTAAAATAATCACATGGTGTTTAGTAAAATTCCATTTGATTTTATTTTGGGATGCATGTAAATGTTCATATTTTTTAAAATAATCATATTCAAATTCACAAGCCTATTTGAAGTAGAAAATGAAAGTTCTAATGTTTATGTATCATTTCTTGTGAAGAAAAGAAAAAAAATAAAACCAAAATAAGACTCCCTTTACCCATGCCTTACCAATTTTTGGTAAGGTGTATTGTTTCCAACTACTATTTTCTGCACATATAAGCATAGAAATTAATTTAATAGTATTTATTTTTATTATTTTTCTTTTACAAAATATAGGCTCATAATATGTATACTAATCTGTAATTTGCCTTGTTTGCTTAAAACTGCCTGAAATTTATCTTTTCATGTCAGTACAGGCAGCCCTATTTCATTTTGTTTAATAGTTGCATAAATTCTGTAGTTTCATGTAACACCATGATGATGCATCCATGGAGGGGGAATCCTGAGCCATAGGAGAGCAGGGAGTGTAAATAACTCAGGTATTGGAATAGCATAAAAACTGAAAACTTATAGAGAGTCAGGCTTTAGGAAATCAGATGCAGACAGGTCCTGAATTTTTTTTTTTTATTGTTTTCTAGCCTGAAATGTACTTAGTAAAAATTTTTTACATTATTTTAATTGAAATTTCTTTGAATATTAGAGTAGTGAGAATCTCTTATCTAAGATTGCTAGGTTTTTGTGGGGTTTTTTTTCCTTTTTAGATTATCCATTAATAACAGCCATTTTTCCAATATTTCTCTTTCTCCTAAGATTTATAACAATTCTTCTTATATTAATAGTATTATCCCTTTTCCTTTTATATATCTAGTGTATATTTTTCTAGTATGTTGTTTTTATTTTTTTATTTATTTTTTTACTGCTCAGGTTGTTTTTAATATTATAGTCTGCCTCACAATTTTCAGTGTACCCATTAACAAAATGGCTTCTCTTCAATATTGGTTTTTTTTTTTATTAGTTTTGCCATACAATGACATGATATCGCCATGAGTTTACATATGCTCCCCCTCCAGAACCCCCCTCCCTCCTCCCTCCCCCCAGGATATCTCGGTGCACCAGCCCCGAGCATCAATCCTGGGCTGGCGATTGATTTCACATATGATAATTAACATGTTTCAATGCCATTCTCCTGTATCATTCCACCCTTGCCCTCATCCACAGAGTCCATGAGTCTGTTCTATACATCTGCGTTCCTTTTGCTGTCTCGTATGCTGGCTTCTCGTTACCATCTTTCTAAATTCCATATATATGCGTTAGTATACTGTATTTTTGTTTTTCCTTCTGGCTTACTTAACTCTGTATAATAGGCTCCAGTTCCGTCCACCTGAGTAGAACTGATTCAAATGAATTTTTCTTTAATGCTGAGTAATATTCCATTGTGTATATGTACCACAGCTTTATTATCCATTCGTCAGTTGATGGGCATCTAGGTTGCTTCCATGTCCTGGCTATTGTAAACAATGCGGCGATGAACATTGGGGTACAGGTGTCTCTTTCATTTCTGGTTTCCTTGGTGTGTATGCCCAGCAGTGGGATTGCTGGGTCATATGGCAGTTCTATTTGCAGTTTTTTAAGGAATCTCCACACTATTTTCCATAGTGGCTGTACTAGTTTGCATTCCCACCAACAGTGTAAGAGGGTTCCCTTTTCTCCACATCCTCTCCAGCATTTATTGCTTGTAGACTTTTGGATGGCAGCCATTCTGACTGGTGTAAAGTGGTACCTCATTGTGGTTTTGATTTGCATGTCTCGGATAATGAGTGATGTTGAGCATCTTTTCATGTGTTTGTTAGCCATTTTTATATCTTCTTTGGAGAAATGTCTGTTAGGTTCTTTGGCCCACTTTTTGATTGGGTCGTTTATTTTTCTAGAATGGAGCTGTAGGAGTTGCTTGTATATTTTTGAGATTAATTGTTTGCCCGTTGCTTCATTGGCTATTATTTTCTCCCATTCTGAAGGCTGTCTTTTCACCTTGCTTATAGTTTCCTTTGTTGTGCAGAAGCTTTTAATTTTAATTAGGTCCCATTTGTTTATTCATGCTTTTATTTCCAATATTCTGGGAGGTGGGTCATGTAGGATCCCGCTTTGGTTTATGTCAGAGAGTGTTTTGCCTATGTTATCCTCTAGGAGTTTTATAGTTTCAGATCTTGTGCTTAGATCTTTGATCCATTTTGAGTTTATCTTTGTGTATGGTGTTAGAAAGTGTTCTAGTTTCATTCTTTTACAAGTGGCTGTCCAGTTTTCCCAGCACCACTTGTTAAAGAGGTTGTCTTTTCTCCATTGTATATTCTTGACTCCTTTGTCAAAGATAAGGTGTCCATCGATGCGTGGATTTATCTCTGGGCTTTCTATTTTGTTCCATTGATCTATATTTCTGTCTTTGTGCCAGTACCATACTGTCTTAATGACTGTGGATTTGTAGTATAGCCTAAAGTCAGGTAGGTTGATTCCTCCAGTTCCATTCTTCTCTCTCAAGATTGCTTTGGCTATATGAGGTTTTTTGTATTTCCATACACATTGTGAAATTATTTGTTCTAATTCTCTGAGAAAGACCTCTGGTAGCTTGATAGGAATTGCATTGAATCTATAGATTGCTTTGGGTAGTATACTCATTTTCACTATATTGATTCTTCCAATCCATGAACACGGCACATTTCTCCATCTATTTGTGTCCTCTTTCATTCTTTCATCAGTGTTTTATAGTTTTCTATATACAAGTCTTTTGTTTCTTTAGGTAGAAATAATCCTAAGTATTTCATTCTTTTTGTTTCGATGGTGAATGGAATTGTTTCCTTAATTTCTCTTTCTGTTTTCTCATTGTCAGTGTATAGGAATGCCAGGGATTTCTGTTTGTTGATTTTGTATCCTGAAACTTTACTATATTCACTGATTAGCTCTAGTAATTTTCTGGTAAAGTCTTTAGGATTTTCAATATAGAGGATCATGTCATCTGCAAACAGAGAGAGTTTTACTTCTTCTTTTCCAATCTGGATTCTTTTGATTTCTTTATCTGCTCTGATTACTGTGGCCAAGACTTCCAAAACTATGTTGAAAAGTAGTGGTGAGAGTGGGCACCCTTCTCTTGTTCCTGACTTCAGGGGGAATGCTTTCAGTTTTTCACCACTGAGGATAATGTTTGCTGTGGGTTTGTCATATATAGCTTTTATTATGTTGAGGTATGTTCCTTCTATTCCTGCTTTTTGGAGGGTTTTTATCATAAATGGATGTTGAATTTTGTCAAAGGCTTTCTCTGCATCTATTGAGATAATCATGTGGTTTTTATTTTTCAATTTGTTAATGTGGTGTATTACATTGATTTTGCGAATATTGAAGAATCCTTGCATCCCTGGGATAAAGCCTACTTGATCATGATGTATGATCTTTTTAATGTGTTGTTGGATTCTATTTGCTAGAATTTTGTTACGGATTTTTGCATCTAAGTTCATCAGTGATATTGGTCTGTAGTTTTCTTTTCTTGTTTTGGAATTAGGGTGATGCTGGCCTCTTAGAATGAGTTTGGAAGTTTACCTTCCTCTGCAATTTTCTGAAAGAGTTTGAGTAGAATAGATGTTAGCGCTTCTCTAAATTTTTGGTAGAATTCAGCTGTGAAGCCATCTGGTCCTGGGCTTTTGTTTCTTGGAAGATTTCTGATTACGGTTTCAATTTCCGTGCTTGTGATGGGTCTATTAATATTATCTATCTCTTCCTGGTTTAGTCTTGGAAAGTTGTACTTTTCTAGGAATTTGTCCATTTCATCCAGGTTGTCCAGTTTATTTGCATATAGTTGCTGATAATAGTCTCTTATGATCCTTTGTATTTCTGTGTTTTCTGTAGTGATCTCTCCATTTTCATTTTTAATTCTGTTGATTTGGTTCTTCTCCCTTTGTTTCTTGATGAGTCTGGCTAATGGTTTGTCAATTTTATTTATCTTCTCAAAGAAACAGCTTTTGGCTTTGTTAATTTTTGCTGTGGTCTCTTTTGTTTCCTTTGCATTTATTTCTGCCCTGATCTTTAAGATTTCTTTCCTTCTACTAGACCTGGGCTTCTGCATCTCTTCCTTTTCTAGTTGCTTTAGGTGTAAAGTAAGGTTATTTATTTGATTTTTTTCTTGTTTCCTGAGGTGAGCTTGTATTGCTATGAACTTTCCCCTTAGCACTGCTTTTACAGTGTCCCATAGGTTTTGGGCTGTTGTGTTTTCATTTTCATTCATTTCTATGCATAACTGAATTTCTTTTTTGATTTCTTCTGTGATTTGTTGGTTATTCAGCAGTGTGTTGTTGAGCCTCCATATGTTGGAAGTTTTGAATGGTTTTCTCCTGTAACTGATATCTAATCTCACTGCATTGTGGTCAGAAAAGATGCTTGGAATGATTTCAATATTTTTGAATTTACCAAGGCTAGATTTATGGCCCAGGATGTGATCTATCCTGGAGAAGGTCCCGTGTGCGCATGAGAAAAAGGTGAAATTCCTTGTTTTGGGGTGGAATGATCTATAAATATCAATTAGGTCTAGTTGGTCTATTGTATCATTTAAAGGTTGAATTTCCTTGTTACTTTTCTGTTTAGTTGTTCTATCCATTGTTGTGAGTGGTGTATTAAAGTCTCCCACTATTATTGTGTTGTTGTTGATTTCCCCTTTCATACTTGTTAGCATTTGCCTTACATATTGTGGTGCTCCTATGTTGGGTGCATAAATATTTATAATTGTTATTTCTTCTTCTTGGATTGATCTTTTGATCATTATGTAATGTCCATCTTTATCTCTTTTCACAGCCTTTATTTTAAAGTCTACTTTATCTGATATGAGTATTGCCATTCCTGCTTTTTTTTTGGTCTTTATTTGCATGGAATATCTTTTTCCAGCCTTTAACTTTCAGTCTATATGTGTCCCTAGGTTTGAGGTGGGTCTCTTGTAGACAACATATATATTGGGGTCTTGTTTCTGTATCCAATCAGCCAATCTTTGTCTTTTGGTTGGGGCATTCAACCTGTTTACATTTAAGGTAATTATTGATAAGTATGATCCCATTGACATTTGCTTTATTGTTTTGGGTTCGAGATTATATACCCCAACCGTGTTTCCTATCTAGGAAAGATCCTTTAGCATTCGTTGGAGCACTGGTTTGGTGTTGCTGAATTCTCTCAGCTTTTGCTTGTCTGAATAGCTTTTGATTTCTCCTTCAAATTTGAATGAGATCCTTGCTGGGTACAGTAATCGGGGTTGTAGGTTATTTTCTTCCATGATTTTAAGTATGTTTTGCCATTCCCTTCTGGCCTAAAGCATTTCTATTGAGAGATCAGCTGTTATCCTTATGGGATTCCCCTTGTGAGTTATTTTTTGTTTTTCCCTTGCTGCTTTAATATTTGGTCTTTGTATTTGATATTTGTTAATTTGATTAATATGTGTCTTGGGGTGTTCCGCTTGGGGTTCATCCTATTTGGGACTCTCTGGGTTTCTTGGACCTGAGTGGTTATTTGCTTTCCCAATTTAAGGAAATTTTCAACAATTATCTCTTCAAGAATTTTCTGATGGTCTTTCTTTTTGTCTTCTTCTTCTGGGACTCCTATGATTCGAATATTGATGCGTTTAACAATGTCCCAGAGGTCTCTGAGATTGTCCTCATTTCTTTTAATTCTTTTTTTCATTTTTCCTTTCTGTTTCATTTATTTCTGCCATTCTGTCTTCTACCTCACTTATCCTGTCTTCTATCTCTGTTATTCTAGTGTTAGTTCCCTCCAGGGTGTTTTTGATCTCATTTATTGCATTATTTATTGTATTTGGACTCTTTTTCATTTCTTCTAAGTCCTTGTTAAAGCTTACCTGCATCTTCTCAATCCTTGCCTGCAGGTTATTGAACTGCAACTCCAATTTATTTTCCAGGTTTTGGATCATTTTCACTATCATTATTTGGAATTCTTTATCAGGTAGACATCCTATCTCTTCATTTTTTGTTTGGTCTGGAGGACATTTATCCTGTTCCTTTACCTGCTGGGTATTTCTCTGCCTTTTCATTTTGTTTATCTTGCTGTGTTGTCCCTTTATTGTGGGGGTTCCTCACTATGGGTGGGATTGGATGTGTGGTTTGTCAAAGTTTCCTGGTTGGGCTCCAAAGCGGTTCCCTCTGCTTGTTTTAGCGTCTCTGTTTGCTGGTCTCTTCAGTGTCTATTCAGCCCTCTGGGGTTTGCCCCGCTCCTGGCGAGTGCGCTTTCCCCGCCCTCTCTGCTCAGGCTCTCGGTCTCTCGCCCTTTGTTCTGTGGGCGAGCCAGGCGGGGGGTCTTCCTCGGGAAGGCTATCCAGCGGTCTATCTCCGGTTAGCACCCTCCGTTAGGACCCTCAGTCTGCCCCAGGTGTTCAGTCCCAGTCCTCTCCCTAAGTGCGTTGGCTCTGGGGGATGGGGCACCCCTGCCGCTGCTCCGCTGGGAGTTGCAGTTAGAGACGTACTCTGGGGGGCTTAATTATTTATCTGCTTCTACTCCCGGCTATTTTGCCCTCTGAGATTCGCCTCAGATCCGCCAGGGAGAATGTTTCCTGGTGTTCGGAAACCTTTCTCTCTTTCGAGACTCCCCTTCCGAGATGGATCTCCGTCCCTAACTCTTTGCCTCTCTTTTTACTTTTTTTTGGTCCTACCTTCTTTGGTCGGCGATGGGCTGCCTTTCCAGATGCCTGATGTCCTCTGCCAGCATTCAGATGTTGTTTTATGGAGTTTGCTCAGTTTTTAAATGTTCTTTTGGTGTATTTGTTGGGGAGAGTGTGGACTCCCCATCCTATTCCTCTGCCATCTTAGTTCCCTCCTCCTAGTATGTTGTTTTTAAATGGTAGTTTGATTTTGGTTTAGGTTTTTGTTAAATCCTCAAGAGTAATAATGAGAACCCTTAAACGTTAGTTTCACAAGAATGAAAATCAAATTTGACATTGCTTATACAGCTGAGAAAATCCTGACAGAAATAGCTTATTTTTAGATTCTCTGTTTAGAAGTTATCTGATTAGAAAGTCTAGATTAAAGGAAAGTATTTTAAAAGTCGCTTTGAGAATCTTTTCTTATGGTAATTGCAACTATTAACTGGGGTGCATAGCTTATATCTTCCACCAATTAACCTTTATCCTCTTTGAAAAGTACATACAGATGTTACTTTCCTCAAGTAACGGCTGTGAATGATTGCACCAGACATTCTTCTGCATCATATACTCATAGCTTTATTGTGTTGAGTAATTTGTACTTAGGGCTGTACTATGTGCCTTTCCATTGTGATCCATGCTCTTTTTCTTTAACCAAAGTATAGTTAATTTACAATATTGTGTTACTTTCTGTGTTACTGAAACAGAATGCTTCCGTTATATATATATATATATTAATAAATATATAAAATTTTCAGATTCTTTTCCTTTATTGAATATAGTTCCCTATGCTATATAGTAGTGGTCCTTGTTTATTTTATGCATAGTAGTGATCCTTGTTTCTTAAGATTATATCAACCCAAGTGTAGACAGCAGAATATAAAAACAAGTCACTCAGGATATCTTTGGCTCTTCTTGCCCTTGTTCACTGGTCTAGCTCCTCTGCATCCTTTCAGCTACAGTTGATGTTCTGCATTCTCCTTTTCTATTTACTATCCCTGTTCTTATTCCTCATGTTGCTTTTCTTCGATATCATGGCAGTCACCATCACTCACAGCATACATCAAGTTTCCTATCACTATTGCTGCTTGATAACAGAAGTTCTGAATCCTCTCTTGCCAAACTTGTTCATACTGCTGCTTTCCATCTCTGTACAGGCTGTAGAGTGACCCTCCATTGAAAATAAGTTGCTCTCACAGCCCCTAAGCACCAGGAGGAGGAGGAGTTTTCTCCAAACTCTTGGTTTTCCAGAAGTACTTTTTTCCATACCCAGCTCAACCTTCTCGGCTTTAGCCTCTTTGTGGGACTTATCAAATGCATTTGTGTGTGTGTGTATATATGAACATGATATGTATGTGTGTGTATGTAATATATATATATTTGTTTTTACTTCCATCTCTACTACTAGGTTGTAAACTTCTGAGGGGTGAAGATTGTGTTTTATTTAGTACTTAGGCTTCAATTAATAGTGACTTATTAACGTTACTTATTAAATGCTAAACATGTTAACACTCATTTTTATTATATTACGTCTTATTTACTAGTATAAAATTTTTAGATTATTTTCTAAAATATTACAAACTTGATTGAAGTTTTATTTGTACATATGTCTCCTTGAATTCAATTCCCTTCTCTACTTGCCCAAACCGATTAGAACTTTTTATCCCCGTGAATTTCTTTGTATCTTTATGATAGATTCATGTGCATTGGTACATGTATCAGTTTTTTATTCTTCTTTATTGCTTAGTGGATTCAGTTTTACAAATCTAGCTCAGTTTATTTATCCATTCATCAACTGAAAGAATGACTTTCAACATTAGTTGTTATAAAAATATGTTTCATTTCTCTTGGATAAATGCCTGAAGTTGGACTGTTGATAACTTGATTGACAAACTGCTTTCCAAAGGGACTGTCTTATTTTGCATTCTCAGAAGCATTATATCAGAATTCAAACTTCTCTGTGTCTGTACACTTTCACCAGCCCTTGATAATGTCAGGTGTTGTTTTGTTTTTTTTTAATTTTCTTTACTTTATTGTGTTGGTTTTGCCATACAATGATATGAAACCGCCATGGGTTTACATATGCTTATTTTGAGCTGTTTTAGTAGACATGTAGTGATATCACATTATAATTTTAATGTGAAAGTACCTAGTAACTAATGCTGAGCACATTTTCATGTGCTTATTTTCCATCTAATTATGTTCTTTGCTAAATTATCATTCAGATCACTTGCCCATTTTTTGTTGGGTAATTTTTTTTCTTATTATTATTGGGATTTGAAAGTACTTTGTATATTCCAGATATGTCCTTTATCAGATATGTGTTCTACAGATCAATTGCCTTTCCTTGCATTTTGTCAACAGTATCTTTAGAAAAGCAGATTTTAATTTTCATAAAGTCTAATATGTCAGTATTTTATGGTTTACACTTTTTGTGACAGATCTAAGTAACCATTGCCTGATCCTAGATCATAAGATTTTCTGTGTTTTCTTTTAAAAATCTTTAGTTTAGGTTTTATGTTTAGGTCTGTGATTCATTTTGAATCTTTTTTTTTTTTTCTTGTATGTCATGAAGTTTGGGTTGTGGTTTACTTTTTTTTTTTGCATAGGGATATTTAACTACTGTAGCAGATACATTGCAAAGACTGCCTTTTCTCCATTTAATTAATGTAACATTTTATTGAAAATTAATTGACCTTGAAGATATAGTATCTTAATTTCTATAGTTTTATTGTAAGCTATAAAGATAGGTGATTTAAAACCTTCAGCTACTTTAATAAACACCATTTTTGCTCTTCTATTTTTTTTGCTTTACCATGTAAATTTTAGAATGAACTTGTTAATTTCCACAGAAAAAATTATGCTAGAATTCTGCGTGAGATTGCATTGAATCTGTAAATCAGCTTGGGGGAATTAATATTCTAATGACGTTCAGTTCAGTTTAGTTCACACACTCAGTCATGTCCGACTGATCAATTTTTGATCATAGGAAGCGTTTTGAGTTTAAGTACTTAATAAATATGCATCCACATTTAAGTTTTAAAGTATCAGTTGAAATTATTAGATAAATTGATAAATGGAAGTTGGAAAGAACATTTGATAAAACACACTTTGTTTTGGTGAAGTAGTATGTAGGAACCATGGTCTTTTCTTTATTGAGGTTATCCTGAGGTCATATTTATTTAAGTAAGTCTTTATATCCCATTCAGGATTATATATATATTTTTTCTTTTTTTGATTTGGACTCAAAGATATAAATGAATGTGAGAGCTACTTTTGTTACTTTACATATATATGTATGTGTGTGTATATATATATACATCCTTATATATATATGTATACACATACATTATTATGTATTTTATATGTATTATATAGTAATATTTATTATACATATGCATATATGTATATGTGATATATATGTATTATATATATTAGTTTGTTTATATGTATATAGATATATATGTATGCATTTTATAAATATGCATACAATTTAATATATATATACTTTCCAGAACAGAACATACTATCTTATGTCCTAGCAAGGGGTGAGTGTTTATAATGAATGAAATTATTTTCACTGAGCTTACATTACTTTGAGCCTTACCATGAAATTGAAAACACATACAAACAGAATTCATATTCAGCAGCAGTAGGAATATTGTCTTTGGCTTAAGCTTGTTTGATCTAAAAAACACAGCCTGCCTGGTAATTCTGAAATCCTGACCAGTGGGGTCTACCATGGACCATTTCACCAGAGGAGTAAGGAATCTTGATGAAACAATTTACTTTAAGCGAGCATAGAATGGAAGCTACAGTCCATGTGGTCACAAAGATTCGGACACAACTGAATGACTAAGCACAGCACAGCCCAGAATGGAAGCATTCAAATTTGCTTCAAGAAAAATGGCTGACAGATGAATGCAAGGTGTGGTTTTGCTCTTATGTGGGATCTGCTCCTCAGATTCATCTGGCCTGTCCTCTGAGACGTATGAGGATGAAGTGTTTGATAAAACATCTAAAGGGACTCTTTAGATACAAACAAACACACAGCATAAGCCATCCACCAGGAGCCCTGAGCACCATTACATTAGCACTGGTGTAATGAAGTCTGTTTTCCTTTCACCTGATAATTGTTTATATCACAACATTCATGTGTAGCTTTTTTCCATACCACTGAAATTGATAAAGAGAAATCTCATAAGTTAAACTATTTATAAGCTATATAATAATGATTATGATATATGTAATATAAAGTGTATTCTTTCCTCAGTCACATGTTTTTTCTTTTTGATCTACTAATGTATGTGTTTGGTTTTAGGTTTCCTCAAGAGCTGAACATGGGAAAAATAAGTGCTGAAATTATGTGGACCCTTTTTGCTCAGGATATGAAATATGCACTAGAAGGTAATTACAAATATTTAAACTTATTAGAGTATGCGTTTTAGTTAAATTCTGATTTTGCGTTCTTGGTTTTAAATGTGAAGAACTGATGCATCAAAACATTGATTATTGTGATCAGTTTAGTTCTAAAACTTAACTTATTGCCACATGGTAGAAAGATAATGATCACAAAGTATTTAAAACTCCTAAAGAAATACATATATTTTTAATCAAATTGTTTAAGTTGCAGGATAATAGTGAGTATATTTAATTTGTAGAATAAGGTTTAGGTGCAGGAATACTTTATGGCATAAATATTTATGGCATAAATCAGATCATATCGAGAGGGGGGATGAGTAATATTTGTTCAGATATCTGTCTTCATAGACTTAAAAATGGTATCCAGTGGCTGCACAGGTTAAAATCTGGCCAAAGCTGGTACAAGGACAATGGCAGGACTCTTCACCAGAAATTCTACTTTCAATATAGTCAATCATGGAATGCAAAACAAGACGATACAGTTCTCAACTGAAAAACTAAGTTTCTTTGAGCACCCACATTGTTTTTAGAGGTGAAGATAGAATACTTAACTAGCCTGGGGTTCCTGCTCTCTAGGAACTTAAAATTCTTATAAAAAGTTTTCTTCGCACTTAGACTCAGAAGTTAAAGCATCTGCCTCCAATGCGGGAGAGATGGGTTCAATCCCTGGGTCAGGAAGATTCCTTGGAGACGGCAATGGCAACCCACTCCAGTATTCTTGCCTGGAGAATCCCATGGACAGAGGCGCCTGGTAGGCTACAGTCCACCAGGTCTCACAAAGAGTCAGACAAGACTGAATGACTTCACTTTCACTTTCACTTTCAATGTATGTTAAGACCCTAGATGCTAAATACCCAGACTACACTTAGTATGGAAGATACAACAGTGAACAGGATGGCCATGGTTCCTGCCCTCAACAATATTATGGAGGACAGCTGCAAATATGCAAATGGTCACCATGTGGGATAGTCAGGTTTTGGAGAAGACTCTTGAGAGTCCCTTGGACTGCAAGGAGATCAAACCAGTTCATCCTTCAGTCCTGAATATTCATTGGAAGGACTGATGTTGAAGCTGAAACTCCAATACTTTGGCCACTTGATGCAAAGAACTGACTCATTTGAAAAGACACTGATGCTGGGAAAGATTGAAGACAGGAAGAGAAGGGAATGACAGAGGATGAGATGGTTGGATGGCACCACCAACTCTATGGACAGGAGTTTGAATAAACTCCAGGAGTTTGTGATGGACAGGGAAGCCTGACATGCTACAGTCCATGGGTTCATAAAGAGTTGGACATGACTAAGTGACTGAACTGAACTGAAAGATGATGAGCTATCTAGAGGTGAAACTCTGAAGTCAGACTTGGGACAATGGGTAAGACAGGTTTTCTAGAGGAGCCTCCTCTGAGGAAGTGTTATCTTGACAAAGACCTGAAGTTATAAGTAGGAGTTCAGTTTGGGAAGAGATGAGCAGGAAGCATTTATGTTTCTTCCTGGTTGAGGACAGTGCATTAGCAAGTAGAGTAAGCACACAGTATATTTGAGAAGAGAATTTAGCTGATTTTGTGAGCAAGAGGTAGCAAGAAATGAGGCTGGAGGAATTGGCAGGGACCAGCATGCAGTGCCTTACGGGCCACGGTGAGGAGTTTAACTCTGCTAACAGAAATAAGAGCCCATAGAGAACTTCAGGAGGGGCGCGTCCTGTTCACATAGGCAGCTGAGAACAGACATCAGCATGGAAGATAGATTGGTGGAGCTGGTGCTCATTGCGCCACTATTTTTGTTGTTGTTGTTGTTGTTGTTTGTTGTTTATTTTAGTGTTACTAACACGTAAGCTTGCTACGAGGCCACACAGAAGAAACATACTGTACTTTTCCTTATTCAAAAAAGAAGGTACACAATAAATTTTAATACCTGGTTTTCTGGTAAAATCTAATTAGATAAATTAGAGTTTATCCTTAAAAGTACACCACAACTTGCTCAGAGATGCAAACTCCTTTTTCTGCACTGAAGCATTCCTTCTCTATTGTATTAATCAATCCTGCTTCCTCTACCTCTGCCTCCCCACAAACACATCCTTTTATACCACTCAGTTTTGGTTGTCTCTGTGGGATCCAAAATGCATCTTAAGCATCTTAAATCAGACAGTAAGCACCAGTCCCCTAGACCAGTAAGTTTCTTCAGATAGCATTTGCGCCCCTTGTCCTATCCCTGACCCGTCACCACCCTCCTGATTGCCTACTCAGTCCAGTGCAGCCGCTCAGTCGTGTGGGACTCTGCGACCCCATGGACCGCAGCACTTCAGTGGAGAACTCTTCATCTCCTGTGTCGAGTTCCGCTGCTTTCCCTGCCTCCCGATTACAACTACTGGCACCACCATTCATCCAGTTACTTAACTCAAACACAAAGAATTATCATGGATTCCTTTACTTTCCTCACACACTTGAAGCTCATTCCTGCCCTCAGGCCGTTTTTGCCAGCTGGTCTAATGCCTGGATTTCTCTTCCCACCACTCTTCACCAGCAGCCCTGTGGGGCTCAATTTAATGGCACTTGCTCAGAATCTAAAGTCACCTCCATGAATAGCCTTATTTTAACCCTCTGCCTAACAACTAATTACTGCCCTATTTATTTAGTTACTTAGGCTTACTTCTTATCGGTCTTCTGTACCACTATATATATTTTTTGCCTGTGATTTTCATCAACATATCTATATTGCCTAGAACGATATCTAGTAAATAGAACCTACTTAATCTCTATGTGTTGAGGTAATGAAGACTTTATCAGGTAATCCCAGCTCAGTGGAGTAGTGGGTAGGGGAAACTTCGGTTTGTGATTGTTTACTGTGTGATGTTGGGTACATTCTAAGATGGCAACACCTCTGTGTTTCATTGTCCTCGTCTACAAAATGAAAAGTTCACACTGAATCAGAGGCTGGGCAGTGGGCAGGGGGATCCTGCCCACACTTCACAGGAACTTGACTCTTTGGAACTGTTCCATAGTGGCTCTGCCATGAGGCCATGTTATGTTTGGGCAGGACCTCTATCTTTGCTTACATGACAACATTAGTGCAACTATTGGATATTTTATTTTATGTTACCTTTGCTTAAAAAATAAGTAGTAATTTTAGTAGCTAAGTAAAATATTTATGTTAGGAAAGTAAATCTCAAAAATTCAATGTTTGCTTGAAACAATGAAATTATGAATGCTACACATGAAGCACCATAACTTTGAATGTTTATTGACTAGAGGTTAACAGTTTTGTACAAAAACAGTACCCCAAAATGCTGAGATTGTATTATTAAAAGTCAGATCCAAGGTAAATGGTAATTAATAACCCTGTGGCTATCTTAGGTTTTTGGAGACAAGAATCTTTTTCTTAATGTATTTTTTTTTATTTCTTTGACTTTCTGTTAGCTTCTGTATTGAGATTTAATTCACATCCCATACAGTTCATCTGCTTAAGGTGTCCAGTTCACTAGTTTGCACATTCACACATATTCTAAGGAAGGCATGATGAATTACAGTTCCTGGTTTATGTAGTACATCTTCTTCCATACCACATGAGAAGGCTTTTGAGTGCAAAGATTATATTTGTTATCTTTGTATTCACTGAACCTTAATGGAAACTCAGTCTGTGTTAGTTTACTTGAATTGCAGATAAGAAAACCGTATACAAAGAACTATGGAGACAGGCTGAAGTAGTATTGGTAGTTGGAGAGAGATCTGAGCCTGGAAAACCTAGTTTTTGAAAGTTTTCTCACTCAAGAGCTACACCAGCTTTGGCAATTAATGTATAACCTCGCCAAACGTGAATTTTCCTTTCAAAAATAGGTAATAAGAGTTCCTAGGATAAGGTGAGGTTTACATCATGCTTTAAATGTTCTTTGCCAACTAGAAAGTACTATGCTAGTGGGAGGATACCATATTATTATAATAAGGAATAAAAATCTCAAAATAGTCTTCTTTAGGCGTCATTTAAGGTTTAAAACATCTGGCTGAATGTTTACAAATCCATGCTCCACTGTTCCCTGTCTCTCCTCTCCTTCCCTCACCATTTCCATCTATAAATAGCTTCTTACTCTGCCCTTTTAAAAAAATGTGACATAAATAATATTGTTAGAGAAAATGAAGACTAGGACTACCTCACAGAGTAGAGGACATATACTTAAAAACATTTTTCTAGCAGGCTCTCTCTACATGGTAACATCTTACTCTCCCTATTTGCCGTATAGAATGTTGAAAAATTAATTGACTGTGGACAACTGTTTCAGGCTGTTGACCTAGAAAGATTCCATGTTGTTATATAATTTGAGCTACATAGTTTGTCTTATGATTAAATCATCTGAGCCCACCTTGCAAGTAACCTCGATGAAGTCAGGTCAACAGAGAAGAGTCAGTTAAAATTTATAGATAACAATTTATAAGTTTGATAAGCATAAATTGATCATTATGGTGATAATTTGCTGAATAAATCAGAGTAAATTATTTTACAGATTTTTTTAAAGATGTACTTTCTGGGAAAAAAGTAGTGTAGTAAGAAAAAGTAGAAGAAATATTGCATCAAATGAAATATTTGATGAAATATTTCATTTTATAATAAAATGGAGTTGGTTTTGCAGTTTGTTTCCCTAAATAAGTTATTCTAAAGACTCTTATAGTCTTTAGCTTGACTGGTAAAGTTCTAAGATTCAATAAGTTAGATCTATATGTGAATTTTGGCTCCACTGGTTTCTATTTACTTATTATCTATAATTTTTGGATAATTTTTCATAGTAATTCTCAGTTTCCTTTTCTTAACATTAGGGACAAAAATACCTACCTTATAAAGTAATTTTAAGGAGAAAGGAAGAGAGAGAGATAGATTTGGAGGTGAGAAGGGGCTACTTCCCCAGTGTATAATAAATATTCAAATATTAGCCATTTTCACAATCTTGAGGATTAGAATTTAGTAAACCAAAACTTGCATATAATTTACAATACCACCAAAATGTCTAGATGCCTAAAAGTGACTGAAAGCTTTAATTGGAAATGCCAGTTGGCAGCTGATGTTGTATTTGTCATCTTGGTATGGGTAGAACTTTGTTGCCTGGCAATTCTTATATCAGGGCAGTCTGGTTCAGGGCCCTAAATTGTGTAAACATATGTTGGTGTTTTCAAAGTCATTATTAAAAGAAACCCTGCTAGGCCCCAAGAGAGAAGCCAGATGGTGGACTGGGTCCACAAACATTCAGGTGGTTTCTAATTAGCAATTCCGTAGAAGAGTGCTTGGGATTCTTTAAGCACTGCTTCTCAAGTTGGGATTTGAGGCTGGGCTTTAAACTGTATCCTGAAATTACATCTACATATAATGGTGAGTGGGTGGGATGGGAGAGGGGTGTCTAAGTCATTTACCAATTTTTCAGATGAATCTTTGAATGGAAAACTAATTATAAAAGTCATTGAAAATAAATTAGTTAAAATGACTGTTTTACTTAATTTACTTAGGCAGAGATGGAATTAATTATAATATACAAAATAAAATCATCTTTCACCTTAGTAAAGTCCCCCAGTTCAGAGCTTCTCAAACTTTAATGTGTACACTAGTCCCTGAGATTCCTGTTAAAATGAAGTTCTGATTAAGTAGACCTTTTGTGGGGCAGAGTGGGTGGTTCTCTCCATTTCTAACAAAATCTGAGATGATACCCAGGCATCTGGTTAGTGTACCTCACAACTAGTAGCAGCAAGGCTTCAACACTGGGCGGGGGGCAGGGGGGCTGATGGTGGCATTAGTTCTGGACATTCCATCTTTTTATCACCAATTTTTCTTATCTGCTGCTTAGTTATCATGTTGGTCCTCACCAATGGGTGAAGATTATCAGACTGCCTTTGTAATTTTGTTACAGTTACAGATGATGTAACTGTCTCATCATCTTAATAAGTACAACTGTGCTGTAAACTTTGCTCTCACCGTTTCCATGTACTGTCTTCTCTTGATGTGTGAACTTGAGTATTTGCATATTGAATGTCTTTAGAATGTCTTACTCTCTTATTTTGGGGGGCCTCCAGTCAAAAAGTATGATTTTTTGTTGCCCTTCACGCCCATACGGTTCCCAGGCCACCTTGTACATTGAGGAACATTGCCCTTGTCCTTGTAGGCACAGAACAACGGGAAAACAAAGTTGTCGTCACATCTCTCCTCGCCTCGCTGACCTTGGTTCTACTGAGAGAACTGATCTGTTGGCCCCTGAATTTCTGTGGCCTCTCTTAAAATATTCTTGTCCTTAACATCTTTCTGGTTTACCTCATACCTAGTCTACCACAAACTATTATTTCATACTTGTCGTCTTTCTTGTCTTCCAATCAGCAATTTTCTGTTAATTTTCAATTTTACTCTCACAAATCACTGGTTGTCAATTTATCTTCATTTTTTTGGTGGAAAAGATTAGCTTCTGACTAATTTCTACAGTCAGTAAAATCTCCCTGGAAAAAATTGATTGCTTTCATCTCCTGTTTCCTACTCTTAAGCTTGCGTAATGGTGTTGGAATGACAAAGATTAAAGCAATGCCTCTGTATTCTTCAAAGACTCTGATGGGAGCCGAGATTGGTAGCACTTTGTAAAGGCTCTCCCGGGTCTCTCTTTATTACCATGGTCGATCTCAACCTCTTCAATGTCCTTTGCTGTTGCAACACTCCTCATAGGTCTAGAAATCGCCATAAATATCTGAGATGTTGATGTTGCTCAACTAAGAGCAGATGACAGGTGGCTTTCCCTTATCCTACTGAGCCTCTTCACTATGACTTTTGCCCAGAAACAGACAACTGTTGAATGACTCAAAGAAGCAGCACAATACTTACTGATAAAATATTAGCTTTGCATGGATAATGTCTTAAACATGAATAAATTATATCCTATATTTCATATGACTAATAAGTTATTTTCCTGTACTGAAAACTGTTTTGTTCAGATTAGGTAATCTGGCAATAGCTACAGTTCAGCCCTACTTTAGGACACTTCTGCATTCCTGATGTTATAAAATAGCTTTATAAGCAGTACTGGTCGAGAAGAGTTGGACATGACTAAGTGACTAAACTGAACTGAAACAGTACAGTTGTTTCAGCTGAAAATTCAGTTCAGTTCAGTTGCTCAGTCATGTCTGATTTTTTTGACCCCATGGACTGCAGCATGCCAGGCTTCTCTGTCCATTACCAATTCCTGGAGCTTGCTCAAGCTCATGTTCATTGAGTCGGTGATGCCATCCAACCATCCCATCCCCTGTTATCCCCTTCTCCTCCTGCCTTCAGTCCTTCCCAGCATTAGGGTCTTTTCCAATGAGTCAGTTCCTCACATCAGGTAGCCAAAGTACTGGAGCTTCAGTTTCACCATCAGTTCTTCCGATGAATATTCAGGAATAATTTTCTTCAGGATTGACTTGTGAAAACTAAGACATCATAGTTGACCTCTTCTCTGAATCCTATTAGCAAATCTGTAATAAAAGCTCTACATATGAGTGCTTTTTAAAATTTTTCTGAGATTATTACTTCTGTTCTTGTTCAGATACATTATCTTCCCTGTTCCCACTTTAACTTTCTTCCTCTGTAGATGCCTCCCAGACCACTGGAAAAGGTCTTTCTTAGCATGGCTTATGCCCATTTCCTCCTCTCCTTTCTGTACCTGATTTCAGCCCTCATGCTTAACACTTTCCCCTAAACACATACTGTATGCTCTAGCTACATGCAACTATTTAAAATTTCCCTGAAATCCTTCCATGTTGCTGCTTTAGGACATGTGCATGATGCCGCCCATCCCTTTTCAGGCTTGTTCTTACTTGCCATTCCCAGCAAAGACTCATGCATTCTTAGAAGTCCAATTCAAACATTACTTCTGTCAAGTTTTCCCTGAGATTATTGGGGATAAGTACTCCTTAGTTATTTTCCCTTTATAGTTCCTACTGTACCATCTATCTTTGTACTATATATTACAGATACTTCACCCACCATGCCCTGAGCTTTTATTTATCTTTGTATGAATCTCCCTATTTTCCCTCCCATTCACTGACCCTTAATAAAAATGTTATCGATCAGTGAATCCAGTTAGGAATATAAGCCTATGGCTATAAACAGACAAAAGCAAAGATATAGGTTCCAAACTTTAATTTCCAGTCACAATTCAGCACAATCACACAACCTGATATAATCTCTCATATAAAGGAGAAATATTTTCTAAGTATATTGTTCAGTTGCTCAGTCATGTCTGACTCATTGCAATCCCCTGGACTGCAGCATGCCAGGCCTCCCTGTCCTTCACCCTCTCCTGGAGCTTACTCAAACTCATGTCCATTGAGTCGGTTATACCATCTAACCATCTTGTCCTCTGTTGTCCCCTTCTCTTCCTGCCTACAATCTTTCTCAGCGCCAGATGCTTTTCCAATGAGTTGGCTTTCACATCAGGTGGCTAGAATATTGAAGCTTCAAGCTTCAACATCAGTCCTTCCAATGAATATTCAGGATTGATTTCCTTTAGGATTAACTGGTTTGATCTCCTTGCAGTCCAAGGGACTCTCAAGAGTCTTCTCCATCACCAAAGTTCAAGCATCAATTCTTCAGTGCTCAGCATTCTTTATGGTCCAGCTCTTAAATCCATACTGGACTACTTGAAACACCATAGCTTTGACTATATGGATCTTAGTTAACAAAGTAATGTCTCTGCTTTTTAATATGCTGTCTAGGTTTTTCATAGCTTTTCTTCCAAGGACAAAGCTTTTCTTCTAAGGACCTTTAAATTTCATAGCTGCAGTCACCATCTGCAGTGATTTTGGAGCCCAAGAAAATATAGTCTTTGACTGTTTTCATTTTTTCCCATTTGAGTGTGTAGTCCCAATAATTATTTCCCCCACGGTTATGGAAAGGTTTAGTACTCACACATGTGGAAAAAAAAATCCTAAATCCCTTTCATTTACCCCCACAAATTGTGTGTGTATGTGTGTGTGTGTGTGTGTCTGTCTGTGTGTGTCTGTGTGTTGCTCATGCATTTGTGTGTTGTAAGAGAAGTTAGTATTACAATGAAGTACAGCTTTGCTTCCCTGACAAATTATGAAATACCTCTTCAATCACACTGTTTATCAGTCCCCACGTGGTTTTCTACAACAGCCCACTAATTTGTTTTGACATATCTTCACACAGAATTTCAAGTCTAGATTACTAGACAACAAATGAAAACAAAAACAAATAGTTACCAATTCTCAGTGTTCATTATTGCAAAAAGATCAGTTCTATTCATTCAAATTATGGTTTACATGAGTCAAACCATGAACTGAAATATTTCTGGATGGATTTATCAACTTAGATGTGGCAGTTTATTTGGGAGAGTCATATTACATTATATTATATTACATTACATTTGTCCCACACACAACCCCCCAAAAAAGGAAAAAATTGTATTTTCTGGTGCTTTTTAAGTTTTCCTGATACCCTAGGCCAGTAGTTGTCAACGTGTGGGTTAAAGACCAGCAAACATCAGTGTCACCTGGGAAAAATGTTAGAAATGCAAATTCTTGGATCCACCCCACACCTGTTGTTTCAGATTGAAGCCCAGCAATCTGTTTTTTGTTGTTGTTTTTTTTTTTAATAAGATCTCCAAGTTATTCTGATGCATACTGAAGTTTAAGAACTTCTAATCCAGGAAATGTATAATCACCATAGCACCTTCTTCCATTAATGACCTGAAAACACAATGATATTTTTAATTATAGTTGATTTACAGTGTTGTATTAGTTTCAGGTATATAGCAAAGTGATTCAGTTACTTTGAATATATATATGTGTGTGTCTTCAGATTCTTTTTCATTATAAGTTATTACTAGTTATTGAATATAGCTCTTGTGCTACACAATATAGGTCCTTTTATTTATCTATTTTATATATAGCAGTGTGTATCTGCTAATCCCAACCTATTTGGTTTTCCCTTTGGTAACCATAGGTTTGCTTTCTATGTCTGTGACTCTATTTCTATCAAGTAAATATGTTTATTTGTAGCTTTTTTTTTATTCCGCATGTAAGTGATTTTGTATGATATTTGACTTATCTCACTTAGTATGATAATTTCTTAGATATGATATTATCTATATCCATTTGTCTGTTGATGGACATTTAGGTTGCTTCCATGTCTTAGCTATTGAATTATATAATGCTGCTATGAACACTGGGGTGTGTGTGTTTTTTCAAATTAAAGTTTTTGTCTTTTCTGGTTGTATGCCAGGAGTGGGATTGATGGATTATATGGCAACTCTATTTTTGGATTTTTTTGAAGGAACCTCAATACTGTTTTCCATAGTGGTTGTGCCAATTGATATCCCCCCAAAAGTGTAGAATGATTCCCTGTTCTCCACTTCTCTCCAGTATTTGCTACTTGTAGACTTTTTCATGATGGTCATTCTGACTGGTGAATGTACAGTGATTTTTGAAGATATTTAAGTAACTCAGAAGAATGTGCCTTATAATGAAAAGATAAACTGGAGAACTAGTATGGTTGCATCAACTATGTAACAACAAATTAGGAAAGAAAAACAAGTTCAAGGAGCAGGCTGATTTGTGAATATCATTTTTGCTTTTTACATTTATAAGTAAAGAGAAAGAAAAGACTTAAAATAATAAATTTTAAAAGAAGAGAATTTAATAGTAATTTTCAAGAAAATGAAGGGACAAAGGGAATGGACTGGGCCAAATTCATTAGCTTGAAACTCAGTGGGGAATAACATGACAAGAAAGACATTGATGACTCCGCAGTGTAGGCACATGGTTTGTAGGTTAACCTAAAAAAAGTCCATGGAGCATTCAGTAACATAGAGGAAGGTGAACCTCCATTACAAAAGAATGCAAAAAGTCACTTAATATGTTTAATGTCCTAATAAAAGAAAATCAGAAACAGGTACGCCATTTATGTCAAGTCATTTTTCACTTTTTTGCCTTAGAGTCAGATTTCAATAGGAGCAAATAAATTTCCTATTGTGTTTACATCTTTCTTTAAATAGAGAAAAACTCAATGCATTTTGACACATTTAATGTTTTTTTGTATCATAATCCTGCAAAAGCCAAATGTTATAGAAAGTGGATAACTATTATTAGCTTCACCATTTATTTACATTTTATTGTTCTTATCAGGGTGATTTTAACTGGGGATTTTGGTAAAGCTTTGCATAGCAATATTTTCCACATTTAACTATCCAGCATTCTTCATATATATTTTACAGAATATTTTAAATTAAGTAGAATGACCTTACCAGTGACAGTCTCAATTATGTGAAATTCTGAGCTCTCTGAGGAAAGGGACCATGTTGACAGTATTCAGTCCTCAACACATATCTGGCTCATTAGTCATTCAATGAAAATCCAAAGTGCATGAAAACAGTGTGCATATGAATATGTGTGTAGGTTAACTACATAATTCAAAGCGATTTTCACTATGTTAGTGCCAGGGACTGCACATTGGTAAAACTTTCTGTATGTTTCCAGTGCATTCTGTATCAAAGTGCATTATTCATTACTTGAATTATCCATATTGATATTTGGACAATAGTATGGTAAAGCTTCAGTTCATCAAGATCTCTTTCATCATGTAAGCCTTTGAGATTCAACCCTTAGCCAAAGGCTTTCCAACATATGACAATCTATTTCACACTAGCAAGCACAGTACACAAAGCATATGGTAAAACTCTACTTCTATGACATAGAGTCAGACTTTATCCATCAAACAGATTTCACAGGCTAGTTAATACAAATCAGCTGTCAAGCTATTCTCTAAGGTCTAAAACCTTTAGCTGCCATCCCCCATGGAATTTAATGGGTAAATAGAAATCACTGAGAATAAATGTTTTAAAAACACAGGGCAAGATCCAGGTAGACAGATGTATTTCAGCTCCACCTTCCTCCACTTATCTTATTCTTTCCTCTTACTCCCCACCTGTCTTGACCCCATCTTTATTACACTCTCCAACATCTGGTACACTCAGAACTTTCCAGCAGATTGAATATTCTAAGGTGTTTGGGACATCTTGCTTATCCCTTCCAAAAGACCTGAAATCAGAATAAGGAAGTAAAAGAATTAAAATTTAAAACTAGGAGGGGTAGGGATGGAAAAATAATTGATTACTCTGGTGAGCTGGAAGTGGGTACAAGCAACAGGAAATAAAATGGAAACTAGACGTGAAGCTTACTGGACTCTGCTTTTCACCTTCCAAAAATGTCCTCTCTCAGATACTTAGGGGTTTCTTGCCTCCTTTCCTCTTTACTTCGAAGGAAAGCATCAATTTTCATTCAAATGACCTAAACTGGGGCACCCTGAGCCCTGCTTACACTTAGAATAAATGTAATTTGCAGTTTCTTCCTCTCTGGAAGTTCCCCCACACCCTGATCATTAGGCTGAAACTACTTGTTTTGTATTTCTGGAGTAGACAGAGAGGTAAGCTATGTGGGTAATTAATCTAAGACATGTTTAAACTATTTGGCTTCTAAATAACAGAAAAGGAAAAATAGGTATTCAGGAAAAGGAAAAATAGGTGTTTATAATGCCATTATTAATCTCAGGATGTAATCATCTACTAACTAGTCTTATAACTGATTTCAGTAAACATTATTTAAAATATGCTAATCTGAGTACTGTATTGTGTTCATTAGATAGTTCTTGTTCATTTCAGTTCAGTTCAGACACGCAGTCATGTCTGACTCTTTGCAAGCCATGGACTGCAACATACCAGTCTTCCCTCTCCATCACCAATTCCTGGAGCTTACTCAGACTCAAGTCCATCAAGTCGGTGATGCCATCCAACCATCTCATCCTCTGTCATCCCCTTCTCTTCCCACCTTCAATTTTTCCAGTCATCAGGGTCTTTTAAATGAGTCAGTTTTTGAATCAGGTGGCCACAGTATCAGAGTTTCAGCTTCAGCATCAGTCCTTCCAATGAATATTCAGGACTGCTTTCCTTTAGGATGGACTGCTTGGATCTGCTTGCAGTCCAAGTGACTCTCAAGAGTGTTCTCTAACACCACAGCTCAGAACCATCAATTCTTCAGCACTCAGCTTTCTTTATAATCCAACTTTCACATCCATACATGACTACTGAAAAAACCATAGATTTGACTAGACAGAGGCTTGTTGGCAAAGAATTATGCTTTTTAAAATGCTGTCTAGTTTGGTAATAGCTTTTCTTCAAGGAGCAAGTATCTTTTAATTTTATGGTTGCAGTCACCATCTGCAGTGATTTTGGAGCCCCTCAAAATAAAGTCTATCACTGTTTCCATTGTTTCCCCATTTATTGCCAAGGAATAATGGGACAGGATGCCATGATCTTCATTTTCTGAATGTTAAGTTTTAAGTCAACTTTTTCACTCTCCTCTTTCACTTTCATCAAGAGGCTCTTTGGTTCCTCTTCAATTTCTGCCATAAGGGTGGTGTCATCTGCATATCTGAGGTTATTGATATTTCTCCCAGCAATCTTGATTCCAGCTTGTGCTTCATCCAGCGCAGCATTTCTCATGATGTACTCTGCATATAAGTTAAATAAGCAGGGTGACAATATACAGCATTGATGTACTCCTTTCCCAATTTGGAACCAATTTGTTGTTCCATGTCCAATTCTAACTATTGCTTCTTGACCTGCATACAGATTTCTCAGGAGGCAGGTCAGGTGGTCTGGTATTCCCATCTCTTTCAGAATTTTCCAGTTTATTGTGATCCATGCAGTCAAAGGCTTTGGCATAGTCAATAAAGCAGAATAGATGTTTTTCTGGAATTCTCTTGTTTTTTGTTGATCCAATGGATGTTGGCAGTTTGATCTCTGGTTCCTCTGCCTTTTCTAAATCCAGCTTGACCATCTGGAAGTTCACAGTTTATGTACTGTTGAAGCCTGGCTTGGAGAATTTTGAGCATTACTTTGCTAGTGTATCAGATGAGTGCAATTGTGTGGTAGTTTGAGCATTCTTTGGCATTGCCTTTCTTTGGGATTGGAATGAAAACTGACCTTTTCCAGTCCTCTGACCACTGCTGAGTTTTCTAGATTTGTTGGCATATTGAGTGTAGCACTTTCACAGTGTCATCTTTTAGTATTTGAAATAGCTCAACTGGGATTCCGTCACCTCCACTAATAGGGGGAGGTTTGTTCGTAGTGATGTTTTGTTCATATTGATGCTTCCTAAGACCCACTTGACTTCATGTTCCAGGATGTCTGGCTCTAGGTGAGTGATCACACCATCATGGTTGTCTGGGTCATGAAGATCTTTCTTTTATAGTTCTTCTGTGTATTCTTGCCACCTCTTCTTAATATCTTCTGCTTCTGTTAGGTCCCTACCATTTTTGTCCTTAATTATGCCTATCTTTGCATGAAATGTTCCCTTGGTATCTCTAATTTTTTTTGAAGAGATCTCTACTCTTTCCCACTCTATTCTTTTCCTCTATTTCTTTGCACTGATCACTGAGGAAGGCTTTCTTATCTCTCCTTGCTATTCTTTAGAACTCTGCATACAAATGGGTATATTTTTCCTTTTCTCCTTTGCCTTTTGTGTCTTTTCTTTTGTCAGCTATTTGTAAGACCTCCTCAGACAACTGTTTTGCCTTTGTGCAGTTCTATTTTTGGGGTATGGTCTTGGTCCCTGTATCCTGTACAATGTCTTGAACATCCATCCATAGTTCTTCAGGCATTCTGTCTATCAGATCTAGCCCCTTGAATCTATTTGTCACTTCCACCCTATAATCACAAGGATTTGATTTAGATCATACCTGAATGGTCTGGTGATTTTCCCTGCTTTCTTCAAGTTAAGTCTGAATTTGGCAATAAGGAGTTCATGATCTGAGCCACAGTCAGCTCCAGGTCTTGTTTTGCTGACTGTATAGACTTTCTCCATCTTTGGCTGAAGAGAATGTAATCAGTCTGATTACTGTATTGACCATCTGGTGATGTCCCTGTGTAGAGTCTTCTCTTGTGTTGTTGGAAGAGGATGTTTGCTATGACCAGTGTGTTCTCTTGGCAAAACTCCGTTGACCCTGACCCTGCTTTGCTTTTTACTCCAAGGCTCAATTTGTCTGTTACTCCAGGTATCTCTTGACTTCCTACTTTTGCATTCTAGTCCCATATAATGATAAGGTCATCTTTTTTGGGTGTTAGTTCTTGTAGTCTTGTAGTCTTCAAAGAGCCATTCAGCTTCAGCTTCTCCAGCATTACTGGTTGGGGCATAGACTTGGATTTCTGTGATACTGAATGCTTTGCCTTGGTGACATACAGAGATCATTCTGTCATTTTTGAGATTTCATCCAAGTACTGCATTTCAGACTCTCTTGTTGACTATGATGGCTACTCCATTTCTGCTAAGGGATTCTTGCCCACAATAGTGGATATTATGGTCATCTGAGTTAAATTCACCCATTCTAGTCCATTTTATTTCATTTAGTCCTAAAATATCGATGTTTACTCTTGCCATCTCCTGTTTGACCACTTCCAATTTGCTTTGACTCATGAACCTAGCATTCCAGGTTCCTATGCAATTTCTCTTTACAGCATCAGACTCTACTTCCATCACCCGTCACATCCACAATTGGGTGTGGTTTTTGCTTTGGCTCCATCACTTCATTCTTTCTGGATTTATTTTTCCACTGATCTCTCATAGCATAGTGGGCACCTACTAACATGGGGAATTCATCTTTCAGTGTACTATCTTTTTGCCTTTTCATACTGTTCATGGGGTTCTCAAGGCAAGATTACTGAAGTGGTTTGCCATTCCCTTCTCCAGTGGACCACATTTTTTAGAACTCTCCATCATGACCTGTCCGTCTTGGGTGGCCCTATGTGGCATGTCTCGTAGTTTCATTGAGTTAGGAAGGCTGTTTTCCATGTGATCCCGTTGGTTAGTTTTCTGTGATTATGGTTTGCATTCTTTCTGCCCTCTGATGGAGAAGGATGAGGCTTATGGAAGCTCCCTGATGGGAGAGACTGACTGATTGGGAGACTGGGTCTTGTTCTGATGGGTGGGGCTATGCTCAGCAAATCTTTAATCCAATTTTCTGTTGTCAGGCGGGGCTGTGTTCCCTTCTTGCTGTTTTACTTGAGGCCAAACTATGGTGGAGGTAATGGTAATGGTGAGAAGGCCCCATGCACTCACTGCTGTACTCAGTGCCTTCAACCCTGCATCAGGCCACCGCCAACCCACGCCTCTGCCGGACACTCCTGGACACTCACGAGCAAATCTGGGTCAGTCTCTTGTGGGGCCACTGCTCCTTTCTCCTGGTTCCTGGTGTGCACAAGGTTTTGTTTGTGCCCTCCAAGAGTCTATTTTCCCAGTCCTGTGTAAGATCTGGCAGCTCTATGGTAGGATTAATGGTGACCTCCTCCAAGAGGGCTTATGCCATACCCAGGTCTACTTCACCCAGAGTCCCTGCCCCTGCAGCCATCACTCAGAAATGTCCAAGTCTTTGAAACTCCCTCGAGTTGCAACTCTTTGTTTGCAACTCTTTGCAAACTTCACTGTCTCCTGGAGTTTGCTCAAACTCATGTCCCTTGAGTCAGTGATGACATCCAAGCATATCATCCTCTGTCACCCCCCTCTTCTCTTGCCTTCAGTCCTTCCCAGAATCAGAGTATTTTCCAATGAATCAACTCTTTGTATCAGGCAGCCAGAGTATTAGAGGTTCAGCTTTAGCATCAGTCCTTCCAGTGACTATTCAGGGTTGATTTCCTGTAGAATTGCCTGGTTTGATCTCCTTGCTGTCCAAGGGACTCTCAGGAGTCTTCTCTAGGACTAGAGTTTAAAAGCATCAATTCTTCAGTGCTCAGCCTTGTTTATGATCCAACTCTCACATCCATACTTGACTCCTGGAAAAATTACTGCTTTGACCATATGGACCTTTGTCAGCAAAGTGATGTCTCTGCTCTTTAATACACTGTTTCTAGGTTTGTAATAGCTTTTCTTCCTAGGAGCAAGTGTCTTTTAATTTCATGGCTGCAGTCACAGTCTGCAGTGATTTGGAGCCCAAGAAAGTTAAAGTCTGTCACTGCTTCCGTTTTTTTCCCCATCTGTTTGCCATGAAATGATGGGATCAGATGCCATGATCTTAGTTTTTGAAAGCTGAGTTTTAAGTCAGCTTTTTCACTCTCCTCTTTCACCTTCATCAAGAGGCTCTTTAGTTCCTTTTTACTTTCTGCCATTAGGGTGGTGTCATCTGCATGTCTGAAGTTACTGATAGAACTGAGTTTATCAAAGTAGAATATAATTAACTGGTTAGCTACTTTGTTTCCCCAAATCTCCAACTCAAAAAGTGATCACACAGCAAAGAATGTCTAAGCTAATTTAGGCTATGGATGTGGTCTCACTGGCTGCATTTGCAAATCTGTTTGTCAGACTCACCTCAAATATATTCTCAGGTTAATTTTAACAAGTCCTTCTTCCCACAGTGGTGAACTTTAGCAAAATCTCAGGTAAATGGAAATTATTTTTCCAAAAGCCAAGTAACGTGGTTTATTCAAACCTAAAATGGAGCATTACCGATTCAGCTATTTCAAATTGATATATGACCAGTATTTACATAGTATTTAAAGGTCTTCATGGTTATTTTCTCTCTGCCAAAACTCATTTCCAAAACCAGGAAAATCCTACTTGTATCTCATATTATTCTGTTGTTTATTTGATTTTGAAATAAAGAACAATAGTTTACAGCAACAATTCAGGGATTTAGGTTGGCAACCTGGTTCTCTTCGTTGTTCCTAAAAAGCATTGAGCTTTCTTGCATTTTTCTTTTCAGAGAGTAATTAATATTTCAGTCTTTGTTGGCTTGATTCAGGGTCCTACATAGCTGAAGCCTAACTGTTGAACTTGGTACAACTCAAGAGTCTTGTTACTTTTTTTCTCTCTGGATGTGAGGCCTTCAGAAAATGCAAGTCAGAACAGTAGGTTCTCTTTCTCTCCCTCATAGAGTATGCCTATTTGACCAGCTAATCATTGCCTTCTACCTTAGGTGGGCTTAAAAGATTAGGAAAGAACAGAACAAGCAGATCACCTACAGTGGCACCAAAAGAGCCAAAGAGAAACTCTCAGCTCAGACATTGAAAAAAAGAGAAGAAAGGGGAAAAAATCTTTAAGATAGTTAATCCACTGTTTGTGTATTATACCAAATTTTTTACTGGTATACCAGTAAAAATTTGGTATACCAAATTTGGTATAAATTATACCAAAACTTTGTGAATTAAAATGTCAATAAATATGTAGTATCTCTAACAGTTTCTGTGGAATAGGAGGTTTCAGGTTGAGAATACAGTTAAAATGTGGGCCAAGGGCTGCAGCTGCTGAGGCCTGATGGGCTGAAGGAGTCTCCACCTCCATGGTCACTCACGTGGCCGTGAGAACCATTCTGGGCTGTTGGTGGGAGGGCTCAGTTCGCTGTGATCCTGTCCACAGTCCGCATGACTGTCCTCTTGAGTGTGACAGCTAGCTCCTCTCAGAGTGAACATCACAAGACCAAGGGTAGAAAAAACTGCAATGTCTTTTCCGACCTCGCCTGGGAAGTTAGACTTTGTCCCTTTTGCAATATCTTATTGATCACATGGTTTAGCTATATTCGGTGTAGGAGGGGACATACAAGGCCATGAACTCCAGGAGGTAAGGGTCACTGGTGCCATTTTGAAGGCTGGCTTACTCACAAAGTTAGTATTTGCCTCTGTGATCATTTATTTATAATATTAGAATTTTTTTATATTAGGACAGGCTTTTATTGTATTGATTTTTAAACAAAAGTTAAAATCAATGGGGATAAAACCAACTTCTTCCTTTTACTGCTTTCCTTTAGCCCCTATCCCTACCACAAGAAAGAAGGTCAACATTAACCACTTCTTGAGGTTTTTTGAAGACAAATTCATTTCCAAGATGCTAGGGCTCTCCTTAGCTCTCTCTAGCTTCTGAGCTAGGCTCCTTAGGGAAGGGAAATCTGCTTCCTTGAGATGAAATTAACCCCACACTTTCAGGAAAGGCACTCATCTATCTCTTGGTCTCTTTTCACTACAGAACAGTGATTTTCATCCCTGGCTGTAATTAGAATTACCTGGACTAGATCCTAGAATTGAAAAAAAAAAAATACCCCAAATTTATACTCTTATTTAGCAATGATCTATTTAGCACTTACTAGGACCTTCTTTAAAAAATATGCAAATAGTAACTTATTTGAACTGCATAACAAGCCCATAAGGAAAGTACTATTTTATACATTAAGAAATTGAAGCACAATTGAGGTTAATTATTTTGCCCAAAGTCACACAGCAATTGAATAGAGGAGCCAAAACTTCAGGGAGTTCTAATATATATCCAAGACTGAATAACACTACTCTTAACTAAGTTTTTTAAGGCTTTTGAGAATCTGATGAAATTTGCGAGCTCTAGTATCAGAAAGATGCCCATAACATATACATGAAAAATGCACATATATGTTTCCAGGGATATGTATGTAAATCCCCCACAGTATTTTTAGACTTCTCCCAGGGACCCAAGAACCCCAGATTAAGAACCTTTTTTTGTTGAGCACCAGTTTTCCCTGGACCAGTATGACCTGGCAAGTTCTTAGAACTGCAAAGCCTTAGGCCCAAACCCTAAACCTACTGAATAAGAAACTCTGAGCATAAGGTTCAGCATTCCCTATTTTAACAAGACTCCCAAATGAATCTCATGTGTGCTAAAGTGTGAGAAAACACTGTTCTTGAAAGCTGATGTGTGAAAGCAAATGATTAATCAATGACTCTAGCTTCATGGTTCTGAAAATACACCTTATTGTTTTTGCTTCATGATTAGGCAGATAGAAATTTTCTTCTGTTAAAACTTGATTTCTTTGGGAACAATGATCAACAAAGGAAAGTCCACTACTGGTATTCATAAAGTACATGCAGAGCCTAGGTGCTCAGTCATGTCCGACTCTGCAACCCCACAGACTGTAACCCACCAGGCTGCTTTGTACTTGGGATTTTTTCAGCAAGAATACTGGAGGGGGCTGCTATTAAAAGTGTTCATTAATAATTATACAAATAAATGTATAATTATAAAATTGAATAAGGATCATGGATGAAAAATGTATCTGTTAGATCTCAAAGATATGTGTTAAAAATGAACCTCTAGAATTAAAACCTCCCCACCTAAATTCTATTCATGTCTTAGCTGTTGTCATTCTGAAACGTTTTTGTGGCATTTTGGGGCACTCCAAAGACCTGCAGTCTTTTAGGTCTCAGCACAGAAAGAATTCAGTGAGAGGAAGAGTGATAGATAAGAAGTGATCTATTAGAACAATACATAGTGGGCTTACAAGGGACAGGGGAGAGGGTGCTGTGTCCTGAGAAGTTAGTGGACTATAGTTTTATAATCAAAGGAAAACTGGGGAGAGGAAAAGACCACCTTCTTCCTCATTCTTGAATTTACGTCATCATCAGCTTCTCCTGCAAGTAGGGCAGGGGAGTTTTCTTTTCCATATATGGTCAAGCTGGGACTGTCATGGCACTACAGAAAAATTATTTCAGGCCTCAGTACAATGAGGGTCTTTGTATATATTTTCATAAATTATTTTGTATGTGTTCAGAGAACATCTCCTGTGTGTGTGTGTGTTGCCCAGTTGTGTCCAACTCTTTGCAACCACATGGACTGTAGCCCACCAGGGTCTTCTGTCCATGGAATTTTCCAGGCAAGAATACTGGAGTGGGTAGCCATTTCTTTCTTGAGGATATCTTCCCAACCCAGAGATCAAACCACAGTCTCCCACATTGCAGGCAGATTCTTTATCATCTGAACCACGAGGGAAGCCTAAGAGCATCTCCTACAGGTCATTAACTTACTGAGTTCACTGGGCAGGATGGCGGGTCTCATGCCATCATTGTTTTACTGTTTTGGGGCTTGTCTCATGCTTCTGAGGGATGGCTTTGTTGCTAACCAAGCCTGCTGTCTTAAGTAATCATTAACTTTCAGGGTTCTCTCATAATTTTTTCTTTACTTACAATTCTGTAGTGGGATTAACTATTTAATTACCTACTTTGTCCCTTTACTCTGTTGGACTTCCCTGGTGGCTCTGATGATAAAGAATCCACCTGCAGTGTGGGAGACCTGGGTTTGATCCCTGGGTTGGAAAGATCCCCTGAAGGAGGGCATGACTACCCACTCCAGTATTCTTGCCTGGAGAATCCCCAGGGACAGAGGAGCCTGGCAGGCTCAGTCAATGGGATTGCGAAAATTTGGACACGACTGAGCGACTAAGCACAGCACATCAATTCCAACATAAGATGCCAGCATTTGTACAGTATTTAGACTTCCTGATTTTTTTCGCTCTACCACCATGTATAGACATACAATACCCAGATATCCATAAACAAATGATACTTCTTCTGCTTCCAAAATGTATATAGCTATGTATACTTCTCTCCATCTCCACTACCTCCAATTAGTTCTAGCTACACTCCTCCTTTGCTTTGACAGCTGCAATAACCCCTAAACATTTCACACATTTTCACTCATGCTTTCCATTGTGCTCATAGCATCCAGACTGACCCATACCCATTTAGATTAGATCTGGACGTTCTCTGGCATGTAAAAAGCTTCCCAAATATTCCCCTTTCAATAGACTAAAACCCTTTTTCTTAAACCATGTCTCATGTCCCACTGCGGAGTTCAACTCTGTTCTTTCTCTTTTCCTTTCACTTGTCTGTAATGACACTGTTCTCACACGTATTCTTCAGCTGGGCCAGGTTTTCTTCTTTAGCAGAGCACTCACACTGGCTCTTCCTTTCACTTGTAAAGCTCTTCCCTGCTCTCAGTATCACGAGGTCTTTCCCTCTCTGCATGTCTCAGTCCACATTTCATTCCTTTTCATGACCTTCCCTGACCATCCCATCCCCTACTCCACTCCCTCAAAATCCACCCACCCCTTTCTTCTTTAAACACTTACTTTAAACACATTTTATTTAACCTCGTTATTTGTTCATTTGTTTACTAATTTTTTCTCTTTCTCTTATGGAACTTTTTGTGTTTGGGTCATGATCCAAAGTAAAAATTACATTTTTACAATAACACAGTAGATAGACACAGATACACACCTACAACCAAAACAAAGGTTTCATGATCCATGGATCTTTCCAAGGATAGAAGTAATGCAAACTCTCAAAATTTATTTCTTATTCTATTTTTTTCAGTTTCATATGTGTGTGTGCATATATATATGTATATAATAAATAAAATCATATAACACATATAATTTATTTATAATGCTCTAAATTTACTTCATGACCAATTGATGACTTGGGTCAGCAGTTTACAAACACTGTTCTTAAATTTAAAAACAAGCATCATGAATTTAGATACCTTATACTGCCATTTGTAAATGAATCCTCACTCCTAGAATGTGGTAGGTAGTCAAAATCTTTAAATCATTTAAAATACACTGCAATAAGACTTAAATCCCACAAAAGATCATCTGGACTCATTTCCATATTCATGAATTTTCAAATACCAATATAGCATAGACATAATTTGTCCAATAATAATTGGGAATTTGAGGCAATTTTGGTCTTGGTTTTGAGTGCCTAGCTCTTTATTTTTGAATATCTATAATGAGAATGTTATATTTAAGCTTATTTTGATTCTCCTAAAACTAATTAAGATATCAGTGGTCAGTTACCATATCCCTTGGGCAAGGTATTTTTGAATGGAGTACTTGAAGTCTGTAGTAGGTCATAATTGCCAGGAGGAAAATGAAGTCAACAGTTCAGTAAGAAAATAGTGTGGACATTTGGTGAAAACAAAGAAGTGGGTTTGCATGTGTCAGTAACATAGTGAACTATCATTTATATGAAAAGTATGTATTTAACTCTTGATTTCCCCACTCCTGTGTTGTTTTCCTGCCATTAATATTCAACCACACCTCACCTGGGAAAAGATAAGGAACAATAAGAAATGATAATGCCTCAAGTAGATTTTTCTTCCCTTTAGCAGTTTCTGTTAATTAAAAAAAATCAGAGAAATAACAAATTGAAAGTAATTGTTAAAATTATTTTATAAAAACTCAATTTAGGCAGGAAATATAAATATTTAAATATCTTGGCCATAAGATTCTAATTTCTGCCTTGTGGCCCCTGGTAGATATTAAAGAAGGCAAGACTATTTAGCAATACGTGGACATTATCTAAACTACTTTTACTTGTAGAACTTGTAAATTTAATCTCCTCATTAAATCAAATGAGATCAATCACAAGTGCAGCAGCGCATGCAGATGTACAAATCCAGCTACAGAATACAAATATCTATAACTTCTGAGGTAATATTTTGATCACGAATCCTTGTCTTTATTTGGAGATTCTCAAAGCCCAGCCAGTGAAAATGTTTTGGCAACAAAGGAAACTGGGGAAGGTGATGGCATTTGGTATAAAACCATTTTCCAAAACCTTCCTCCTGATAAGGAGCCCAGAAAACCATGCTTTTGCTATGCATTTTATTTGGAGACATTCCAGGGAAAGCTCTGAACAAATGATCACCTGTTGGTTTTCTTGGGATGATTGCTAGTTACAGGCTATTTTGCCTGATTATAATTTGAGAAAGGGAAAGGCCCTGTGTAAAGTCCCTTTGTCATTTAGAGCAGAGCTTGAAAGCATAACAGACAAGATGCACGTATTCTTCACTCTGTTAAGAAACTACCTGTGGGTGGCTTGTGGTGGTGTAATGTCAGACTTCTATCAACCACATAACACCGGACTCCTCGAGATGGAAAAGGCTGAAACAAGGGACAAGAAGAGAGCATTTCTTGAAGCTTAGTGGGGGAGGAAGACAGAGATACCCATTGACTCTCGGATGCTAGAGAGAAGAGAGCAGGCTGGGATGGGGACACTTTGCAGAGAAAACAGAGATGTCATGCAGAAGCTGAGCCCACTGGGCTGTGCTCTGTTTGGGGAGCCCCCTCCTCCACCTCCCCACGAGCCTTCAGTGCCCTCACACTGCTTGTCATTGGAGTGCCCCGAAAGGCTAATCCTGACTTCCAGATAGGTCCACATAGAGCTGAGGCTGACAGCCACGCTAACGGCTTGCGCTACATACAGGAAGCTCCAGCCGCTTCTCTCACAGCAGGAACAACTTTAGCGCTAAGAGATTATGAATGGAATTATTGTAATATACTTTAAAATAAATACTAATCATTATAATCTTTTAATATTAATATATGATTTTAAATAATAGCTTCTTCTTTTAAAAGAGTGAAGTCACTTGTCTGTAAACTTTAGTACCATCACTATGATATAAAAAAAGCTTCATATTATCATACCTCAAAAATCCCTTTGTAGATAGAAGGGTACCACAACATCATTGCCAAGAACCATTGCTCTGGCTTAGAAAAATACAAAGGCAGAAAGGAAAATGAAAGATAAAGACAAGGTGATAGGGTGGAGGTATTTGTGAAAATTCTTTGAAAGCAAAGAGAGGGAACCAGTGATAAGTCACGTGCAAGCAGGAGAGCTCCAACATGGGAGAATCACCAAGCCAGTATGTGGCTAAAGAAGTACTATCCAGAGAAGTTGGAGGAGCAGGAGGACACTGACCTCTGGTCTAAAGGACTGCCAAGTCCTGATCCCCAGCTTATGCCAAGTACTTGCTTGGCCCCTCATACTCTAGTGTTGCTCCTTTCTGGACAGTAGTGCTAATGCTGAGAGGGAGGCTAGCACACCTACAAGGAACGGAACCAGCTTGAACCTAAACCTCAGGGCTTCTGCTCCAGCACCTTAGGACCACCCCTGTACCCCTGATAGGGTAGTGTTGGCCACTGAGCATAGAAGAGGCCCTGACTCACATCTGACTCTAGCTCAACCCCACCTCCTGCCAAGGTGACAGCTTGGTAGAAAGATGTGGCATATGCATCCGTGTCGAATCCAGCTCTCCCACCAGAACCACAGGGCATACACAGACAGCATAGGACATTCCTTCAAGATTGGAATAGGTAATTGCTTAACCTAGCTTCATAGAGACAGAGAAAGTTAGGGAGAAGATGGGAAGATAGAGAAATCTGTTTTAAATGAAAGAACAAGAAAAGCAACAAACCAAAAAAAAAAAATGAGTGATAAATAAATTATCAGATTAAAGGTTTCAAAGCAATACTAATAATAATGCTAACTGAACTAGGGAAAAGAGTAGATGAACACTGTGATAATTTTACCAAAGAACTAGTGAATATAATTTTACGAAAGAACCACCCAATCATACAGTACATGAAATGAAAAACACACTAGAAGGAATTAAGAACAGACTAGGTAACATGAAAGAACGCATAAGTGATCTGAAAGATAGGATAATGGAAATCACTCAGTCAGAACAGTGAAAGGAAAACAAATTATAAAATAAAAGAAGGACAGGTTGAGGGACTCTGAGACAATGTCAAATGTATAAATTACAAGTTATTGGGGTCCCAGAGGAAAAGAGGGGGAGAAGGATCAAAATGTATTTGATGAAACTATGACAGAAACCTTCCCAAACCTGAAGAAGGAAACAGATATCAAGGCACAGGATGCACAGAGAATCCCAAACAACATGAATCTAAAGAGGCCCACATGAAGATGTATAATTAAAATGTAAAAGTTAAAGAGAATTCTAAGGGAGGCCTGGCGTGCTGCAGTCCATGGGGATTACAAAGAGTTGGACATGACTGAGTAACTTAACTGAAAAGAAGCAAGAGAAAGAGAAAAACAGCATCATATACAGGGGAACCCTGATAAGATTTTCAGTTGATTTTGCTGTAGAAAGTTTGCAGGCTATAAGGGATGATGTGATATTACTAAAGTGCTAAAAGGGAAAAACTTGCAACTTAGGATAATTTACCAGCAAGGATATCATTCAGAATTGAAGCAAGGGTAAAAAATTTCTTGAATAAGCAAACATCTGAATTCAGAGTTCCAAAGAATAACAACATCTCAATGCCAAGTTCCAAAGAATAGCAAGGGGAGATAAGAAAGCCTTCCTAAGTGATCAATGCAAAGAAATAGAGGAAAGCCTATAGAATAGGAAAGACTAGAGATCTCGTCAAGAAAATCTGAGATACCAAGGGAACATCTCATGCAAAGATGGGCAAAATAGAGGATAGAAATGGTATGGGCCTAACAGAAGCAGGAGAGATTAGAAAGAAGTGTCAAGAATACACAGAAGAACTACACCAGAGCAACCCAGAAAACCACAGTGGTGTGATCATTCACGTAGAGCCAGACATCCTGGAGTGCAAAGTCAAGTGTGCCTTAGGAAGCATCATTACAAACAAAGCTAGTGGAGGTGATGGAATTCCAGCTGAGCTATTTCAAATCCTGAAAGATGATTCTGTTAAAATGCTGCACTTAATACACCAGCAATTGGAAAACTCAGCAGTGGTCACAGGACTGGAAAAGGTCAGTTTTCATTCCAATCCCAAAGAATCCCAATGCCAAAGAATGCTCAAACTACTACACAATTGCAATCATTACACATGCTGGCAAGGTAATGCTCAAAATCCTTCAAGCTAGGCTTCAATAGTATGTGAACCAAGAACTTCCAGACGTACAAGCTGAATTTATAAAAGGCAGAGGGAAGAGAGATCAAATTGCCAATATCTGCTGGATCATAGAAAAAGCAAGGGAATTCTAGGAAAGCATCTACTTCTCCTTTATTGACTAGGCTAAAGCCTTTGACTGTGTGGATCACAACAAACTGTAGAAAATTCTGAAAGGGTTGGGAATACCAGACCACCTTATCTGCCTCCTGAGAAATTGGTATGCAGGTCAAGAAGCAACAGTAGAACCAGACATGGAACAACAGACTGGTTCCAAATTGGGAAAGGAGTACATCAACACCATATATTGTCACCCTGCGTATTTAACTTACATGCAGAGTATATCATGTGAAATGCCGGGCTGGATGAAGCACAAGCAATGGAAACTCAAACCGGGGTTTGGTAACAACCTAGAGGGGTGGGGTGGGGAGGGATGTGGGAGGGATGTGCAGGTGAGAGGGGACATGGGTAAACTCACAACTGATTCATTTTGATGCTTGGTAGAAACAAATGTAATACTGTAAAGCAATTACCTTTCAATTAAAAATATTTTTTACATTATTGTGTTGGTTTTGCCATACATTGACATGAATCTGCTATGGGTATACTAATGTAAAAAAAATAGATAAAAAAATAAAATAAAAACACAAATTTAAGTGTTGGAAAAAAATATTTTTAAAAAAAAAAACATTGAGATATTATTTCATACCTGTCAAAATGGTTATCATCAAAAAGAACACAAATGTCAAGGATATGAAGAAAAGGCACTGTTTGTGAGAATTTAAATTGGTGCTGGGAGAGCCTGGCAGGCTACAGTCCATGGGGTCGCAAAGAGTTGGACATGACTGAACAATTGCACTTTCTTTCTTTCTATAGTTTCTTTTGGAGAAGGAAATAGCAAGCCACCCCAGTATTCTTGCCTAGAGAATCCCATGGATGGAGGGGCCTGGTGGGCTGTGGTCTGTGGGGTTGCAAAGAGTCGGACACAACTAAACAACTAACACATACACACAAATTGGTGAAATTCTATGGAAAACAGGACTGAAATTTCTCTAAAATCTAGAAATAGAACTATCTTATGATCCAGCTATTCCAATCCTTGATATATACCCAAAGAAAACAAAAACAGCAACTTGAAAAAACATATGCACCCCAGTGTTTGTAGCAGCATTATCTACAATAGCTAAAATGTGGAAGAAACCTAAGTGTCCATCAACAGATGAGTGGAGAAGATTATATATAGATATAGACACACACACACACAATGGAATATTATTCCGACATTTAAAAAGAATGAAATCCTAGCATCTGCAACAACATTGGTGGATCTGGAGAGTATTATGCTTAGTGAAATTAGTCATACAGAGAAAGACAAACGCTACATGTTAGCACTTCTCTGTGAAATCTAAAAAATAGAACAATTGACTAGATAGAACAGAACAGAAACAGACTCAAAGATAGAGCAAACTAGTGGTTGCCACAGGGGAGAAAGAGAAGGGAGGATATTAATAAGTACAATCTGCTCTGTATAACATAAACAATAGAGATATATTGTATGGCATGGGAAATATAACCAATATTTTATAATAATCTATATAAGAATATTAAACCACTGTGTTGTCCACATGAAACTAATATGGTAAATCAACCATACTTAAATTTTTTAAAAATTGGATTTCTCAAAACAAAAAGGATTGTCTCTTACTCAACATAAAAAATCCTGCAGGTACTATCTGGCATGAAAGATCATATTGAAAGACCCAAAGTCAAGCAAGACCTAAATTACTGAGTTATCCTTTTCTCAATATTTGTAGTCTCTCTTAGTGATACTGTCCAGAGGAATTTCTCCATCTCCTGAGAAGTTATTCTACTTCAGTTACCTTTGTATTGTGCTCTATGGAACACTAGGTCAAAACATCAGTGACTGCTTTGGTAGTATGCAAGGTGCTAGGAGAGAAAGACTTCAAAGCAGCTAATTTTCTTCCTGTGTGCTGTAGTATGTTTCTTAGGTATTTGTTGCTGTGGAACAAATGATTCCCAGAGTTAGTGTTTAAAATGATAAAAAAATTTATTATTCCAGGCAATTCCATAGATCACATCTGAAAAGAGTGTGTCCAGGATGAATCACAGTGTTGGCTAGAGGTGTTTCTTTCTGGAGGCCCTCGGAGGAAATCTGTTTGTTTTTTATAGCTTCTAGAGACTTCCCACATTTCCTGGCTTATGACCACTTTTCGTCTTCAAAGTCAGCAATATTTATCCAACTCTGTCTTACACAACCTCACTCTGATACTGATTCTCCTGCCTTTCTCTCTTAAGTGCCCCAGTGATTACATTAAGCCTATCTGGAAATTCAAGCTCCTTTCTCTGTCTTAAGGTCATCTTATTATTAAAGTCTTATTAGTATGAGACCTTACTAAGATCATACTTAATTGCAACCAAACATTTTGAGGGAGTGACCTCTACTTTAGGATCTTTCCTTAAAAAATTATTTACTTTATTTATTAACACCAAAAATATTTTGTATTGGGGAATAGCCAGTTAGCAGTGTTGTGATGGTTTCAGGTGAACAGTGAAGGGACTCAGCCATACATATACATGTATCCATTCTCTCCCCAACCCCCCTCCCGTCCAGGCTGCCACAGAACACTGAGCAGAATTCCGTGTGCTCTACAGTAGGTTTTTGTTGGTTATCCATTTTAAATACAGCAGTGTGTACATGACCTTCCCAAAGTCTTTAACTATCCCTTGCCCCACAGCAACCATGAGTTCATTTTCTAAGTCTGTGAGTCTCTTCTGTTTTGTAAGTAAGTTCATTTGCATCATTCCTTTTTAGATTCCGCATGTAAGGGATGTCATATGGTGGTTCTCCTTCTCTGTCTGACTGACTTCACTCAGTATGACACTCGCTAGGTCCATCTGTGTTGCTGCAAATGGCCTTATTTCATTCTTTTTAATGGGTGTGTAATATTCCATTATAATGGATGCATACACACACACACACACACACACATGCCACATCTTTATCCATTGCTCTGTCAACAAACTTTTAGACTGTTTCCATGTCTTGCCCATTGTAAATAAACAGTGCTGCAATGAACATTGGGGTGCATATATCCTTTTGGGCCATGTTTTTGTCTGGATATAAGCCCAGGCATGGAATTGCAGGGCCATATAGTAGCTCTATTTTTAGTTTTCTAAGGGACTTCCATACTGTTCTGCATAGTGGCTGTACCAATTTACATTCCCACAAATAATGCATGAGTGTTCCACTTTAGGGTCTTTTACAAGGCTGAAATGAAGGTTTCATTCAAAATTATGGTCTCATCTGGAAGCTCAACTGATGAAGCATCTTCTTTCAAGCTCTATCATGAGGTAGTTGACATAATTCACTTTCTCAAGAGCTGTTAGACTGATTGCCTCATTTCTTCCCTGGTAGTTGCTTGCTAGGTGGATGGGTAGAGGGGTGGGCTCTCCAACATAACGTGTGATTTTATCAAAGCACTCAAGCCCAGAAAGCAACAGTGAGTTAGTCTATAGCAAGTGGAATTTGTAGTATTTTATAACCCAGCCACAAAAGTGGTATTTCTTAATTTATGCTTTATTCTGTTTATTAGAAATAATTCATTATGTCTAGTCTACACTCAAGAGGAGGGGATTACCCAAGGGTATAAATACATGAAGGTAGGAATCATTTTGGGGTTTAGAGGAAGTCTTCCACCAAATGCTAAGTAACAAAGTACACTGGCTTTAGTCAGATGAGATGAGTACAAAATATGTCTCCACTACTAACCATTCATGTGACATTGAGCAATTTTTCATAGTAACTCTGTGCTTCAGGTTCTTTGTCTGATAAATTTTACTGTTGTGAGGATTAAATGAGATATATAAGCAAGATGGTTAGAAGATTACCTGGTATCTATGAGTAAATACCAAGTAAATATTAGCTTTGTTCATGGTGATGATTTAAGTCTTTACTTGAATGGTGCTCAGGGGTCAAATATAAGTTGAGAACTATTGAAACAGATAGATTCTAAAACCCTATCCAAATTAAAGATTTATGTGTTTCATGATCTAAAAACTCTATTTTGCCAACTCTTAGAATATATAGAAAATATGGAACATAACATTTTATTAAACACCAAAAGATAAAGACAGGATGATTTCTTCTTTCTCTATTAAAAATGTTATTTTTCTGATTGAGAAAAAGCATTATAGAAAATTTGAAAGATACAGAGAAGCACACAAAAAAAGAAAGAATGAAATAAATAAGTTGTTTTTCAAAAAATTGTCATACAAATAATACTTGTATAGCCTTAATTTTTGCATTATAATTAACCAAAATACTTTTTATGTGAAAATGTGATACTGCATCATATCTTACTTTTGCTTTATTCTTGACTTACTTATTTATTGACTATGCTGGGTCTTCATTGCTGTGCATGGGCTTTCTCCAGTTGTGGCAAATGGGGGCTACTCTCTGATTGCCACGTATGGACTTATTGTGGTGGCTTGTTGCCAAGCATGGGCTCTACCGTGCGCAGGCTTCACTAGTTGTAGCATATGGCCTAGGTTGCTCCTCAGCATGTGGAATCTTTCCTGACCAGGGACTGAACCCGCGTCCCCTGCCTGGGCAGGTGAATTCTTAACCACCAGAGAAGTCCTTGATTTTTTTAAACAATGTCAAGTGATACTGACTTTTTCCACCATATATTATGTCTTACTAGAAAGTGTACATGGTTATACATTCTAAGCCCCTGCACATCTGAATGTTGTACTTGAATGACTAAGTGGCTGAGTATGTAATTGTTGGGTCATATTTGTTCTCTCTTAGAACACTAAACATCTCTCTATTGCCTTGTGGTATTCAGGGTTGTAACAAAGGACTATAAGACCAGAATGATTTTTTTTTTTTCCCTGCTCTGTTTTGCTTCCACCTAGGTACTTACTAGATACTTGAAATTTCAAATGTTGAAAATATGTGGAAGGGCCTTTTCTATTGCTAATGCTGCCTGGTACTCAGTGGGTCCTTAAAACCCTGATCACACTCAGAATGACACACAGAGTCCCCACCGTGGACTATAAAGTTCTACACAGTAGCTGGTATCTTCCTCTGAACTCATCTCAGCGCTCTTAGCTTGTCACTTTGACACCCCCGCTCTGGCCCCTTGATTTTCTCCAATCATGTCAAACACATTTCTCCCTTACATTCTCTGCATGTACTGTCCCTTCTGCTTGGCAGTCAACCTGCTGCAGGTCTCTAGAATGGAAAGCCTTGACACCTTATAAAATAGGAAAATCAATGCACCTCCAATCTGTCACTCTCAGGCATGCTTATTTGTCTTTTGCTATTGCCCCTATAAAATATAAGTTCCAAAAAAGCCCTCTGTTTTGTCAGCTACTATAACACCAGCAGCTGCAAAAGGGTGGTGAATCAAGTTCTGGTGGGTCACTGCTTCACTGTTACTAGTTGTTCCCTCCTATGCCTCCTTCCTTTTTTGGGGTTGTATGTTTTCAAAGTCTTCTGTCATTTCTTGAAGTTTCTTACATACAAAGCCAACCTTCCCTGGACTCTTGGCTCTTTAATGCTTTTGTAAGTAAGAATGAAATGCTCAAAGTGCTTTGATATATTTACAAAGCCGTGTATCCATCATCATAATCTAAATTTAGACTTTTTTTTTCTTTGCAAAAAGAAAGCTTGAACCCTCTTATCAGACACTCCCTATCTGCCCACACTCTTTGACGTATATACATTAAATAGATGAACTTTGGGTGTGTAAATAAATTCATATAGATATTTTTAATTTTTAGGCAGAAAAGAAAAATAGAGATGCCTCAAGGGTAACAGGTTACAGGACTATCCTTGAATTAACTTCCCATGTGGTCCATCATTTTACCTTTTAAAAAATGCAATAGTTTATAACTTTAACACATTGTCCATTATTTTTCTCAAATCATGTTATTATTCATGACCCATAGAATGGTTTCATGTAAATAAATATGGAAACAAAAGGTTGCATGTAGGCTTAGCATATTAACTGTAACTAGTGATGTATGCGTCATTTCTCTTTGTCAAATTCTTTCATGTAGATGTGCAAACAGGTAATTTCCACTCAAAATAGGTACTGTTATAATTTATGAATGTTTATTTCCTTGTAATTTTAATTAGTTTTCCTCTTAGTTAAATTCTACCCAAGTGCACATACTTCAGATTTTATCATCTACTAATTCTTATCCTTTATCTCTGTGGGAAATTGATATTGAAACTTTGAAGTCTGTGTGATGGTAGCATTGCCATTTTGCTGTTCCTTTAATCTGCTTCTGTCTGCCTAAGGAGAAATATGTCATGTCACTTTAAAAGTAAGTATTAGAAACCGAAAAGTAGTATAATTGTAGATAAAATGTAGATTTTATTTAGATAGTAAAAATTGTGTTTTAATGGTATTTTATCTTTTACAGTTAAAGGAATATGAACTGAAATGTACACTTGTCATTAAAATACTTTATTACCAAAACAATAAAGCAATTTGAGAGTATGAACAAGTATATAATTAACTGTCATAACATGCTTTGTAACTCAGGAGTTTCTTTAACCATAAAACAGTCTTCAATAGTAAGTTAAAATATTTGATGAATGAAAGTCTCAAATTCTATATTCACTTTTTTTGTGTGAATACGGAAAAATAAACTATGTATATGATCCCCTTTTAAATTATTATTTATAAATTCTTATTCTACTTAAAGTAATAAAGTATTATTTAGTTTTAAAGTCCTCAAATTATGATATCTTTAAACATTTGGTTAGTGCTTGGTAGCCAAACCCAACTGGAATCAGCTGTCAAAGTTTTTTGATGATTTGGGATAAAAATGTTTAGAAATCTTAAAATTATATTTATTAGTCTTTGCATGATCCTTTCATATTGAATTCTGCTTTTCATTTATGTGCTGCTTGCTCATACTCAGTAGCCTGCTAAGTTTCTCAACATACTATGAGGTAAATCAGTGTTAAATATTAATAGAAATTGATGTACACAGAGGTTAAATGATTTGTCAAGTCATATTTCCTATGACATTGCTTTTAAAAGGTTATCTTGCCTAAATTTGCATTAACTGAATACAACTGTTTGTATGGAAATTGAAATAGCATTTTCTTACATTCCATGAGCCCATGAAATTGATAACTACACTAAATACTGTCTCAGGAATTTCAAGAAGGAGAATGAGCCTGCTGGGTATTAGAGGTCTTTCATTCACTTTTTCTACAGAGAGACTCTGGAACTTGGCAACTCTATTCAGTAGCTAGTGTAACTAGGAGAACAATTAGTGTATGGGTTTGGACCGATTCTTTCCTACTTAGTGATCCAGGTCTTTCCATGGGGAATTTCATATATGAAGCATGCTGCAAATCCTCTTTAGAGAAAACCTCGACAAAAGACCATAACACTCTAAACAGTATTTTATTTTTTGCCTCTCATTGCCCTTTGAAACAAATGGATTAACCTACTACTCGTGGAAGAATGTTCAGTGTAATTATTCCTAAGAGAATGTCATATTTGGGTTTTTATTTTGAGGAATGTGTTTGGTTTTGTTAAATTACATATTGAAGAGAAGTAATGTATGACGCTGACTCCATTCAGCTTTACAAATGAACAAACTTTCCAAAATACACAATTAAAATTTTTAAATTTCAGATCTCTTTGAATATTATATAACCATATTAAAGAGCCAATTTTACTTCTCTTAATCACAGTACTTTTCCAGGATTTGTCTTCTGTCTTTATATGGGTTCTTAGAACTTACCTCCTCTTTCTAGAATGTCTGAATATTTGAAATATCTAATAGAATATCAAATATGCAATATCACGTCTTGTCAGGATGTGCCACTAATATACATCTGTCTGGTTTCATTTATTTTGCATTCCTTTATTTAAACTCCAAAGTTGATGAAATGAATTTTTGTTTCACAATTCTTGTAGGATCCTCATTCTGTAAAACAAATTTATTTAAAATATGTGCTGCAATCTATGTAGAATGAATTGATTTCAACTGAGGAAGTAATTCTGAAGATGGTTGGTTGTGTATTTTGCAAATTGCTTTCTTTAGTAAAGTAGGATTTCCTGGAATTCAGAATATCCTGTAGTTATGTTGATTATATCTTCTTAACAAAATAACAGGACATATGGTCTGACAAGTAAGAGAGTATTTTCATGTAAAATGGAACAACATATTTGAAACTGAAATAGTCTTGGAGAATCCAGGCTTTGTGGTCTCCCTATCTGTAATGCCAGGAAGTACCAGATAGTCATTTGTTAAGATCATTAAAGAAAGATTACTTTAAAAATATTCTTAATATGAAAATTGATCTATAATTTGTATTTTAAAAGGGTGGCTCAGCAGTTAAAAATCCATCTGCAAGTCAGGAGCCACAGGAGATGTGGGTTCAATCCCTGGGGTCAGGAAGATCCCCTGGAGAAGGTCATGACAACCCACTCCAGTATTATTGCCTGGAGAATTTCATGGGCCAGAGGAGACTGACAGGCTACAGTCTACAGGGTCACAAAGAGTCAGATACAACTGAAGTGACTTAACACATATTTCTGACATTCACAAAATTACTTATTTGACCACCTAATAAGCTAATATTTATTTTTAAATTATAGTTGATATACAATATTACAAAAGTTACAGGAGTATAGCATAGTGACTCATAAATTTTAGAGTTATATACCATTAACAGTTACTACAAAATACTGACTATATTCCCTGTGTTGTATGATACAGTCTGTTAGTGAGCTAATATTTAAAATGTCTGTTCTATGTCAGGCACTGTGGTAGGTAATTGAGACCAAAAAGAGGGAATCCTTGCCCTTCTGAGTTTAGTCTTGTCAAAGACACTATGACACTTGTCAAAGCAAAAATATGCTTCTTTATGGAAAAGTAGTTGTGATACAGCTATTATATATCTAGTGCTGTAAGAACATTTAAGAGGGGTGTTTTATTTTGTCAGGCAATTAAGAAAAATGTTCCCTAAGGAAGTGATAGTCCAGCTGACAACTCAAGAGTAGGCAGGAGTTATCCAGTTGAAAAGGGATGGAAAGACCAGTTTTAATGAAAAAAATTTAAACCAGTAAACGTGGAGCAGAATCTTTTCTTTTAAATTACTGATTTTAAATACCATTACTGACCCTCTAAGTCTATAGCTTGTGAAATAGGAATTTAAATTTCTTTGTTGGCTTCCTGCAGTGAAGAGTATTTGGCTTATGTGTGGATGTGTTCACCAGTTCAGCATGTATGGTAACACACATATTTCTTCCCCATGATTAAATGAGTTTCTTTTTGGGTAACTGTTCTCAAGAGTTACCACCAAGCCTCACTATTTTCTGTGTTGGCAAGTCCCCGAAAGGTTCCAAAAGAGGAAATACATGTCCTTCTTTAGCTCCTGGATTCTATGTGTGATATTTTAGTCACAAAATAATTTCCAGCTGGCAAGCTTGACATACATATTCAATAGCAGCTAAATATTGTTGTTGCATCTATTACATAAGCTGCAAAGAAACTCAACAGATGCTCCAAAATTTATAAAAGTTGTAATTCTCAAAACATTTGATGTTTCTCATAAAAATCTGACTTTCATTTATGATTGATTTGATTGTTCACATTGCACCCTTCCCTTCCCCAGATCCATACAGTTTGTTTATTTTCCAGGCCCCCATCTTCAGAGTTGGGCCGTTTTCCCAGAAGTCAGGCCATGAAGGAAGTTGAGCAATAGGGAAGCTTTTATGAAGAAAATCAGACCAGTTGGAATTTAAGACCTACCAGAAGGAGGTCAATTTTTCCAACTCTGCCCAGTTGTAAAAAGAACACTATAACAAGAAACATCAAATGATCACTCAAGTTCACACAGGTGGCTAGAACACAGCTGAGATGCATGATCTACTTTCTCCAGAATCTGTCCAGTATAGTTTGTATTACACATTTTATCATCAGGCAGATGATACCATTCTAATGGCAGAAAGCGAAGAGGAACCAAAGACCCTCTTGATGAGAGTGAAAAAGAAGAGTGAAAAAGCTGGTTTAAAAACTCAACATTCAAAAACTGAAGATCACGGCATCCAGTCCCATCACTTCATGGCAAATGGAAGGGGAAAAAGTGGAAACAGTGACAGACTTTATTTTCTCGGGCTTCAAAATCACTGCAAACAATGACTGCAACCATGAAATTAGAAGGTGCTTGCTCCTTGGAAGAAAAGCTGTGACCAGCCTAGGCAGCATGTTAAAAAGCAGAGATATCACTTTGCCAGCAAAGGTCCCTATATTCAAAACTGTGGTTTTTCCAGTAGTAGTGTATGGATATGAGAGTAGAACCATAAAGAAGGGTGAGTGCCATGGAACTGATGCTTTTGAATTGTGCTGGAGAAGACTCTAGAGAGTCCCTTGGACAGCAAGGAGATCAAACCAGTCAGTCCTAAAGGAAATCAACCCTGAATATTCATTGGTAGTACTGATGCTGAAGCTCTAATACCTTGGTCACTGGGTGAAGAACTGACTCAATGGAAAATACCCTGATGCTGGGAAAGATTGAAGGCAGGAGGAGAAGTGGGCAACAAAGGATGAGATAGTTAGATAGCCTAATCGACTCAATGGACATGAGTTTGAGCAAACTCCGGGAGACTCTGAAAGACAGGGAAGCCTAGTATACTGCGGTCCATGGTGTTGCAAAAATTCAGACACAACTTATCAACTGAATAGCAACAACAGTACATTTTATAGGATATTGATTAAAAATCATCCCTTTAAATCCATGAAATTAAAAACATTCTTTTACTCAACTACTGGGCTTCCCAGGTGGCTCAGTGATAAAGAATCCACCAGCAATGCAGGAGATGCAGGAGACAATCCCTGGGACAAGAAGATCCTCTGGAGGAGGAAATGGCAAACCATTCCAGTATTCTTGTCTGGGAATTCCCATAGACAGAGAAGCCTCGTGGGCCATAGTCCATGGGTCACAAAAGAGTCAGACACAACTTAATGACTCAACGACAACAAAGCTACTAGCAGGTAGCTCTATATTTTAGTGTTGCTACTGAAATGAAAATAATTACTCCTATGTCTTTACCTTTTTTATCTTATATTCTTTGACTGTCTAAAACTCAGAAATTTGTCTAGTTAGCAAGGATGAGTGTGCTTATAAGTAGAAATGGGGCAAATAATTTCCAAGCAATCATAAGCTTAATCCCTAAACAAAGTGTATGATGGGGTTTACACATAAGGAAAACCTTTTAGCTTTCCCAGCCAAAAAAAATGAAGTGTCATGTTTTTGGCCAGCCTAGATGAGATTTTCAGGTCAAATCACCAAACCAGCAGCTATGATCCCCCAGCAAATGCTAAACTTACATAAAATTTACACTAAAGACTTAAAAATTCAAATGATTTTCCTATGAGTATCTCCTAATGGCCTTAACTCTTCTACTAAAATATGAATGGAAGGGGATCACACTGTAAAGTTGCCTATATGTTGGCTTTTCTTCTGCTAGAAAATGTTGTGTCAACAAAAGAACTGTGTTCTAAACCTTCAGTTCCCTTGTTTCCAAGGCCTTGTTATAAGTGTGAGCATTTTTTAAATTTAGATTTAAATGTAGCTTAACCCCCATTACTAATCAACATGAGCCATCCTTTTTCTGAGTTCCTGGATTCATATACTCAGAATCTTCTTAACTCTAAATAAGTAGAATATACCTCAAGATCCCCTGGAGGAGGACATGGCAACCCACTCCAGTATTCTCGCCTAGAGAACCCCATGGACAGAGGAGCCTGGTGGGCTACCCATGGGATCAGAAAGAGTAAGACATGACTGAAGTGACTTAGCATAGCACACAGCATGCCTTAATGTTTATACCCTTGCAATAAAGGCACACTGATTTAATATTTAGGTAAAATTTTTCCATCTTTTGAACTACTTTCTGCGTATCTGTGAGTTACAATTAGTGTTTCTAGAGGGTTGATGGTTGGGAAATATCTCTATAATCACAAAGTTGAATCAAGGATTTACCTTTTTCCAAACTGTTATTCCTCTATTGTACTTGACAGCCTCACTCTGAGCCGTGGAATGCTGCCCGCATCCTCAGATCAGACTAGGTGATCTACTTTCCCTTATTCCCCTCTGCAGGGTCAAAGCTCTATCAGTTTTCACTTTTAAGTGCCCTCTTCTTTTCTCCCTTTGTCAATCTTCTTCTCCCTTCTCACTCATAGCTGCACTAGTTCAGGACAACATCATTTTTCCCATGGATTCCTTCCTAGATACCTGTCTTCTCAAATTGCTTCTCTCCTGCTGCTTGAGGTCTGTCTAAATTCATTCTCTTTCCCTTGCTGCCTGCCTCTCTCTTCTTTCCTCCCTCCCTACTTCTTCCTCTCTTCCCCTCCCCCTCTCCTCTACATGGAATTGTTCTAAATGTAAAAATATAATTTCATTAATAACTATTATATCCAATACCTTTGCACTGAAAAGCTGCCTCATTCTTCATGAATGCCATTTATGTGTAGGTATATTATTACTCCTAAAGGAGTAGTTGGAACCCACTGCTTTTATCACTTTTCATTAGCCTAGGTAATCTAAAGTTTGAACTAAAATATAAAATAGAAACAATAATTCTCTGCTTCATGGTGCATGAAAACTGATTCCTTTGTTGATAATTTTGAATTTTGAGTTAATTTATGTTTTATTTTTCAATAATCATAACAGAAGTAGATTTTTAAATTAGCCATGATCCTTATCTCCATTTTATACTGCTATTTATGCACACAGAATTTTGTATAATTGTAATGATAGCGTAAATGTACTTCTGTATTTTTTCATGCTTTTTTAGAATTCTGTCACATTAATAGAGTCTCAGAATCATTTCAGTAGTTATATAATATTTCACCACATCCATAAACCTCAACTTTAACCAACCTATTTTTGGATAATCAGTTAATAGCATTCTTTAAATTGCAATGAATAATGCTACAATGAAATTTTTTTGTATTATATTTTTCCCTCCTTATGTTTATATCCTTGGGGCAAATTTCCAGTAGAATCATTGAGTATCAACACTGTGATTAATACTGTGTATATTTCGTGAAGGCTATTGCCAAATCATATACCAAAGTTTTCAGCATTGTGCCCTGTCACCAGGGTCTGGCTGTACTTCTTGAGACCATCTTTGACAGTTCAGATTATTGGAGAGACATCAAGTTTGCTGCTAAAATAGTTTCAAAGTGGTACATCACTGTTTGTTTATACTTTGAATTTCTTCCATAACAAAGGAGTTTAACATTTTTTCATATGTTGACTAATTTTATACTCATTTTTAAAAAATTCATGTCCCTACCCTTTAAATATTAGTCTTTAATTCAAAGAATACTATTTTAGTTTTTAATCTCTATGGCTCTTTTTAAAATATAGCTTTTAATTTTTAAAACAGTTGCTACATATATTTTTTCAGAGTGTTTTCCATGTAAGTTGCATTAGTTTTGTTATAAGGGGTTTTAATATCATATAATCTATCTTTGTGGTTTCTTTCAATGTCATTGTTATCCAGAAAAATATGTTGTCAATTTCCATTTGATTGCTGTATATATATATATTAATTCTTTAATCCCTTATGTCTTTTAGTGTTAAAAATCCATTTTATAATAGAAAACTGTCACATATTTTGTGGCTAATAATTCATTTGGACAGAGGAACAATTGATGATGCAGAAGAGATAGTACATGATTGCAACACTGAAGTCTCTGTGTGGGACAAATTGGGTATTACCCAGTACACAAACGGACAGGTTAGCTTCAGGTCATAGTAGAGATAGTTCAGCCATAGTAGCAGAATAGGAAAAGTACATAGCTATAAAAGGCAGGATGGTAAATGTGGTGGTGGAACCTAAGTGATCAAAAAAGAGTGAGGAGAGGACAAGGGTTCTTGGATTTTGTGGAAAGAGAAGAATAGGAGTATAAAATAATACTCTCAGAGTATAGGGACCAAGTACTTAGTGAGTGAACTGTAGAGATGGCTCTCCATATTTGGATATCTTATTTTTTTGACATTTGTGGCCATTACTTTAGAGAACAACAGCCAGCATGGTCTTGTTTTTTCTAGCCCTGTTGAGGCACTGGAATTCAGGCACAGAATAGATAAGGAACTAGATTTACCAAAGTTTGTCCTTTGCCAGGAGAATGAATGTGACAAGAGAGGCCAGGTGTTAATACTTGAGAGTTTGTGTAAAAACAAGATTATAGTCATGGACCATAGACTCTCAGGTAGATAAAGAGAAAATAAAATTATAAATGAGGTCATTTATAGAGAAAATATGGCTCTCAGTGCATATAAGAGGAAGTGAGATAAGCTAGTTAAGGAGCATGCCGCCTTTCAAAGAGCAGAATGCTTAAAGTTGAGATTTGGAGGGAATGCCCTTGTTGGTAACAACATGATATAAGGTAAGATCGTGTTGGAGGGCTTCCCTGGTGTCTCAGCAGTAAAGAATCCAAAGGATGGATGTGTGGGAGAGAAGACAGAGCCAGGGGAGAGTGGAGCTAAGAGCTGAAAACAAGGACCCTAACTAGGTCATCTGCATAGTTACTAAGATCACAAAAAGTGATGGATGACAGGAATGATTGTGAAGAGAAAAGAGCAGTGGTCTAAGAAATGTAAATTCAGTATTGATAGTAGATACCAGTAAGTTTGTATTACTAAGGATTCCCATTAATGATATTTGAAAGTACCTGCTTCTATCTTGCCAGTACCAGGTAGTGTCAATGCACTTATTTGTTATCAATCTACTATGTGAAAATATCTTGGGATTGAATTTTCCTTTTTTAACAGTAAGTACAGTTGATCATCTTTCCTGTCTAGTCATTTCTATTTTGTTTCACATTCATGAAATTGGCCATTTTTCTGCTGATATGTATTCACCTTTTATTAGCTACTTGAAAAAAATCTTCCTGGAATAGAAAAACTCTTTCTGAGCTATCAACTGCCTTGCAGTGCTTACGATTTATTTTATATTGATACTTTAGTGAAATATTAATAAGATCTTTCCATTCTTAAAAAATAATTATAATTAAAGTATCAGTTCAGTTAAGTCCAGTCATTCAGTTGTGTCCGACTCTTTGTGACCCCATGAATCGTGGCACGCCAGGCCTCCCTGTCCATCACCAACTCCTAGAGTCTACCCAAACCCATGTTCATCGAGTCGGTGATGCCATCCAGCCATCTCATCTCTGTCTTCCCCTTCTCCTCCTGCCCTCAATCTTTCCTAGCATCAGGGTCTTTTCCAATGAGACAACTCTTCGCATCAGGTGGCCAAAGTATTAAAGTTTCAGCTTCAACATTAGTCCTTCCAATGAACACCCAGGACTGATCTCCTTTAGGATGGACTGGTTGGATCTCCTTGCAGTCCAAGGGACTCTCAAGAGTCTTCTCCAACACCACAGTTCAAAAGTATCAATACTTTGGTGCTCAACTTTCTTTATAGTCCAACTTTCAAATTTCTTAGTTTAAAAGCCTTTAGTTGACTTCATTTGAATAGCTTAAGTTCTCAATAGCAACCCCACACATATATAGGCAATACTGCTTCAGATAAATTTGTTGGATTTTTCAGTAGAAAATGAGAGTTAAATTAGTGTAATGCTAACAGAAATGCAGCTTTGTTGACTATTTTCCTGTCTGATGAAAAGGTATTAAAAACTCACAAATGGAATGCTTTTAAAGGATGAACAATTTCAGAAGTCTTCACACATTGATTTCCTCTGTATCGTAAAACTTCTATAATGACATGCTTCACTAACATTCTCATTTATTGTCTAGCTCAAAGCATAATGGAAGCTGATTTGCTATATACTACAATAGAATTTCTCTATATATTAAATTGATAATACTTATCTGGTGGCAACATTTAGTGTCATGCAATTTCAGTATGTATTCATGCTATTGTTATCTGCTTTTGGAATGTCTGTGAGGTACTTCAGCTTGAAAGAAGCAATAAATGAACCACCACCCCCTCAAAGACAACTAATGAGACAGTGAAGGGGATAGTATAAATTCCCAGATTTCAAATGAACTGTACTATTCCATGACTCCAGTCATTCTCAAATTATCCTATTTATATTTGGTCACCAAGAATACATCAGAAGGCAACTAATTATACACAGTTGTCTTCATAGTTATTTAGTCAATCTTTTTAGCCCTTGTATGGCTAACTCCAATTCATTTTTTCAAAGCTTTTTTAACTCTTGCTTTTTGTAAACACAGATGTAAACAATGGGTTGACATAACAACAACAACAACAAAAAAGATCTCAGCATTATACTTGATGAGTGAGAGCTAGTAAGAAAACAGGAGTCATTAGTATGACTCCAAAGCTGAGTAAGAGGTCAGCATGGAATCATACTAGCAAGTGATAAGTTCTAATATGTTTAATTGGAGTTTCTGAAGAAGTAAACAGTCAGAGACAGTTGTGGAAATGAAAATTCTAAAATGTGGAATTAGAGTTTACAGAGAAGGAGAAACAAAAGAAAACAGTTCAGTTGCTCAGTTGTCTCTGACTCTGTGCCACCTCAGTATGCCAGGCTTCCCTGTCCATCACCAACTCCTAGAGCTTACTCAAACTCATGTCTATCGAATCAGTAATGCTATCCAACCATCTCGCCCTCTGTTGTCCCCTTCTCCTCCTGCTTTCAGTCTTTTCCAGCATCAAGGTCTTTTCCAATGAGTCAGTTCTTCACATCAGGTGGCCATAGTATTGGAGTTCCAGCTTTAGACTCAGTCCTTCCAATGAATATTTAGGGCTGTTTTCCTTCAGGATGAAATGGTTGGATCTCCTTGTAGTCCAAGGGACTCTCAAGAGTCTTTTCCAACACCACAGTTCAAAAGCATCCATTCTTTGGCATTCAGCTTTCTTTATAGTCCAACTCTCACATCCATACACAACTTCTGGAAAAACCATAGCTTTGACTAAATAGACCTTTGTCAGCAAAGTAATGTCTCTGCTTTTTAACATGCTATGTAGGTCGGTCATCGTTTTTCTTCCAAGGAGCAAGCATCTTTTAATTTCATGGCTGCAGTCAGCATCTGCAGTGATTTTGGAGCCCGAAAATATAAAGCCTGTCACTGTTTTCATAGTTTCCCCATTTATTTGCCATGAAGTGATGGGACCCGATGCCATGATCTTAGTTTTTTGAATGTTGAGTTTTAAGCTGGCTTAAGGAAATAATAGAACTTATATTTAAGAATTATTAAAAGAAAATTTTACAGAAACAAAAGATCTTAGGATGCAAATTGACAAAGATAACACTAGAAAATCAACTTGAAACTGTCTACTTTGAAATAGATCCTGATAAAATTATTACTAGAGAGTTCTAGTCCTAAAGTGATTAGTACCCTTATTTTAAAAAAGCCCCAGAAGACTCCCTAGCCCCTTCCACACAGTGAAGATAAAAGAAGTCACATTCTACAAGTCTGAAGGGGCCTCCACCATGCTAGAGCCTTGATCTTGGACTTCCTAGCTCTAAAACTATGATAAATAAATGTTTGTTGTTTATAAGCCACTGGTCTTTGGCATTTGATTATAGAAGCCCATGGAGAAGGTGACGGCAACCCACTCTAGTGGGTTGCCTGGAAAATCCCATGGACAGAGGAGCCTAGCAGGCTACAGTTCATGGAGTCACAAAAAGTCGGACATGACTGAGTGACTTCACTTTCTTTCACTTTATAGCAGCCCAGACAGACTAAGACAAAAGGCTAGTTTATTATTGGAAAATCCATTAATATCATATAATACATTAATAGATATATGAAGAGAAAGTATTTGATAGTCTCCACAGATGCTGAAAAGCATTTGACAAAATTCAATGCACATTGCTAATAAAATGTTCAAAAAATAGAAATTGATGGATATTTCCTTATAAAATTTCATAAAAATAATTATATGTTTATACATCTAGATACATATGTGTATATATATTAAACATAAATGTTTATACATATAGATATATGTACATATGAAACAGACATAATTTATGCAAAGTTGGCAAAATATTGATGATTATTGAGTCTGAGTATAGAATATACAGGAAATCATTATATTAGTCTTGCAAACTTTCTGTAATTTTTGCATTACATTGAAATAGAAAATTGTAAAATTCAATTTCTCTGAATAATGGAGATAAAAAATAGGCTAAACAATGTCATTTTCTGCTATCGTTTTTAACCAAGTTATTGTAATAGCCTTTTAATATGGTAATTCTTGTTAAAACAACAATCACTATTTACTGCCATTTATAAAGTATATATCATTGACGGTACATTTATACAGTGTTATCTCACTGATTTTTCACAAAACAACCTGAAAGGGAGGTATAGTTACAGCCCCATTTTACACAAGAGGAAGCTGAGGCTACTTGAAGTAAAGTGGTTTGCCAAGTTGATGAAGGCAGTAAGTGACAGGTTCAAGATGGAAATCCATGTCTGTCTCTCTTACTCTCTCAGGTCTATCCTTCAGTGCATCCATTAAACCCCTAAGACAGGTTAGTCTTTCTATATACTTTTGCTTAAATGTGAGAATTATATCCTAGGCTTCTTTTGTATTCCCAAAGCACAGTATGTGGTTTGCACATCACAAATAATTATATTTGTTGATTTGAGTTAAATTACAATGTAATATGAAAAAATAGAAAAAAATAAGTCTGTGTTTACTTAGTTCCCTGTGTATATTGATTCTCTTTGTCTTCACTTTCACCCAAAGAGTAGAATCTGTTAGCTGACAGAATGAAAAATTTAGATAAATTAATATGAGAAGAAGATTGATTATATAAAGGTAGTCAAACAAAATATTTGACTAAGGAATTTTGACTTTTAGGTGGAAATTTTATTGATGGTAAATTCAGTAACGACGGGGGAAAAGATACAAGATGCTTGTGTCTTTCATACTCTATCTGTTTTGAAAAATGTGGCCTAGATATAGTGTAGTTGACATCATATAATTTATGTGTTTATAAATCCTCCAGTACATGGAGTACCTTCAGTCATTGACCATTGCCTAAAGGATAAGGTATATTTTCCCTGCGTACACATTTTATTGAACTATAGCATACATAAAGTATGCAAATCACAGTTGTCCAGCTGGATAAATTTTCACACAGTGCAGTTACATGTTAACAGAACCTCAGAAATCCTGATCATGTTCCTTTCCAGTCACCTAATCCCTCTGATAGTTGTTCACTACTTTGACTTCTAACATGATATGACTTTTGCCTGTTGTGAGACTTCATTTATATCAAAACAGAGAATACATCTATTTCATGCTGGATTTCTTTCACTCCTCATTATTTTTCTGTGAGACTTTTACCCTGATAGTTTGTTCATTCTCAATACAGTATGATACTCAAATGTATGAATATGCCACTGTTTATTTATGCATTTTACTGTTGTGATCAAGGCATATTGGAAGTGGTCAAATAGGAGATGACGAGAGTGAATATCAACATTCCAATCAGCAAACTAAGATGGACTGGAAGGGGTGAATTTAACTCAGATGACCGTTATATCTACTACTGTGGGCTGGAATCTCTTAGAAGAAATGGAGTAGCCATCATGGTCAACAAGAGTCCGAAATGCAGCACTTGGATGCAATCTCAAAAACAACAGAATGATCTCTGTTTCCAAGGCAAACTATTCAATATCACGGTAATTCAAGTCTATGCCCCGGCCAGTAATGCTGAAGAAGCTGAAGTTGAACAGTTTTATGAAGACCTACAAGACCTATTGGAACTAACACCCCCAAAAGATGTCTTTTTCATTACAGGGCCTGGAATGCAAAGGTAGGAAGTCAAGAAACACCTGGAGGAAAAGGCAAATTTGGCCTTGGAGTACAGAATGAAGCAGGGCAAAGACTAATAGAGTTTTGCCAATGCACTGGTCATAGCAAACACCCTCTTGCAACAACACAAGAGAAGACTCTACACATGGACATCACCAGATGGTTGACATCAAAATAAGATTGATTATATTCTTTGCAGCCAGAGATGCAGAAGCTCTATAGAGTCAGCAAAAACAAGACAAGGAGCTGACTGTGGCTCAGATCATGAACTCCCTATTTCCAAATTCAGACTGAAAGTGAAGAAAGTAGAGAAAACCACTAGACCATTCAAGTATGACCTAAATCAAATCCCTTATGAGTATACAGTAAGAGTGAGAAATAAATTTAAGGGACTGATAGACAGACTGCCTGATGAACTATGGACGGAGGTTAGTGATATTGTACAGGAGCCAAGAATCAAGACCATCCCCAAGAAAAAGAAATGCAAAAAAGCAAAATGGCTGTGTGAGGAGGCCTTATAGATAGCTGCGAAAAGAAGGGAAGTGAAAAGCAGAGGAGGACAGGAAAGATATACTCGTTTGAATGCAGAGTTCCAAAGAAGAGCAAGGAGAGGTAAGAAAAGTTTCCTCAGCTATCAATGCAAAGAAATAGAGGAAAACACTAGAATGGGAAAGACTAGAGATCTCTTCAAGAAAATTGGAGATACCAAGGGAACATTTTCTGCAAAGATAGCACAATAAAACACAGAAATGGTACGGACCTAACAAAAACAGAAGATATTAAGAAGAGATGGCAAGAATATACAGAAGAACTGTACAAAAAAGATCTTTATGACCCAGAATCATGATGGTGTGCTCACTCACCTAGAGACAGACATCCTTGAATATGAAGTCAAGTGGGTCTTAGGAAGCATCACTACAAACAAAGCTAGTGGAAGCAATGGAATTCCAGTTGTGCTGTTTCAAATCCTGAACGGTGATGCTGTGAAAGTGCTGCACGCACTATGCCAGCAAATCTGGAAAACTCAGCAGTGGCCACAGGATTGGGAAATGTCAATTTTCATTACAATCCCAAAGAAAGGCAATGCCAAAGAATGCTCAAACTACTGCACAATTGCACCCATCTCACACGCTAGTAAAGTAATGCTTAAAATTTTCCAAGCCAGGCTTCAGTAATACATGAAGTGTGAACTTCCAGATGTTCAAGCTGGTTTTAGAAAAGGCACAGGAAACAGAGATCAAATTGCTAACATTCGCTGGATCATCAAAAAAGCAAGAGAGTTCCAGAAAAACATCAATTTCTGCTTTATTGACTATGCCAAAACTTTTGACTGTGTAGAACACAATAAACTGTAGAAAATTCTGAAAGATGGGAATATCAGACCATGTGACCTGCCTCTTGATAAACCTGTATGCAGTTCAGGAAGCAATAGTTCAAACTGGGCATGGAAAAACAGACTGGTTCCAAATAGGAAAAGGAGTATGTCAAGGCTATATATTGTCATCCTGCTTATTTAACTTATATGGGCTTGAGGAAACACAAGCTAGAATCAAGATTTCAGGGAGAAATATCAATAACCTCAGATATGCAGATGACAGTACCCTTATGGCAGAAAGGGAAGAGGAACTAAAGAGCATCTTGATGAAAGTGAAAGAGGAGAGTGAAAAAGTTGGCTTAAAGCTCAACATTCAGAAAACTAACATCATGGCATCCAGTCCCATCACTTCATGGCAAATAGATGGGGAAACAGTGGCTGACCTTATTTTTGGGGGCTCCAAAATCACTGTAGATGGTCACTGCAGCCATGAAATTAAAAGATGCTTACTCCTTGGAAGGAAAGTTATGATGAACTTAGCATATTAAAAAGCAGAAACATTACTTTTCCAACAAAGGTCTGTCTAAGTCAAGGCTATGGTTTTTCCAGTGGTCATATATGGATGTGAGAGTTGGACTATAAAGAAAGCTGAGTGCTCAAAAATTGATGCTTTTGAACGGTGGTGTTGGAGAAGACTCTTGAGAGTCCCTTGGAGTGCAAGGAGATCCAACCAGTCCATCCTAAATGAAATCAGTCCTGGCTGTTCATTGGAAGGGCTGATGTTGAAACTGAAAATCCAGTTCTTTGGCCACCTGATGTGAAGAGCTGACTCTTGGAAGGACCTTGATGCTGGGAAAGATTGAGAGCAGAAGGATGGGACGACAGAGGATGAGATGATTGGATAGCATCACTGACTCAATGGACATGGCTTTAGGTGGACTCCAGGAGTTGGTGATGGACAGGGAGGCCTGGTGTGCTGCAGTTCATGGGGTAGCAAATAGTTGGACACGACTGAGCGTCTGAACTGAACTGAACTGTTAGTGATAACATACAGTATTTGTCATTGACTCATTCACTTATTTTTGAGAAGCATAGTATTTTGTAGGTCCACCTAAGTTGCTACAAATGGCAGAATTTCATTCTTTTTATGTGCTCAGTCACTCAGTTGTGGCCAACTCTTTGTGATCCCATGGACTGTATAGCCCACAAGGCCCCTCTGTTCATGGGATTTCCCATTCTTTTATAGCTGAGAAATATTCTATTGTATGTATGTACCACGTCTTTATCTGATCATTTGTTGATGGGTTCTTGGGTGCTTCTGTGTCTTAGCTATTGTAAAAATGATGTTGTGAACATGGGGTACATGTTTCTTTTTGAGTCAGAGTTTTCATTATTTCTGGATATGTGCCCAGGAGTGGATTTACTAGATGATATGGTAGTTCTATTTTTAATTTTTAAGGAACTTTCATCCTGTTTTACACAGTGTCTGCTCTAATTTACATTCCCACCAAGTACAGGGTTCCTTTTTCCTCACATCCTCACCATCACTTTTTATTTGTATACATTTTGATGATAGCCATTCAATAGCTGTGTGGTTGTACGTTGTTTTTATTTCTATAATAATTTATATAATATTTATAATTTCTATAATAATTAGCATTGTTGAGCAGTTTTTCAAATGCCTGTTGACCATCTGTATGTCTCCTGTGAAAAATGTCTATTCAGGTCTTCTGCCCGCTGTTTTGATTTGCTTTTTTATGTTGAATTGTATGAGCTGTTTATATATTTTGGATATCAACCCCTTGTTGGGCATATCATTTGCAAACATTTTCTGCCATTCAGTAAGTTGTCTTTGCATTTTGTCAGTGTTTCCCTTTGCTCTACAAAGCTTTTAAGTTTACTTAGGTCCCATTTGTCTTCACTTTTATTTCTTTTACCTTAGAAGGCAGTCAATAAAATACTGCTACAATTTATGTCAAAGCATGTTCTGCCTGTATTTTCTTCTAAGAGCTTTATAGTTCTGTTCTTTGCTTTAGATCTTTTATCCATTTTGAGTTTATCTTTTTTTATGGTGTGAAGAAATGTTGTAACCTCATTCTTTTACATGCAGCGGTCCAGTTTTCATAACGCCTCTTGTTGAAGAGACTGTCTTTTCTCCATCATGTATCATTACCTCCTTTGTTGTAGGTTAATTGACCATAGGCTGTGGGTTTGTTTCTGGACTCTGTATCCTGTTCTGTTGATCAGTGTGTCTGTTTTTATGCTAGTACTTTGCTATTCCGATTACTCTAGACTTTAGTTACAGTCTGAAATCTGGGTGTGTGAAACCGCCAGCTTTGTTCTTTTTTCTCAGGATTTCTTGTCTGTTTGAGGTCTTCTGTGGTTTCATATGAATTTTAGGATTATTCTAGTTCTGTGAAAACTGCCGTAGTATTTTGATAGAGAGTGCATTAAATCTGTAGATAGTTATGGATAGTATGGTCATTTTAACATGTCAATGAATGGTTTATTTTGAGATATAGAAGTTCTTAATTTTAACAGTGCAATTTATAAGTATCCTCCTTTATTATTAGAACTGTTTTTGTCCTCTTTGATTAATCTTCGCCAACTCAAGATTATGAACATAGTCTCATTTTTTCTCTAAAAGCTTTATTTTTTTACCTTTCAGTTTTAAAGCCACAATCCATCTGAAATTTGTTTTTTGTGTATCAACTTCCACTTGATGAAGTTATATAGAAAGATCTTGTACTCTCTTAAGGTCAGATGTGGAGAATATAACAGAAGTATGTAGAAGTGTATACCCAATAATACTATTCTTTGTGTACTAAGTATAGCTTTTAAAAACAGTATTAAATGAAGATATTGATTTTATTGGCATGGAAAAATATTGAGTGAAAGGAGTAGGTTACAGAACATAAAGCATTTATACAAATAACATGCACACATATATTTTAGATAAATCAATTCATACAGTGTTATCCTAAAGGATAATCAGGCATAGTGTAACAATATATCTGTGAATCGTGTGACTTATGGTAATCCTTACTTTTCTTTGAGCTTTTCTGTATGGTTTGAATTTTTCTTCAATGAATACATATCTTCATTTCCACAATAAACATGAAAAATCATTCTTATTTAAATGCAAGCAAGTACACAGGGGAGAAGAATTATCCAAAGATACCCACAGTATCCTTTTAGGTTTTTTCTTTCCATCATTTATCTTGGCATGGATAGTGGCTGTTTTATACTTTAATAAAAATTTTAATTCCTGTTTAATTAGTCTTCTGAACTTGTTACAAGTCTGGCCTGCGGGGGAGAGAGGCTTTAACAAAGGAACTGTGGGCAATAAATAGGTTTACTTTTATAATGAAAAATGATTCATGATCAAATGTATCACTTTTATGGTTTATCTACATGCTTTATGAAAGAAAGAGCCAATTCCTGCATATCTCTGCATGTTTATTAGTAGAGCCAGTTCAGCTGTGTGTGCTTTGCCTTCATGTCAAAAACATGACAGTATATACAATTCATCAGTCTTCTGCAAATTTTCCTCTCCTGATTCTGTAGATGTTATTGAGTTTTCCCATAACTTCTGGGGGATGGAAGAGTCACAGGTCAGCCTATTTTAAGTAGTTTTATACATTTGTTATTCTGTTTAGGAGCCTAAAAGTTTTTCATTTATTAACACAGTTTTTGCAGAAGTGTCTATTTACTAGTACTTAGATGTGAGTATCTTTTCACTACTAGAGAATTTCTTAACTCGCTTCCCTCTGTTTATCACTAAAAGCTTATTCTCTTTAATTATGCATCTTATTATTGATTCCATTCCATTCGTTTGACTTTTTTTTTTCTTTTTTGGATTTCTGTAGTCTGACTACTGTATCAGTCATTTTCTAATCTTCTGCTCTGAGAATTATTCCTGAATTCTAGAGAATTTTATTAAGCTAGCCTTCAAATTACTAATTTATTTTCACAAATTGTCTTTTATGCTCTTTCCTTTATCAAGTTATATTCCTTAATACGTTATTAATTTTTGAAAACAGAAGTACATGGTTAAAGCAGTAAAAAAACATATTCTGTGAAAAGTTTCTCTTTGATACCTGACAAGTTTACCACTGTTTCCAGTTTCTTGGCTATTTCCAGAAACATTTTAAGCATAAACATGTATATATGAATGGACCATTTTTCTTTTCTACATAAGTGATCACATATTTTCCATATTCTTCTGCCACCTGCTATTTTACTAAACTTAACATTTGGACTATATAAACACATTTAGATCTACCTCATTCTCTATGATAATTTTTAATATTATTTTCAATGGAATGGATTTATAAAAATATACTTAATTCTTATATCAATACATATTTAAACTATTTTTAATATTTTGGCACTATAAATAATGGAGCATATCTTTTTTGTTTATATGTGCAAATATATTTAAACAGAAAATTCTTTGAAGTTGAATTGCCAAAAGATTTGTGCATTTAAAATTTTTCTAATTTTTCCCTAAAAAGCAAGACAGTACATTTCTATTTTAGCAATCTGATAGAAAAATATCCTCTCATTAGTTTTCATTTCTTTAAATATAAATGAAATTATGCATTTTCACATGTTTAAGGCCTTTGTCTTTTTTTAAAGAATTCCCAAGAAAATTATCAATAAAGTTAATAAAATAACCATTACCACTAATAAAAAATTAGAAGTAATCAAATGTTTAGGATGTTTTAATCACCTCCAGCTAAAATATAGATTAGCTGAAGCATTTTTTAACTATGTATCTATTAGCTCCATTTCCTTTTCTGCAAAGACAAAATAACTTAGTTGAAATTTACCAAAAAGATAAACCCCTACTTTTTATCTTATAAGTTGTAAATAATTGATAGAAATCAATTTTATCCTAAAAAAGAACTTCAACTACAGATTACATTTAAATAAGTAATGAGAAAATGTACAGGAAACTACAAGAAATGAAGTTCATAAAGATCTGAGTCTTTTAAGAAAAAGCTACAGGCAGTGATTTTGCAGTATAAGTTATAAACTGGGAAATACATGAAACTGATTAATTATGAGTGGTTTTTATGAGCTATGTACATGGAATAAAGTTATATGCATATTTTATTGATAATTCTTAATAAAAATTATTGATATGCACAGTGGTGGTGGTTTTGTTGCTAAGTCATGTCTGACTCTTGCAACCCCATGGCCTGAGGCCTACTAGGCTTCTCTGTCCATGGGATTCTCCAGGCAAGAATACTAGAATGGGTTGCCATTTCATCCTCCAGGGGATCTTCCTGACCCAGGAATCAAACCCAGCTCTCCTGCATTGCAGGCAGTTTCTTTACTGACTGAGCTATGAGGAAGCCCCTCATATTGATATGCATGGGGCCTTTTATTTTCATGCAGAAATTTGGGTCTTTTAAGACACAGTAATGGCTTTTCCCCATGGGGAGTTTTCGGTTTTTTTTTTTTTTTTTTTTGAGGTTGTTTTAGGTAAAATTTACTCAGATACATTATCATCTCATTAAAAAAAAACTTAATCTTACATTGAAGTATAGCTGATTAACAGTGTTGTGATACTTTCATGTGTTCAGGAAAGGTACTCAGCCATACATATACATGTATCTATTCTCCCCCAAAACTCCCCTCCCATCCTGGCTGCCACATAACATTGAACAGAGTTCCATGTGCTATCCAGTAGAACCTTGTTGGTTAGCCATTTTAAACATAGCAGTGTGTACATGTTGATGCCAAACTCCCTAACCATCCCTCCCTCCCATCCTCCCCGCGCATTAACCATAAATTTATTCTCTTAAGTCTGTGAATCTCTTTCTGTTTTGTAAATCATTTGTATCATTTCTTTATAGATTCCACATGTAAGCAATGCCATATGATATTTATCCTTCTCAGTCTGATTTACTTAAACTAATCTATAAGTCCATCCATGTTGCTGAAAATGGCATTATTTCATTATTTTTAATGGCTGAATAATATTCCATTATATATATATACACACATATATCCATTATATATGTACACATTATATATATATATATATATAATGTGTGTATATATATACATATATATATGTATACACACACACACACACACACACACTAAATCATCTTTATCCATTCCTCTGTTGATGACATTTAGGTTACTTCCCTGTCTTGGTTGTTGCGTACAGCGCTGCAGTGAACATTGATGTATATGTATCCTTTCGCACCCCATGGGAAGCTTTACACCAGCAAACTTTCAGATCACATCCAGTGTTGAACATGTCCTCTACCAGTCTGATTGATGACCCACTGTTCTCAGTGAGTCTGAGAAGAAAATGAAGGAATAGACATGGCCAAAGAACTGGATACAACCTTTACATTCTTTTGTCTGTCCATTTATCCATTTATGGTTCTAAGCAGACAAGGTGGTGTGAGAATCAAACATTTATCTTATCTGCTGTCTTAGCTGTTCCTAAAAAGTCTATCTAGGCAGAGAAGAGGTAAGAGCCAAGGTTGTATGTTAGAAAGACAGAACCAAACTTAGACCTTATGCTGAACTGTGGTGCTGGAGATCTTCTCTTGAGAGTCCCTTGGACTGCAAGGAGATCAAACCAGTCAATACTAGAGGACATCAGTCCTGAATATTCATTGGAAGGACTGAGGCTAAAGCTCCACTACCTTGGCCACCTAATGCAAAGAACTGAACTGAAAAAATGGAAAGAACTGGAAAAAGACCCTGTTGCTGGGAAAGATTGAAGGCAGAAGGACAAGGGGGTGACAGAGGATGAGATGGTTAGATGGCATCACCAACTCAATGGACAGAGTTTGATCTAGCTCCAGGAGTTGGTGATGGACAGGGAAGCCTGGTGTGCTGCAGTCTATGGGGTCACAAAGAGTTGGGCACAACTGAGTGACTGAACTGAACTGTACTGCTTCTACCGCAGTCATCACTGTAACCACCAAGTCCAAGCTGCTAGGTCTGCCCATTGCTAGTTCTCCTTCAGTGGCTCCTCTATACACTCCTGTTGCCACTTTTGGTCTCCTATAATCTGTTCTCCAGATGGCAACCGAAGTGATGTTTTACAAATGTAAAATGAGCCCCCAAACCTGCAGTGTTATTCCATAACTCTTAGGAGGTGAGGTCCTTATAACAGGCTCCAATCCTCTGTGACCCAGCCCTGGCTTCTCGTACCACTCTCCAGCACTCTGCTTCAGCCACACTGGCTTCTTTGCATCTTTGAACTTGTCAAGCACACTCTTTGGCTTGAGGAACACTTACTTGATGTGTTTTCCACCCAAAATGCTTTTCCAGGAGAGGGCAACATGGGTTGCTCTCTGACTTCATTCAGTTGTGCTTTTATGTTGCCTCATTTAAGATCTTCCCTTAGTACCCTACTAGAAAGGAAAAAAAAAATGTATGTTCAGTTCATATACTCTCTTATTCTGCATTTTATTTTTCCAGAACACTTACCACTACTTTGCGTTGTACTGAGTGGTTTTTATTGTCTGCCTCTCCTCACTATATTGTAAATTCCAAAATTGCAGGAATGCTCTGTTTTCTTCTTTGCTGTACTCTCAGTATGTAGTATCTGGTTCATAGTAGATAATCAGTAGGTGTTGCATAAATGAATGAAATCTGCATTTTGGTCTCAAGTACTAACTTACATAGAAATACTTGGTACTACTTCTGTTGCTAAGACTGTGGGTAAAAGTACAGTGTAAGTGAAGCTTGTGTTTTGTTTATTTTTCATACAGATGCTCCATGATTTGTCATTGCCAATAGCTTCTTTGAGTACCTGTATTTTACCATTATGTTTCAGCCTGTTGGCCATCTTTCTTTCTAAAAATACTTTCCCATCACATCTCATTCTTTCCTTATAACTATCCATCCTAGTTTCCTAGCATAAGATTATGTGCTGCTGACTTTGTACGGCTTCCTGAAGTTCCAAGGCTCAGACAAATCATGCAATATTCTTCTAGGCCGTACATAAAATGGTATGTTCTTTATGGGTGTTTGGGAAGAGTAGCTCCACACTCCAGCTTGCCTGCAAAGCACTTCACAAATGCAGGAGTCTGTCATAGATGAAGATTATAGAGGAAATGTTGGTGTTGTACTCTTGAACTTTGGTAAAGAAACGTTTGAAATCAAAAGGGTGATTGAATGCAGAGCTCATCTGTGAACAGATTTCTTTTCCAGAAATAGAGTAATTTCCAGTTGTAGATGATACTAAAAGAAGTCTGAGACGTTTTGGTTCCACTGGAAAGAGCCAGTTTTACTTGAAACCCTCCAGTTTAGATTTGTGGGTTGTAAGAGCTGCACTGGAATTTTAAGAGGATATATCAGAGACAGTGACTGTGAAGTATGTCTGACCTTACACCATTCCTGGTTTCATTTACCCAGGGAACCTCATTTCATTTGGGGATTCTGCTGAGATACTGGTTTTAAGTGTGAGTAGGACTACCAGCTACACGTGTAAACCTGCTTCTGGCATCAGTTTCAGTGGTCTTGGAGGAGGGCAATATTTTGTTAATTCTGCTTGGCTTTTTTAAAAGCTCACTATCTTCTTTCTTGCCCTGCAAAAATTAATGATACTTGTTCCTTCCTTGTCATTGATTCTTCAGAAAGTTTGCTATAGTAATTGATTTTTATGGTTACTCTTTTCTCTTGTTTGCTGATTTCCTTCTCTGGAAGCTTCACATTGGTCTCAATTGCTTTTTTTTTTTTTTTTTTGCTAGTGTGTTATTATTATGTTTAGCCATTTATTTCTTAAGTTTTCTTTTATTACCCCAAGCTCTATACTTTGTTAATATGATAGCTTACTTCAGCAGCCAGAATTTACACATCTCCAAAGATATGCTGATATTACAAAACCTTTATAGAGCTGCTCTAAAATGGAAAATTATAATTCTTATTTTCTCTCTCTTTTTGCTTCTAGTTACATGGTTTAAAATTCTCAGTGTATGAAAAAGAGCTCATTATCTCCATCTGTATATCATTAATATGCATCTCTGCTTATCTTTGATAGATGTTTATATGTGCATATTATTTGTAAAAGTCTGATACATATTTATATTTACAGAGTTTCTGGGTGATAAGGTTTGGGCTTTGTGAGCACACAGTATTGCACAAAACATCTTAGACATTGAGTCCCTAATGTTGGCTTTTTATTTGATATTTCTCCCAAACCTTCTATATCATCACCTCTTAGAGACAGAGCAGCCTGGCAAACACTTAGAGGGATGTTTAAGATAGCCCTACAGAATGGAACTACCAACTATTGGACAATACAGAGTGTTTATGCAGTAAAATGACATCACAAATTAAGAACTAGAAAAGGACACTGTGAAGACTGATGGTAGCAAATTTGCTTTTGGCATGAAAATGGATTGTCTACCACACCTATAAATAGATAAATAATTGTATATTTCTGGATTATACATAAAATCCCATGCATCCACTAACTTTCAAGGAAAATATATTCTTTTAAAGTAGTAAATTCCAGTAAAAGCAAATAAGAATAGTCTTCAAAATTGCCAAGCTTTTTCATTGTACAATTTTAATGAAGCACTTTTATTCTGGTAGTGAAATATTCATCTCTTTGAAATTCAAAGATGAATTTTTTTTATAAAATTATTACACTGCAGTTCAGAAAACTAATTAAGTCTTTTATTTTGCAAACATAATGAGCATGTTAAATATTTGTTGCCAAAATTAAAAATGTACCAGGACTGATCAGTCCTTTGGCGTTCTTAGTTTTGGCAACAAATTTTGTTGTTCACATCATAAGAAATAAAGGCGGTTTTGTGACTGTGGTCTACCACTAAGCAGAAGATGCTTTGGGAGAATTAAAGATAATTTGAAATATATCTTTGAATTTTACATTATAATATTTTATATCAATGTCTGATATGTGGTCATTATGATGTCATTGTTCAGTTTAGTACAGTTCAGTCACTCAGTTGTGTCTGACTCTTTATGACCCCATGAACCGCAACACACCAGGCCTCTCTGTCCATCAGCAAACCCTGGAGTTTACCAAACTCATGTCCATTGAGTTTGTGATGCCATCCAACCATCTCATCCTCTGTCATCCCCTTCTCCTCCTGCCCTCAATCTTTCCCAGCATCGGGGTCTTTTCAAATAAGTCAGCTCTTCGCATCAGGTGGCCAGGGTATTGGAATTCCAGCTTCAACATCAGTCCTTCCAATGAACACCCAGGACTGATCTCATTTAGGATGGACTGGTTGGATCTCCTTGCAGCCCAGGGGACTCTCAAGAGTCTTCTCCAACACCACACTTTAAAAGCATTAATTCTTCAGCACTCAGCTTTCTTTATAGTCCACCTCTCACATCCACACATGACTACTGTAAAAACCATATCCTTGACTAGACAGACCTTTGTTGAAAAAGTAATGTCTGCTTTTCAATATGCTGTGTAGGTTGGTCATAATTTTCCTTCCAAGGAGTAAGTGTCTTTTAATTTCATGGCTGTAGTCACCATCTGCAGTGATTTTGGAACCCCCCAAAATAAAGTCAGCCACTGTTTCCACTATTTCCCCATATATTTGCCATGAAGTGACAGGACAAGATGCCATGATCTTACTTTTCTGAATGTTGAGCTTGAAGCCAACTCTCACTCTCTTCTTTCACTTTCATCAAGATGCTCTTTAGTTCGTCTTCACTTTCTGCCATAAGGGTGGTGTCATCTGCATATCTGAGGTTACTGATATTTCTCCCCACAATCTCGATTCCAGCTTGTGCTTCTTCCATCCTAGTGTTTCTCGTGATTGTAATCTGCCCATAAGTTAAATAAGCAGGGTGACAATATACAGCCTTGACTTACTCCTTTTCCTATTTGGAACCAGTCTGTTTTTCCATGCCCAGTTCTGACTGTTGCTTCCTGACCTGCATACAGGTTTCTCAAGAAATACAGGTCAGGTGGTCTGGTATTCCCATCTTTCAGAATTTTCCACAGTTTATTGTGTTCTACACAGTCAAAGGCTATGGCACAGTCAATAAAGCAGAAGTAGATGTTTTTCTGGAACTCTCTTGCTTTTTCGATGATCCAGCAAATGTTAGCAATTTGATCTCTGGTTCCTCTGCCTTTTCTAAAACCAGCTTGAACATCTGGAAGTTCACACTTCACATATTGCTGAAGCCTGGCTTGGAGAATTTTAAGCATTACTTTACTAGCATGTGAGATGAGTGCACTTGTGCAGTAGTTTGAGCATTCTTTGGCATTGCCTTTCTTTGGGATTGGTATAAAAACTGATCTTTTCTTGTCCTGTGGCCACTGTTGAGTTTTCCAGATTTACTGACATATTGAGTGCAGCACTTTCACAGCATCGTCTTTCAGGATTTGAAATAGCTCAACTGGAAATCCATCATATCCACTAGCTTTGTCACAGTGATGCTTCCTAAGGCCCACTTGACTTCACATTCCAGGATGTCTGGCTCTAGGTGAGTGATCACACCATCATATTTATCTAGATCATGAAGATCTTTTTTGTATAGTTCTTCTGTGTATTCTTGCCACTTCTTAATATCTTCTGTTTTTGTTAGGTCCCTGCCATTTCCTTCCTTTATTGAGCCCATCTTTGCATGAAATGTTCCCTTGGTATCTCTAATTTCCTTGAAGAGATCTCTAGTCTTTCCCATAATATTGTTTTCCTCTATTTCTTTGCATTGATCTCTGAGGAAGGCTTTGTTATCTTTCCTTGCTATTCTTTGGAACTCTGCATTCAAACGAGTATATCTTTCCTTTTCTCTTTTGCTTTTTGCTTCTCTTCTTTTCACAGCTATCTGTAAGGCCTCCTCAGATAGCTGTTTTGCTCTTTTGCATTTCTTTTCCATGGGGATGGTCTTAATCCCTGTCTCCTGTACAATGTCACGAACCTCCATCCATAATTTATCAGGCAGGCTGTCTATCAGATCTATTCCCTTAAATCTATTTCTTACTTCCACTGTATAATCATGAGGGATTTGACTTAGGTCATACCTGAATGATCTAGTGGTTTTCTCTACTTTCTTCAATTTCAGTCTGAATTTGGCAATAAAGAGCTCATGATCTGAGCCACAGTCAGCTCCTTGTCTTGTTTTTGCTGACTGTATAGAGCTTCTCCATCTTTGACTGCAAAGAATATAATCATTCTGATTTTGGTGTTGGCCATCTGGTGATGTCCATGTGTAGAGTCTTCTCTCCTGTTATTGGAAAAGGGTGCTTGCTATGACCAGTGTGTTCTCTTGGCAAAAGTCTATTAGCCTTTGCCCTGCTTCATTCTATACTCCAAGGCCAAATTTGCCTGTTACTCCAGGTGTTTCTTGACTTCCTAATTTTGCATTCCAGTCCCCTATAATGAAAAAGACATGTTTTTTTGGTAATAGTTCTAAAAGGTCTTATAGGTCTTTCACAGAACTGTTCAACTTCAGCTTCAGCATTACTGGTCAGGACATAGACTTGGATTACCATGATATTGAATGGTTTGCCTTGGAAATGAACATATGTAAATGTAGTTTATTTGAAATATTTCCTTATAATATATCATTATACATTATGGGAGGAACGTATGAAGACATGAGAAAAACAGGCATACAGATTTTGGAAAATAATAGCTCAATTTTTATGAAATCATTGAAGTGGTAATAAATACTGAGAATATAGCTGAGAGCCTACAAGTATGAAAAAAGGGTGATAGGAAAATTAAAGGTAATGTTAGTCAATTGCAAAATACATGTATTTTTATTTCTATGATTATTCCCCTCTCAGAGCCTATATACTGTTTTCTTAACAAGAACTTAACAGTCTGATTAACTGATTCCCTGTGTGATGGTGGATCACAGTGAGGTCTGCCGGAAGTTTTTAGAATGATACAGTTACATAGAGCAAAGGGATGGCGTGACTCTGTGTGTGTGTGTGAGTATATGCATGCATGTATAAAACAAATTAGAAAGCAGAATAGTTTGGGGGTTAATTAATAGGCACATCTTAACCTTTGAAAAGCCTTTGTGTGATGCAACTCAACGTAGCTTCACATAGCCTAATTCCATAACAAACAATTTAACACAGTGACAGCTTATTTATTTCTTGCTTGTACAAGTCAAAGAAAGTGTTTCTGATTGCACAGCTGTCTTCTGAGAAGTGGTTCAAGGACCCAGACTTCTGCCCTTTAGCAGCTCTACATTCCCCAAGAATCTCGGAATCCTTGGTGGGATCTTCTGAATCTGGTCAGCAAATGAGGGAAAAGAGAGCAGAGTAGATTTCACATGAGGTGTTTTAGGACAAGACTGAATATGGCATTTATTACTTTGACCCACAAGTCAGTCATATGCCAATCTATTGCAGCAAAGGTTGGGAAATGCAGTCTGTTTGTGTGCCTTGGAGGAAAAGGTCTTAGTCCATAACCAACTAATTAGTTAAACCTGCCACAATTCCTGAGGTTCGTGATGATCATCACCATAAGTCACTGCTGAAAAAAGTTTAAATTCTGCTTAATATTTTCTACTTAAGGACAAGCATCATATGTGGACCTTATTTATACAGGTGTGTACCATTTCCATTATCAATTGCGTTTTTCTTAAGCTCAATTTACCTCACCAATTAATTCAGTAAACTGAAAACCTCTTGCTATATAAGCTGGAGTGCATAATCCGTGTAAAGTTGTCAATTACTCTTTTGTTGAATTGGCAGAATGTGAAAACAGATGATACTGGTCTTCTGTTTCTGTCCACAGAGCAGTAAATACTAGTTGATGGTGCATGAAAGAGATGCAGCTTAAAAGGATAGAAACTAACTCCTATGAGTATGAAAGCAATTCTGTAAAGAGAAAACTATTAGCAATTCTTCTAAGTAAAACCCTGATAGTTAGAGTTATCATATAACATACATTCTTAGGAACTAGAATGGATGATCTCCAGACTAGAGCAAAACCAGATTTAACCTTTTTAAGAGATAAGAGATAATTGATTGCTTTCCTATCTTCTTTCCTGTGTCCATTCTCTATAAGAGAGACGTGAGAGGTGGGGGGCAAAGGGGAGAGGGTGATAGCTAAGATGTGGCTACAGAAAGTTAGACAAGCAGAAGTGTTCCTTTCCCGAAACTGTGGGAACAGCACGGATGAGGGGGATGTGGGAGGGTAGAGAGCTTGCAGAGTCCAGGACAGTGGGTTTGAGGAGGGCTGTAAGCTCTGAACAGAATGCCCTAGTAGGGAAAAAGGCAAAACTGCTGCAGTTATGGAGAAATAAAATGTAAATAGGTTAAGCAAATAAAATGAAGGTCTTGACTAGAAAACTGACTAGGACACTGCCCACAGCTGGCATTCACCTGCTTACCAAAGCACGTCTTATCTTTGACCTTTTAAAAATTTCTGTTGAGCCATTTTTTTTTCCTTTTAGCAGTTCCATTCTTTTTATCCAAACTTAGTTTATATGCATTCTCTTTTTTCATTGAGATATGGTTGATTTACAATACAATATTATGTTAGTCTCAGGTATACCACATAGTGGTTCAGAATCTTTATAGATTATTATATATGTGTGTGTATATATATATATATATATAAATCAGAGAAGGCAATGACAACCCACTCCAGTGTTCTTGCCTGGAAAATCCCATGGACGGAGGAGCCTGGTGGGCTGCCGTCTATGGGGTCGCAGAGTCGGACATGACTGAAGCGACTTAACAGCAGCATATATATAAAAACTATAAATGGAATATTTATATATACAATATATATAATTTAAATATATATGTATATTTATATAATATAAATATTTATATTTATTTATATATAATATAAATATTTATATATATTTTTATATATAATATTCCATTTATAGTTTTTATAAAATATCGGCTATATTCCCTGTGCTATACAATATATCTTTGAAGTCTGTTTGTTTTATCCATAGACGTCTGTTCCTCTGAAAGCCCTCCTCTTATCTTGCTCCTCTCACTTCCCTCTCCCTACTGGTAACAGCTAGTTTGCTCTTCTGTGTTTATTGCTTCTTTGTTGCAATCATTTGTTTTATTCTTTAGATTCTACCTGTAAGTAGTAACATATGGTATTTGTCTTTCTCCATCAGATGTATTTTCTAAGCATACTAATCCTTCAGGTCCATCCATGTTACTGCAGAAGCCAACATTTCATTCTTTTTGTGGCTGAGTAATATTCAGTGTTCAACTGCACTCAACACGTACACCACATCTTCTCTATCCACTCATCTGTTGATGGGCACTTAGGTGACTTGCTTATCTTGGCAAGTGCTGTGATCCCTGGGATTCATGTATCTTTTCAAATTACTGTTTTCATTTTCTTTGGATGTATATGCAGGAGTGGAATTGCTGGGTCATACAGTCATTCTATTTTAGTTTTTTTGAGGAAACTCCATTTTATTTCCTGAGTAGTTGCACCAATTTATATTCTCTCAAACCATATACTAAGGTTCCCGTTTCTCCACATCCTTGACAACACTTGTTATTTGTGGTCTTTTTTAATATAGCCATTTTGACAGGTGTAAGGAGACATCTCATTGTGGATTTGATTTGCATTTATCTTATGATTAATGATTTTGAGCATCTTTTCCTGTGCCTGTGTCTATCTCTGTCCTCTTTGGGAGAATGTCTATTCATGTCTTAATTGAGTTGTTTGGGCTTTTTTTTAATGTTAAATTGTATGAATTGTTTATGTATTTTGGATATTAGCCCTTATCAGTCACATCATTTGCAAGTATTTTCTCCCATTCAGTAGACTGTCTTTTCATTTTTTCAATGATATCCTTTGCTGTGCAAAAGCTTTGAAATTGAATTAGGACACATTTTAAAATTTTTGCTTTTGTTTCCTTTGGTTTAAGAGAATAATACGTAAAAATTATTACTATGATTTATCTTATCAAATGTTCTACCTGTATTTTCTTCTAGTTTTGTGGTTTCCAGTTTCTTACATTTAGTCCTTAATCCATTTTGAGTTTATTTTTATATATAGTGTGAGAAAATATTATAATTTCATCCTTTTACCTGTAGCTGTCCAGTTTTCTGATTATTGTGGATATAGATGATTTTGCTACTTCTGTCTTTTAACCTTCTTACTAGCTTTGTCAGAGAAAGGAATGACAGCCCACTCCAGTGTTCTTGCCTGGGAAATCTCATGGACAGAGGAGTCTGGTGGGCTACAGTTCACAGTGTCGCAAAGAGTCAGACATGGCTTAGCAACTGAGCATGCACTAGCTTTGAATGGTTGATTTACTACCTTTACTGTATATTTGCCTTTACCAAGGAGCTTTTTCTTTTTTGTAATTTTTCATGTTCTTATTGTGGCATTTTCTTTTTCACTTATAGAAGTCCCTTTAACATTTCTTCTAAAGCTGGTTTGGTGGTACTGAACTATTTTAGCTTGTCTTGAAAACTTTTGGTTTCTCCATCAAATCTCAGTGATAGATTATCCTTGGTTGTAGGTTTTACTCTTTCATTCCTTTAGTTTCTACTGAAAATCAGCTCATTACCTTATGGGGGCTCCCTAATTTCTTTTCTCTTGAAACTGTTAATGTTTTCTCTTTATATTTAATTTTTTGCCCTTTAAATTACAGTGTGTCTTGGAGTGGATCTCTTTGGGTAGATCCTTTTGGGGACTGTCTGTGCTTCCTGCACTTGGAGGTCTGTTTCCTTTTCCAGGTTAGAGAAGCTTTCAGCTATTATATGATATCTTCACACATGTTCTCTGCTCCAATCTCTCTCTTCTCCTTCTGGGCCCTCTGTTATGTGAGCGTTAGTATGTTTGATTTTATTCCAGAGATTTATTAAACTTTCCTCATTTTTGATTCTTTTTTTTCTCTTGAGCTTCAGTGATTTCCACTGCTCTGTCTTCCAGCTCACTGATCTGTTTCTCTGTATTATTTAATCTACTATTGATTCCTTCCAGTGTATTTTTCATTTAGTTTGAATATTCTTCATCTCTGTTAAACAGTTTTAACTTCTCACTCTGTTTTTCCATTCTTCTGAGTTCTTTGATCATCTTTACAATTATTACTTGAACTCTTTCACAGGTAGATTGCCTATCTCCACTTAGTTCTCTTTCTGGTGTTTTATCATGTTCCTTTGTTTTGACCCATGTTTCTCTGGCACCTCATTTTGTCAATTTGCTGTTTTTATTTCTCTGTATCCAAGAGGTTATGTTTCCTGACCTTGGAGAAATGGCCTTTTATAGGCGACATCCCGTCCATCAGCCCACTTCCCACTGCTCACCACAGATGCCTGCTCTAGGGGTAACCTGTGTGGGCTGTGTGGATCATTCTGTTGGGGAGGGTAGACTACTGGGGCAGGCTGGCAGGCATGACTGGCCCTGGTCCAGTTATTTGCCAGGCCCAGCCTTGCACTGAGGCTGCCAGCTGCTAATTGTTGGGCTGGGTCACGTGGTGTTTGTTTTCAGAACTCATAAGGTCCCTAGTACTAGAGGTGTCTCACTGGTAGGAGGAGTTGGGGTCCAGGATAGCCTGGGTTGCCCACCCCACACATAGATGAAACCAAGTCTTGGGACTAGTGCTGACTGACTGGTGGGCAGAGCAGTCTAGTTGCAAGGTTCAGCCGTCCCAGAATTGGTGTCAGACTGCTGATGGCTGTGGCCTGTTCCTGACACAGCTGGCTGTGGGATCCTGGGTGTCCTGAAGCTTGTCTGAGCTCTCTAGTGAGTGGAACTGGTGGGGAGAATTTCTGAAGAGCCCAAGAATTCTCAGAACTGGTGTTTACCTGTTGCTTGGGTGAGGGTCCAACTGGTCCCGGGCTGGGCTGGTGCTGGACTGCTGGTGGGTGGGTTTGACCCTGCTGTTGGGCTCCAGGACTCAAGTTGATCTTGGGCTGGTGTCTGCTCACTGGCAGGTGAGGTGAGGTTCTGGTCCTAAAGTTAGAGCAGGCTTGCTGATGAGGGCGTGGGAGGGCAAGACATCTGAGATTCTAGGGCTGGTGCCTGCCCACTGGTAGGTGAAGCTGTGTCTGGGGGTCTCTAACTGCAGGGCCCTGGGGGCCCCAGCATGCTGGTGTATAGGGCCAGGTCCTGGGCCCTCACGGACAGGGCAGTGTCCAGGGGTGGCTCTGGGCTCAGGGACTCTTAAGGAAGCCTGTCTGTAATGGGTTAGGCTGTAGTTGGCACTGGTGAGTGCCATGAGACATCCCAGCGTTGGTGCCCTTAGACTAGTGGGTGGGGTGGAGCTGGGTCCCCCAGGCTAGAAAGCTAAAGGGAGGATTCAACAATATTGGTTGCTAGCACTAATGTCCACATGGTACAAAGAGGTCCCCAAAGTGATTTTAGCCAGTGTCTCTGTCCCCAGGGTGAGTTCCAGTTGCCCCCCTGCTTCTACAGGAGACTCTCTAAGATCAGCTGGCAGGTCCTTACCCAGGCTCCTTTCAAATCTAAGTTTCTGTCCTGGGTCTATAAGTGTGTAAAATTTTGTGTGTGCCCTTTAAGAGTAGAGTCTATTTCTCATAACCCTCTTAAAATGAGGACAAATGCAAGTTGTTATTTCATATAAATTTTTACATAAATCACTTGAATAAAGCTAAAATTTAACGAGTTAAATCTCATAAATTTCAGACATAAAAATATTGACAATTCTAGAATTCTGAAACCATCTAGTTGGCAGAAAACCAATATCAGGCTTCCTATATGTATATGGTAAACTATATATATATATAAACTTTGCAAATAATATGAATCATTAATTATTCAAAATATGCCCCTAGCTAGTAGTACATTTGCTTTGCGTACTGCATTGATTCATGAGCACCTTCAAATGCATAAATCGGACCCAAAGAAAATGGGTGCTTATTGATACTTTCATATGCAATAACCTACTGCATGTATGCTATCCAGAGAAAGAAGCTGGTGGGTTAATTAGTTTATCCTTTCTCTTACACAGATGCTTCCATAGCTTAAATTCCATCCCATATTCCAAATCTGTAACTAATTCTGTTGTCAACAATGGCAATCTGCAAACCTTGGTAGCATTTGCACACCATCACCTGTGGTTTCTAGAACAGAGAACAAAAGATATTACAGTGTTCCTATGGGCTTCAGAGAGTATTAATCATAAGAGCAAGTGTTGTTAGTCACAAAGACAGACATTTAGAGTTACAGCTTGTTCTCTGCTAGTACCAAGTATGGGATCCCCAGTGATAGAGGAGGCTACAAGCTATTTAATTTTTGAGTTTGCATTTGGGGTAAGTAGAATCCTCTTTATGTGTGGGCTGCTAGGGCAAGAGTCTTCCCTTATCTGGGCTTCAGGGTGCATTAAATTCCAATCTATAAATTTATCAAATATATGTTTCCTCTGTGGTATGGCGGGATACTAGACAACCAAAGGGAGAAGGATAGGGAGAGAACCAGCAGTGAAGGGGAAAGGGTGAAATAAATTTGGAGGAAACTGAAGCAAAACATCACCTAATTGATAATTTTGCCTAGGAGTTTGGTCTGTAGGAACTAATATATTACTCGTGTTTCTGTGTATAAATGTATGTGTTCTCCCTCTCTGCCTTTTTCTTGGTTCTGCAGATTGTCTTGAATTATTGTTTAAATAAATTGAGAATGTTCAGTTTGGGGTGGTGTTACCTCTTGCATTTATGATTGGGATTTAAGTCCCTCTAGAGTCAGGTTTTGAAAAGCAGGGATGCTCTCAGTTACTTTATAACAATTTAATTTCTTCCATAAATGCTTTTAGTCTGGAATATTAATTAAAGCATGTTCCTATTATAAATCAAAGCCCTTAGCTTGAAGCAGATTCACAAAACCTCAATTAGAAATTCTCCAAGGACACTTTCAACCTGCATATAGTTAGGGATATTTTTGGGTTTGGTGGTGTCTATACTTAAGGCCAGAAATGGCCAAAATTCATATTGAATAAAGATAAATGTGTCCAGTAACACTATTTTTGTCTCTATTTCCCAGTACTGTATGTCCAGATCAAAATATGGTTTTAAGCTACAGTTTTGAGCAAGAGATTTTAAAAAGTTACATTTAGAAAATATTGCTATATGGGAAAACAATCATTTAGAAGTGCTGATATATATATATATATGTATATATATATATATATATATATATATATGAATAACTGATGCACTTTGCTGTATACCTGAAACTATAAATCAACTATACTCCAATAAGAATTTTAAAAAGAAAATCCTGCTTAAAGAAATGTCAGAAGAGTCACAGAGTACAAAATAATTTTAGCTGAACTTAAAAGGTGAAGAAAATAATCAGTTAGAATTATTCAGTCTTAGAAGTTAGATATATTTCTTCTCCTTAATTCTTTAAGTATTAAATATCCAGGCCAGAAATGTGATCTACACATTCACATTTCCAGTATTAATCAGGAATTATGCCTCCAAGTTTGGTTCATGTTTTATTCATATTTACAAGTTCTGATTCTTTCTGGCAGTTTGCATCAGGCTAAAAGTAGTCAAAATATGAAAGCTTGCAGATAAATAGAAAAATGTGGATATGTTATCACTCTTTAACTCAGCAGAATGCTCACCTTTTCCAGGAAAGCACATTAGAGCATTCACATTTCTACATAGGACCAAACAGATGACTTTTGCATTTTGTAAAATTTCAGGTCTGTCTTTAACAATTCATTGTGCTTTAACCTCAGATATATTTTCTTCCTTTCTGAAATATGAATAATAAAAGTAGACTAGAACACAGCATTGTTGGCAAACCACATGTTATTAAATGTTTGATTTTATCTATTACAGAACATGAAAAGCAGAGGTTATGCAAGAGCACTGATTATATGAATTTGCATTTCAAAGTGAAATGGTTCTATAATGAATATGTGCGGGAACTTCCTGCCTTCAAGGATGCCGTTCCTGAATACTCCTTGTAAGTAGTGATTTTCACCCCCAAGTTTATTCTCAATTCATAGTCCTGTAAAATTACACCTGAATTATGCAGCCCTAAAATCTCTTCACATAATCTTCATTTGAATGCAGACATTTCTGTTATGAAATTAGCGTTAAATGATTTGCATATCTTTGGAAAGCATATTTAATTGAATTGGGTTGCAATTTTCAAGTATGTCTTATTTGGATAGTCAAGTCAAAGAGAAAGATATACATAATGCGTAATGGCTCACATGATGAAATGATTTCTTGCAAAAATGCTTGAACTTGGATTTTGTTAGGAAAATGAAGAGGGCTTGTATATTGATCTATATAATCCAGATTTCTCTTTATTTCAAACCTAAACATGTCTTAGAAATTTATATTTCTAAAATAGAAATCACCGTTAAACAGCTAGCATTGTCAGAAGCATGTTTCTATCAAATACAATTGTAATCACACAGTCAGATTGATAATACTGTGCATTTGATATTTGTCAGAATTCCATTTTATTCTGTTGAGGGAGGTCTGCTGTATCCTAGGCACTATGCCAAGTGTTGTAGGAAATAAAGAATAAAATAAAGACCTCACCTTGAAAGGAGCTTATACTCAAGGAGACATGGTCAAGTACAAAAATCATGATGAAACAAGGCAAATTGAAATAAGTACTAATTCAAGTAGTATAAGCAAAATGCAGCGTGGTCTCACAAAAGAGATATAATACCCCCATTTCAGTGAGTCTACACAGTATTTATGAATAAGGTAACATTTAATATAGACTTTGAAAGGTTGGTCAGGTTACAACAAGGAAAGAAAACTTCTGAGGGTAATTATGGAAGAAGGAACACATGGGCTGTGGCCCATGGGAAACAGTTTAATTTCAGTGAAGAACACAATATTTCTACAAAATTAATAGAAAGTAATGTAGGAAAAGTACTTTTGACTAGATTATATAACTACAGTGAAGCTTTTGCTACTTTCATTAGGCTTTGTGGAGGTTAGAAGAGGCAAAGCATGGAAGGGGTAGAGAAGAGATTTAGAAGGTAGTGAGTAATATAATGATAAGATTAGAACACCCGTGTATATAACTTTTCTCAAAGAAGTTTATAAGCTAGAATGAGATACCAAGAGAAGTAAAAAGTTTACACATAATAGTGTGACTGTAGTAAAAATGTAAAGGACGAAGATGTGTGGGAGATAAATTTCAGAGATAGAATTTACAGAATTTGTGAGCTAAATTCACTTGAGGATAGAAGAAAGAGTTAAACATGCAGTACAAGTGTCTCTAAGTATTGGTGACATCATTGACTGGTAATAGGGAAATAAAAAGGGGAGCTATTTGCCAGAGACTTCTGCTTCTGGCTTTGTCTGAACTAACTAAAATCAGACTAACATGCTCACTGAAGACCAACTATAAAAGCTGAATAAATTAAACAGCATCAGAGAGCAATCAAGGCAAGTCACTAAGGACTGAGGCACTAAGGCAAGTCAAGGATTGAGTCAAAAGGTCCTTGAGAAAAGAAATGCATTGAGATGGACCCTGTGTTTGTTGCGGTTTCTCCCCAGTCCTCTCCAGCTACATTCACTTACCAATTTGCCATACCGGTCATGGTGGTCAAACAGAGAACGGTAACCCAGAGTTGATAGTGATCTCCCTGGGCTAGAGAAACAAACACTGGTGTTCAGGGCTATGAAGGCTGCTTGGTCTTGTGGGACCAAGATCTTGGAATAAAAGGGACTACAGAGAAGTAAGTACAACATGTTGTATGCAGTTTCTTTGTGAGGTGTTCTCTGATTCCTGATCTGCTCATGTGTAGAGAGTAAGGCAAAAATAGAGTAGAATGCAAGCACTAAGAGATTAAAAAAACTATGTAGAGACTTGAGCATTCTCACAATGTTGGGAAAACAAAAATTAGAAGATAAGGCTTTCTAAGAAAGAAGAAGCACTACAAACATCCCAGTTGTTCAGGTGAGATCCCTGAAGGACTCTGTTCTAAAAATAAGGGCAAACTGGAAAGAGACCACCTAAAACCCAGCCTTTCCTGGATCTTGGTGATCTTCCTACATTCTGTCTACAAGCAGAAACTTAGATCCTCTTTGAAGGAAATAATAAATCAAAGGTTCCAAATGTTTCATAGACAGTGCACAATATTTAAAAGGTTAAAGATTGCCAGACAATAGGACCAAATGACTAGAATCCAAGAGAAAAGGAGATATTAGCCTTATCAGACATAGTTTGATATGTCCTTCAAATTGTGGGAGGACTTCAACAGTAAAAAGGAACCTATAAGAAGAATAAATTGGACATCATGGAACTGAAAAAGGAAAAGTTAGGAATGTAATAGATGGACCTAATGGAAGAATGTACACAGCAGAGGACCTAAAATAACTGAGCCATAGAAACAAAAAATACAAATACAGAAAAAAATAGAACAGGGATATATGGGGCAAATTATAAAAAGGTCTGGTGTACAATGAATTGGGTCCCAAAAAAAGAGAAGAGAGAATAAATAGTATTTGAGCAGTATGTAAAAAGATACTAGGTGTGGATTTTGCAAAACTGTTGAAAAGTTTGAAACTAAAGTTCAAGAATTTCTATAAATCCTAAGAAGGATAAATGCAAGGAAAACCACCTGTAGGCACATGATAGAAAGCTGCTTAAAATAAAAAAGAAGTGAAACTTACTTAAGTGTACTAGGGTCAAGGAAGGGAAGCCACTACCTTCCAAAGAGCTGCAGTAATACAAACGACTGATGATTCAACAGAAGTGACTGAAACCTGAATACAATGCAATATCTTTCACGTGCTGAAAGAGAGCAACTGGAATTCTACAAGCATCAAATATATCCTTCAAAAATAAAGGGAAAAAAAACCATTTATACAATATACCTGGGGATCTTCCCAACCCAGGAATTGAACCCAGGTCTCCTGTACTGTTGCCAGATTCTTTACCAACCAAGCTGCAAGGGAGGCCCAGCTGAAAAGCTAAGAGAACTCATTTCCAGGAGACTTTCATCAAAAATATACTCTAAGCCTTCAGACAGAGGAAAATGACTCAAGAGAAGAATACAGTAATAAAGAATTAAAAGTATTAGAGAAGATGAACAAGCACATTTAAAGCACATTAAGCAATATAAAATTTTAAAAATTTGTAGAATAAAATATGCATAGAATTAATATAGAGGGCAAAAATATCATGAAAAGGTAAAAGAGTGATAGACTGAGTTAATATAAGGTCCTTGAATTGTTTGGAAGGTGTAAATACTCATTTTAAAAAACTTTTACTATGTCTTGGGTGTGTGTGTTATAATTTATAGTGCAAGCCCTTAATGTATAATATAATACTAGGCATCAAATAAGATTATGGGGAAGGAGGCGAGAGTAAAACAAAACTACTTAAACAAAAAACGAGAAAGAAAGGAATAAAGAGCAAGTAGGAAACTGGGGGTGGGGATGAAAGATGATAGATATAAAATTTAATGTATCAGAAAATTAAGTGTAAACATTTAGTGCAAGGAGATTAATATTCTAGCCAACAAGTATTGTTCTACTAGATAAAGTAGTAAAACCCAAAATATCTTTCTTATAATTTATTCACCTAAAACATAAGAGTCTAGAAATGTTAAAGGATGAAAAAACAATTGAAAATTATGCAGCTATGTTAATATTAAAAAGGTAGATTTTAAGATAAATACTTTGAGAGAAATTTTTCATGATAATTAAGGGAGCAGTTCAACAAAAAGATGTATCTAGTGGAAAGATATCACATGTTCTTGGATTGGAAGAATTAATATTGTTAAATGGCCATACCATACAAAGCAATCTACAGATTTAATGTGATCCCCATCAAATTACCCATGACATTTTTCACAGAGCTAGAACAAATAATCCTAAAATTTATGTTGCACCATGAAAGACCCTGAATCACCAAAACAAATCTGAGGAAAAAGAACAAAACTGGAGGTATAACCCTCCCGGACTACAGACAAGACAACAAAGTAACAGCAATCAAAACAGCATGTTACTGGCAGGAAAACAGATATATGGATCAATGGAATAGAATAGAGAGCCCCAAAATAAACCCACACAGCTACAATCAATTAATCTTTGACAAAGGTGGCAAAAATATACGAAATATAAAAACAGTCTGTTTAGCAAGTGATGTTGAGAAAGCTGGACAGCTACATGTATATCAATCAAGTTAAAACATACTCTCACACCATGCTCAAATATGACACCATAAAACTCCTGGAAGAACACAGGCAAACATTCTCTGACATAAATCCTATCAGTGTTTTTCATTAGGTCAGTTCCTAAGGCAACAGAATTGAAAACAAAAATAAACAAATGGTACCAAATCAAACAAGTTTTTGCACAGCAAAAGAAGCCACAAACAGAATGAAAAGACAACCTATGGAATGGGAGAGAATATTTGCAAACAGCATGACCAACAAGGGATTAAATTCCAAAATACAAAAACAGTTCACATTACTCAACAACAACAACAAAAACAATCCAATAAAAAAAATGGGCAGAACAAATAAATAAATATCATTTTTCTGTTTGTTCAAGCTTAAAAAAAATGGGCAGAAGACCAAAATAGACAGTTCCCCAAAGAAGACATACAGATGGTCAGTAGGCCAGATGGAAAGATGCTCAACAAAACTAATTATTAGAGAAATGCAAATCAAAACTACTGAGATATTACCTCACACAGGTCAGAATGGCCAACATCAAAAAGTCTACAAATAACAAATGCTGAGAAGATGTTGAGAAAAGGGATCCCTCCAACACTGTTGGTGGGAATGTACATTGGTTCAGCCACTGTGGTAAACAGTAAAGGGGTTCCCTAAGAAACTGAAAATAGAGTTGCCCCATGATTCAGCAATCTCACTCCTAGGCATATAACTGGAAGAAACTAACTTGAAAAGATACACGCACACTCAAATTCATAGCAACAATATTTACAATAGGCAAGTCATGGAAGCAACCTAAATATCCATTAACAGATGAATGAATGAAGAAAATGTGGCTCAAATATACAATGGAATATTACTAATCCATAAAAAAGAATGGAATATTGACATGAATGGACCTAAGTCAGAGAAAGAAAAATACCATGTGATAATATCACATTTATGAAATCAAAAATATGGTGCAAATGAACTGATATACAAAACAAATACTCGTAGACACAGAAAGCAATCTTATGTTTACCAAAGGGGTAAGGTGGGATAAGGATAAATTAGGAGACTGGGATAAACAGATACAAACTACTATATATAAAATAGGTAAACAAGGCCCTACTGTTTAGCACAGGGACTATATTCAGTACCCCATAACAAACCAGAGTGGAAAGAATATGGAAAAGAATATATAATGTAATATATACAACTAACTCACTTTCCTGTACACCAGGAACTAACATAACATTGTAAATCAAATGTACTTCAATTAAAATTTTTCAAAAATAAAGTTTATATCATTTCTAAATTTGTATGTATTAAATGACATGCCAGCAAAATATATAAAGCCAAAATTGTCAGAAATAAAGTGAAAAATAAAATATATAATTCTATTTGGAGATTACAATTCTTTCAGAAACTGAAGAATCAGACAGAAATGTCATTAATAAAGACATTTCAAAAGCATGAATAAAACAGAGACATTTATCTACCCAGGTATGTCTCTATCTGCTCACCCAGAGTTTCCACAAATTTTCATAAATATCATTTACACAGAATACCTATCTATAATTTATAATTAACCAGCAGTGAGAAAATACATATTTTTAACAGACACACATGGTGCACTTACCAAAATAGACTATCTGCTAGACCCAAAAGCAAATATAATGAATTTTAAAAACTTAGAAAATATACTATATGTTCTTGGGCCACAGATAGGAAATTAAGCAGATACTCTAGATCATTCATAAGTCAAAAAATAAACCACAGTGTAAATTACACAGTATTTTTAACTAATGATAAAATATAGCATGTCAAAACTTGTGGATTACAGCTAAAAGAGGAAATAGAAGAAAATTTATGGCTCTAATTCCATAAAAAGAAAGGAAAAACTACAAACTCAGTGATGTAAGTTATCAGAAGAAATATTTAAGAGAAAATAGAAAAAGAAAATATCAACATGACCTGGGATAAAAACAAAGTAGAAAATTTTACAGGCTTGGTCCTGTCTGACTCTTTGCAACCTCATGGACTGAAGCCTGTCAGACTGCTCTGTCCATTGAATTTTCCAGACAAGAATACTTGAGTGGGTTGCCATTACCTACTCCAAGGGAGCTTCATAACTCAAGGGTCAAACCTGTGTCTCTCCTGTTTTCTGCTTTGGCAGGCAGATTCTTTACCACTGCGCTCCCTGGGGTTAAAAAGTCAAGTGTGTTTTTGAGAAGATGATAAAAATCCAAGAAACCTTAGCAAGGGCAGTGCAAAAAAAAAAAAAAGTCACAAATTACCATTATCAGGAAAAGAGACACAAAAGATTCTACAAAGATAAAACATTATTAAGAGAGCATTTATGGTAGGCCATTTATACATTAGACAAAATGTATAAATTCCTTTAAAACTAAAACCAAGCTAGCGTAACAAAAAATATAAAATCTGAATGGGTCTGTAAGTATTTTAAAATTTGAATCCTTAATTAAAACTCATGTCACAATTAAAACTCCAGGACCAGATGGCTCCAAATGGAATTCTTCCAAATGTTTAAGAAAGAATATCACCAATGTAACACAGACTGTTCCAGAGAAGTCAGGAATACTTCTCAAACCGTTTTTAAGGTCAGCATATCCTCACTACTGAAACTCATTGAGAACATAGCAAGCAAGAATAACCACAGGCCAGTTTCTCTTTGAGCATAGTTAAAAAAATAAATGAAACATTAGCCAATGTAAAAAGGCTAATATTAACATGACAAAGGGGAGTTTATTCCTGGGATATGAGATTAAACATTTTAAAAGCAATGAACACAATTCACCACATTTAAATTATGAAGGAGAAAATTCCTACGATCATTACACTAAATTTATAGCAATAATTAGATAAAATAGAACATTAATTAAAAATCAAGGAAACTCTCTTAATCTAATAAAATAAGCCCCCTCCATTTAAACAAACTATGCAAACATACTTATGGATAAAATTTTGAAAACTTCCCCATGAGATCAAGAATGACCAATTTTATGTATATATATGACTTCCCAGGTGGTACAGTGGTAAAGAATCGACCTGCCAGTCCAGGAGACACAAGAGACATGGGTTCAATCCCTGGGTTGGGAAGATACCCTGGAGGAGGAAATGGCTACCCACTCCAGTATTCTTGCCTGGAAAATTCCATGGACAGAGGAGCCTGGCAGGCTACAGTCCATGGAGTTGCAAAGAGTCAGATACAACTGAGCACACACACACGCACATATATGTATACCTGAATCACTTTATTGTACAATAGAAATTAATACAACATTGTAAATCAACTATACTTCTACAAAACAAATTTTTTAAAAAAGAACAAAACTGATAACTGATAACATCACTTTTATTTAACATTGTTTTAGAAGTCCCAGGCAGTACAGTAAGACAAGAAAAAAGTCTACGATTGTAAAAGCATATAATGATGCTGTCAATATGTTTTTATGACATAATTATACATCTAGAAAATTCAAAAAAACTATGGGAAAACTAATAGAATCTAAAATGTGAATGTAGTAAGTTCATTGAATTTCTATATGATCGCCACAATTAGAAAATTACATATACACAATACCATTTAAATGACATTAAAACCACGGTAAAGACTTGTGATGAAAGCTGTGCATGCCCTTTATTCTGCTGCTAAGTCATTTCAGTCGTGGGACCCCATAGACAGCTCCCCTGTCCCTGGGATTCTCCAGGCAAGAACACTGGAGTGGGTTGCCATTTCCTTCTCCAATGCAGGAAAGTGAAAAGTGAAAGTGAAGTCGCTCAGTCGTGTCCAACTCTTCGTGACCCCATGGACTGCAGCCTACCAGGCTCCTCCATCCATGAGACCCTCCGGGCAAGGGTACTGGAGTGGGTTGCCAGTGCCTTCTCCCTTTATTCAGACAACTATAAAATATTACTGAGAGATACTTAGGATGTACTCCATAAAAATATACAACATTCCTTACAAGATGCATTATTGTAAAGATGGTAGTTCTCCCTTCATTGATTCAGTACAACCCCATAAGGAGTGCAGCAGCTCTTTTTGTGCAGATTGACAAGTTTGTTCAAAAAAATGTAGTACGTAGCAATACAAAGGGCCAAGACTAGCCCCAGCAACCTTGAAGAGGAAGTAAAAAAGTTGAAGTACTGCACTGTCAGTTGTCAAGACATATTCAAAAGCGAGTTATTAATTGTATAGTGTTGTGTGCGACAAATAGATGAATGAAATGAGGTAGTCTGAAAACAAATCCACGCGTTATGTTAATTGATTTGCATCAAAGATACCAATTCAAAGCAGTGGGGGTAAGGATGACCTTCTAAATGAGTGGTGCTAGACAACTGTACATCCATTGTACATTCTTATGGAAAAAAGAACTTTGAAACTTAGACTATTCACAAAACCAACTGCAGGGTGATTGCAGATCATTAAAATTGAAAGGTGAGCCTGCAGGATCAGTTACAGGAGAGGAGTTAGTAGATGAACGCCAGATGGCAAAGCCCTGAGAAATAAGAGAATGACACAATAGAGCACATAGCATACAAGATCTACGTTTTACAGGATTTTGAACTGTAAAGAGAATCGTAGAGTGGGAACTGGGAACTAATCATGAAACAGCATGAGAAGGGTTAAGAGAAAGGAAGGGATTGAAGGGAAAAGGGAAGGTTAGATAGATAGATATTGGCCACCCTGCACAGCGTGCAGGATCTTAGATCCCCAATCAGGGATCGAACCCATGCCCCCTGCAGTGGTAGCTCAGAGTCCTAACCACTGGACTGCTAGGGAATTCCAAGAAGGGGATATATTTAAGAAGTGAAGATAAAGGTCTCCAAGGTAGCAGAACTGGAAAAAGAGAATGAAAAGAGGTTTGGGGTCCTGAATTACTCTCAGATAAGAAAAGAGCAATACTGCATTTACTGTTAATTATGTGTGAATGACATCTTTTATAGTATGTCATAGTATTAATTTTTTTCAGGTGGTTTGAACCTTTTGTCATGCAGTGGCTAGACGAAAATGAAGATGTGTCAATGGAGTTCCTACATGGAGCCCTGGGAAGAGACAAAAAAGATGGAGTGAGTTTAAATGACTTTCAGATTGCTTATTGTTGAGATTTATTCACACTGCTCACTTTTAAGCTAATGGGAATTGTTAGGTTTATTGCTATTAATTAACATTTGTTTTAATCCTCTAATTACCAAAATATAATTAAAACACAATTTTAAAGTCTGATAAGACACCAAAAAAAATCAATCACCCTTTTGCCCCGAGATTCTTTACTTCTTGAATTGGCCTGAATCTACAAGTTCAGTAGGCTTATACAAAGCTTCCCCATTGCTCTGGAATCTTTCCAGGATTCCAAGATTAGGGACAGATACCCTCCCAATCCCTCTAGAGTAAATCAAATGTCTCGACCCACAATCAGCTTGCTAAACCATCCTAATGCCTGGGGGGAAGGAGAAATTGAAAAAAAACCACTCCCCCAATTCAATTAATAGTAACCTGCCTCATGATAGTAGTTTTACTACACTTTTCAGAAAAGGAGAGTAATGATTTTAAAATGAACAAGCATTTTCTCACTGGGAAATGAAGGCACATGATATAGGAGATTGAGTTGTTTTGAGAAATAATGAAGATTCTTTCCATAGTCCATCTAATATGCTTCGGAAATGGTTTCATCTTCTCTCTCCTCAGTTCCAACAGACATCTGATCATGCGCTCTTCTCTTGCTCCGTGGTTGATGTCTTTGCTCAGCTTAATCAGAGCTTTGAGATTATTAAGAAACTGGAATGCCCCAATCCTGAAGCATTATCTCACTTAATGAGAAGATTTGCAAAGGTAGGTTAAATGGAATGAATCCTTTCTTCACTGGGACAGTGTGTGTGTGTGTGTGTGTGTGTGTGTGTGTGTGTGTGTGTGTGTG
>ML664175.1:7979628-8099001 GCA_007570785.1 Antilocapra americana
GTGTGTGTGTGTGTGTGTGTGTGTGTGTGTGTGTGTGTGTGTGTGTGTTAGTCACTCAGGTCATGTCCAACTCTTTGCAACCCCATGGACTGTAGCCCACCAGGCTCCATGGAAGTCTCCAGGCAAGCATACTGGAGTAGGTTGCCATTCCCTTCTCCAAGGTATCATCCTGACCCAGGGATCGAACCTAGGTCTTCTGCATTGCAGAAGTTTAGTCTTAATCTTCTGAACTATTTAAGAAATAGTAAATATCTGGAGATTTTGAATCAGAGTGGATGGAGGGCAAGGACCTACACAGTCCTATGCCTGATGGCCCTATGGTTGGATAATGGTGGAGGTCTTGGCTATTTATTTGACAAGGGCTTACTCATTGCCTCACCTGTACAATTTACCAGCCACTTTCAGAGATGTAGTCATGAATAAGCACAATCTTTGACTTTAGAAAACTTATCATGAGATGGCCAGATCTGTAGACAGCTATGAAAAACGTCAAATGCTACAATCAGGGTTGATTATATCTATCAAATATCAAATGCTATATCTCAGAGGTTGAAAAAGGCCATGTGAGTGTGTGTGTGTATGATGTTAATAAAGAAAGGCCAAAACTCAGTGAACTTGTTTACAGTCTTTAAGACGTATTAATTTTTCCAGGGTTGCCTTAAATAAAACACCACAGAAAGGTGATGTAAACAGTAGAAGTTAATTATCTCCCAGTTCTGGAAACTACTTTAATACATTCAAGATCAGAGTATCATAATGTTTGCTTTCTTCTGAGACCACTCTCTTGACTCTAGTAATTGAATACCTTAGTGTGTCCAGACACAGTCTCTCCTTTGTGTACATGCACCCTCTGTGTTTCTCTGCACACTCAGTTGCTCAGTCCTGTCTGACTCTTTGTGACCCCATGGATGATAGTCCTCCAGGCTCCTCTGTCCGTGGAATTTTCCAGGCAAGAATGTGGAGTGAGTTACCATTTGTTTCTATATGTGTCTAAATTTTCTCTCCTTAGAAAGACACCAATTAGATTGGATTAGAGCTCACATTATTGGCCTTATTTTAACTAACTCACTTCTTGAAAGGTCCTGTCTCCAAATACATTCATATTCTGAGATACTGGGAGTTAGTGTTTCAACAAATAAATTTTGAGGGGACACAATTCAGCCCATAAAAGATGTACATATTTACCATGCCACAAAGGGAGATTACTTCATTTGCTTTTTCACAAAAAGTCTAAGTTTGAGACCCTGTCATTGGCTCTGGTTCTTAGAAAAATGTAAGTCTTGTTCACTGACAAATGGATTAGGAAAGGGCTTCAGCATCTTTATTAACTGTAGCAGGAGAGTTAATTAATGCTGAGGTAACTAGTAAACCATGAAACTGTATGATTCAACACAATAAAGATTGACTTCCTGCTCACCAAACTTTTTTTTTACTTTGGTAAAAAAATAAATAAATAAACAAAGCCAGATGTACTAGTCAAAGTGGTAAGGACAGATTTTAATCAGTAATAAACTACTGCAATGGGGGAGAGTCCAGACTAAGACAAGCTGTTTTGATGTGTTCAGCTATCCCTGGGTGTTTCAGAGGCAGAATGCAGGAACAGGGAGAGCACAAGCAGGGACTCAAAGAGCAGGAGAGGGGCTTGACCCATGGGAAGCCCACCTAGTCTGCTAACTGGTCTCTACCCTTCCACAAAGGCTGGAAAAGAAGACCTTATCTTCAGGTGTTGGCTAGAATGAATGGTAAATCTTTTGGCAGCCTTGGGTTTTTTCAGGCAGGCACTTTAAGGGATGTGGGGTCATCCAAGAGGTGTGTCTTTGAACTCTTAGAAATTTTGCTACTGTTTTGTTCAAGTCTTTATAAGCCAAGGTTAAGGCCCAGTTGAGAAGGGGACTCCGAGGAGCCTGGGCAAAGCTTGCTCAGTAGAGAATCTTTGTCATCCTCTGCTATTCTGTGACTCAGGACTTCTAGCTTGAGAGATCCCACTAAAGAAAGAGCATAAAATCTATAGAGGGCTGTGGAACTACAATTGAAATGTTAGGCTTGTGTTGTAAACAGACTCAAAGAGCAGGCAAAGTGGCTGAATTTCTTTAGTAAAAAATGAGGAGCCCATGAAGGCTTTTAGGCAGACAAGCAGCTGTCAGCCTAAAATGTTTTAAAATATTTGTCTGCCATGAAATACTTTGAACTCCAGTTTTTATATGTACTAACTAGGAAGACTAAGGTAACCTCCCACTTTTAGAGAAAATAGTTAAAAATCATTTATTGCAACCCTCTTGAGCAGCTGATTCCAATTTCCCACTATGGGGAAACCTGCAATAAATTCTGCAGGAGAATTATTCTAAAAAATTCTCGAAGTCTTTTCTTGACTAGGAGCTGTGTTTTGGATGACTGCCAAGAAAAGAATGAAATAGGGTCATTAGGGACAGTGTTTTTAAAAGTATGTCACATGCTATTTCTGAATCTCTGTAGTGGAAGCAGGGTCAGATAAGAATTGCACATATTACAAGAGTAGAATTCACAGAGTAGTCAGATTATGTAAGATGGGGACAAAGAAGCCCAGAGTGGAAGGACTGTCTGAAGCAAGAGGAAAAGAATTAGGCTGCATGTGTAACTGAGGAAAGGTAAGTTTTTATTGGCACAGTAAAATAATTTCAGTGAAATAAAGGCACTTTTAACCCATGGACATTCAATACTAATCAGTTACTATCATAAGGGAGATGAATTATCACAAGGAATGAAAAACATTTTCTAGGAAAATAGAAATTGGCAACCTTCATGGAAAAAATAAACTTTTATTAGCATGATTATTTAAAAAATGGGACTTTGTGGTTAATCTAATTAGCTATTTCACAGGAACTGCAGACTACTGAAGTTTTTTTTTTTTTTTTTTTCATCAGCTGTGACCATTGGTCTTGAGAACTCTATCCTTCTTAGGATTGGGATCCTTGTATCAAGAAATACTGAAATCCTATTATCTTTCTGGGACATAGACTGATTTAAACCATCCCCTGAAGGAAAGACACATTAATGATGTCTTCAGACATTTAAGAGGAGTTAGCACTGTAAACTGGATCTTAAAAACATGATTTGTTTTCACTAAAGCATATAAGACTGAATCAGGTACCAAGCACATGCTTTAAATTCCATAGTGGGTATATTCAGGAGCTGTGATGAGTAGGAAAATGGGCACATGGTTGGAGAATATTCCTATGGCTGTCTTATTGCTCTTGACAAGTATGGGTAGTTCAGCTTAAAGAACAATGAAGTAATATTTTCAGTACTACTTAAAAACAAATCAACAAACGTTAATTAACTCCCAGCTAAGGGTTGGCAATATTATGGTGAATGAGACACACATATTCCTTGTGATCTGGGAACCTAATCCTAATTTTAAAAATAATAATGATCATTCAATCAGCACCTCTATGTGCTAATTACTTTACATGTATTGTCCCACTTATTCTTTACAACCACCTCAAGAGATACATACAATTATTTTTCCTAATTTTAATATGACAAAACAAGCTCAGAAGGTTTAAACAATGCAGAGACTAGAAATGATGTGAATGAACACTTTCATCCAACAATCTATATTACCTTCACATTCCAGTGTTATCAGAAATTAATTAGTAAGTTGAAGAACAAAATCTCACTATTCATGTTTATCCTTTAAGCCAAACCTAGGCATCCCTAGAAATTCTGTCTTATGTTGGATACATTAAAATACAATGTGTGAAGCCCTGAAGTGGCATCACTAGTGCCATTTAACAAATACTGCATTCTTCTTGTCCTCTATGTTGCTCTGATACATGCATAAAATGTGACTGCAGAGATGGATTTGGTCCAGCGTTCTTGTCTTCCTGACTGTAAGAGCATACTCCTAGATGTCCCTCCCGGTAGTATTGACAGGATATTTAGTCTACTTCTACAACCCACTCCAGTATTCTTGCCTGGAAAATCCCAAGGACAGAGGAGCCTTGTGGGCTACAGTTGATGGGGTCACAAAGCGTCAGACATGACTTAGTGAGTAAACAATAACAAACCCCAGAATTGCCGACTCAGTAGACCTGGGACTGGACCAGTGAATTATTTTTTAATTGATTTAATTTTTTTGTCTTCACTAGGTCTTTGTTACTTTGCAAGGGCTTTCTCACTAGTTGTGGTGAGCAGGGGCTACTCTCTGCTGCAGTGGCTTCCCTTGTGGAGCACAAGTCCTAGGGTACATGGGCTTCAGTAGTTGTGGTCCATGGTCTTGGTTGCTTTGCTGCCTGTGGAATCTTCCCAGTCCAGAGACTGAACCCATGTTCCCCACATCGTCAAGTGGACTGCTGTCCACTGCGCCACCAGGGAAGTCCTGGATCAAGGAGTTTATTTATTTACTTCCAACAAGTTCCTAGGTGATGCTTATGATAATGTTGGAAAAATGCTTGAGATAGACATGTCTTAACTAACTACAGTAGACCCTTGAACAACATGGGTTTGAACTTTGGGAGTCCAGTTTTTAAATAGTAAATACTACAGTACTATATGATATATGGTTAGTTGAATCCAGGGATATGGATGAACTGTGAATGCAGGTGGCTCAGACAGTAAAGGATCCACTGCAATGCAGGAGACCCAGGTTCCAGCCCTGGCTTGAGAAGATCCCTTGGAGAATGGAATGGCTACCCACTCTAGTATTCTTGCCTGGAGAATTTTATAGATAGACAAGTCTGGCAGGTTGTAGTCCATGGGGGGTTGAGGAGTTGGACATGACTGAGCAACTAAAACTTTCACTGTAAGCTACAAGTCAGTTTTTCATTGCACAGAGAGTTGGTGTCCCTAACTCCTGATTGTTCAAGGTTCAGCTGTATTCACTAGTATTAATTAAGAAATGTCTGATAGTGATTTTTCTTTGTTGAATAAATTAGAATGACATTGAAGTTGCCTCTGAAATTTACATGAACACATTTAGGTATACTTTGTATACTCACAAATAAGTGGATATTGTTATAGCCAGTGCACCGACAATTCTATGAGCACAAGGCCTTAAACTACATTGTACATGACAAAGCCCTTTTCCTTAAATGCAACCTATCCTGACTTGCAAACCTCCGGCATTTGTAGGTTATTAGATGTGAGATCTTAGGATCAGTTGCCTCCCAGCTGGGATTCAAGTGAATTACTTCCTAATTCCTACAAAGCAGAGGCAAGAATTAGAACATGTGGAGACGCTGAGAATAATCAGAAATGGTCGTCTGGATTCCCCTGCCCAAACTAATTCTTGAACACATGATAGTCTGAGATGCAACAAGCTCCTAAAGGCAGGCTTCTGTTGGTTTTTAATTTTGCAATATAGTGAATTGATTCCTGCAGTGGACAGTCATAGAACTTGTAAACTGAGAGTAGTGTTCGTACGTATGAGTAAATCAGCACTCATTAGGTAAGTCCCAAAGTAATTTTCAACATGCAGTCTAAAATAAAATTTGAACAGACAAATTTAGAAATTCTTTAGTCTGATCCACCACCTGTTTTCCTAGATTTGTTAATCTACTTCTTGATAAGATGTTAATTTTTTCAAAGCCAACTTTTCATTTAAATTAATGCATGTTTTCACTTTTGATGGCTCAGTTGTAGAGAATCTGCCTGAAGTGCTGGAGACCTTGGTTCTATCCCTGGGTTGGGAAGATCCCTTGGAGAAGGAAATGGCAATCCACTCCAGTATTCTTGCCTGGAGAAGTCTAAGGACAGCGGACCCTGGCAGGCTACTGTCCATAGGGTCGCAAAGAGTCAGACATGACTGAGCAACAATGCTTTCTTTTCTTTCCATGAACTATTGATTTTCTTTCTGCCTGTTAGCCCTAATTTCAGGTTTCAGGTTTTCATTGTGATTTTTAAAGTCTATAAAATGAGTTCATAATCACGTTCTGTGATTTCAGGTCTGCAAATTATACCTCTCTCCTTCAGCTTAACTCCTTGGACTGTCTCCCCAAGTTGATTTTTAGTCACAAAGAAAATTCAGAAGAATGTGTTGTACATTAAAAAAGCTTTTCTGTCTTTGCTTTTCTATCAAAAGAGATGATATCTATTTACTGCTCTTGTTGCTTTCTCTCTCCTAAGAAAATCATGTCCACTTTGGACTTAAAATAATTCAAACTCTGTAAGTAATAGCAATAGCCTGCAAACACATCAATATCTGTTTAAGTATTAAAATGCAACTAACAAAATTTGTTCACCTTCCCTTTTTTTGCATAGTTAATGGAAGCAGAGGGCATCCCTGGCTCAGTAAGAGTTATTAGATAGAGAAGAAAAATGTGGAATTAGGATTAAAAAGGCCAAGGAGGGGAAGATTAGGCAGTATTTTTAGCAAATATTGCATCAGTAAGTAACTTACCATGTTAATGGTAAATTAATAGATACTGTGATGCAACAAAAGCTGAAATTTAGGTCTTAAGAGGTGTTCTTTGTTATTAGTAAGGCTCTATATCATTGAAAATATTCATTGCTAAGTGATGTATATTGGTATGTTCTGACCCCACTCATAATTCAGGAATATTGTAGAAAGTTGAAAAAAGAACCACCACAAGGAATTTTGTCATGGTAGAGTTGTGTGTGTGTGTATGTGGTGTGTTGGGATGAAGGGGGGATGGGAACTAGAAATCATGCCAGATAATGAAAAGTGTCAATCATTCAGAAGAAGAAAAAAGTCATTGGGAGCATTAGGTAATAAGTATCCAAGCATAAAGGAGGTACCACCAAACAGTATACCTCCTGGAGTCTTAAGTTAGAAATAAATCATTTTGTGATGGAGCTGGTTGTATTAAAATAGAATGGATGCATGTAGACTATCTTCCAAATGTATTCAGAAATATTATAAATTGTCATGTAAATATAACTTTGAAATCCTTCTTTTGGCAAAGGTGTAGATTTAGTCACTACTATGGCCCTTGTTTGGCTTCCCAGGTCAGTGGTTAAAAGAATCTGCCTGCTAATGCAGGAGACTCCAGTTCCATCCCTGGGTTGGGAAAATCCCCTGGAGAAGGAAACAGCAACCCACTCCAGTATTCTTGCCTGGGAAAACCCATGGACAAAGGAGCCTAGTGGGCTACAGTCCATGAGATCACAGAGAATCAGAAATGACTGAGCCACTGAGCACACATGTGACCCTTGTTCATCTGAAAAAGTCTTTTGAAGTTTCCTGCTTAACATAACCTGGATTGTGTGTGTTTGTGGGATAGATACATATGGAGATATACATGTACATATAAAGTTTTACTTACCTGAATACATTTCACATTTTTTTTCCTAGACCATCAATAAAGTACTACTTCAGTATGCTGCAATTGTATCAAGTGATTTCAGTTCATACTGTGATAAGGAAAATGTGGTAAGTAAAAATGTCTCTATTTTCAAACAGTCCTCAATTGAGAACTGATATAAGTAAGCAAGGGAACCTGTTTTCTTTCTGTTTTCATATAGATGATAAAAATAGAGATCTCAGGAGACTGTTAGAAAGCTTCCTAGTAGTCCTGAACTGGTATAAAATAGCATTCAGAGGAAAGTTGAGAGCATCTCAATGCCAGTCAGCTTGTGGTTTTCCATGACGATAAGGAGTAAGACTCATAAAAACAGTTGAAAACCCACATCATTGTAAAGACAGGAGCTGGGACCTAGGAGTTAAAAACTTCAATGTTCACACCAGATAGTGTAGTTTTGACATTAATACCAAAATGAGTATAATTTATTCTTTTACTTTTCAAATAAATTGAAAAGAATGGTTAAAGTAAGGAGTGATACTGATCTATACTCTGAATTATTAACTTACCCTCTTATTTTTTGGATGATTGACAAATGCTGATAAAATCTAAGCCAATATTACAGATTAACGAAAGGAATAAAGAGAAGTAAGACAAACCAAAAGTAATTTGGAATGCAATCAGTGTTATTTTATGGTGGAAGGTAAAATCTTCCTATTCACCATAATAATTTTAGGAGAAATATGTTGGTGATATAAGAACTTTTTAAAACACTGAAAAATATTTTAAAAGTCAGTACTAGATTTTTCAAGAGAAAAATCAGGGTTTTTTTTTTTTTTCCCTGTCAGAAAATCAGTTCCCACTATCAGGCAAATCTTAAAGAGAATTCTTGCTGAAACCTCATTGACCTCTTGCTGACAGCTCATTAAGTCAGCCCTAATAGTTCTTGAGGGTCCCAGAAGATTCTCCTTTCTCTTAAGTGAAAATGCTGCTCAGAAATTTTATTGAAATGCCTGGATGCCTCAGCAGTGATTTCTAATTGCCATTGATTACAAATATTCTAATAGACAAGATAGAGTATTTATTTATTGAAAGCATCTAGTTATAATTAAATTTATAATACAGCTGAAAAGTAATATGTTGAAAATCAAAACAGTGCCAGATAATTTCAGAAAAGATTCTAACTTCCTTGGCATCAAAATTGAAGATTTTGAAAGGTGGCTATGAATTATTGAGGCCGATTCCTGTTATTCAGAAAGGAAAAACAGCTTTAAAAAGCCCCTTCAAAAAAAAAAAAATTAAAAAAAAAAGCCCCTTCAGACTTCTACTTTATGTTCTGACATTTATGGTTTTATTTTTTAATAGGAAAAATATAAATCAGCATTATATTATCCTCTGTATTTTTCTTTATATTTTATACTTTTCAAAATGAAATTTTTATAAAGAAAACAAATCTTTGAAATATTATAGCACACAAGCTTACTTTTCCTTCCTTAATTCTTTTCTTTCCTAAATACTGATGTCTTGACCAGTCTTAGACTTTCATTTAAATACCAAGTGTTATTTTAGCTTTTCTATGAAAAGATATCAATCAGCTACTTAGTTTAAGCTTTCAGCTAAGATAGGTTGAAGAAGTGCTTTTGCACATTTGTGTGTGAAAGTATGACTGTTGTTACAGATATCAATTTTTAAATATCTTTAAATATCAAGAACATTGAAAATTATTTTTTGTTTTCTCTGTATACTTATGACAATTTTCCCATTTATCTACAAGTAGCACTAGAAACTTTTAAAGAGAGACACCTAAGAGATGACCATGATATTTGTTTTCCCTGGGGCTCAGAATTAAAGATGACAGTTAAACAAAATATCTGTGACAAAATAATTTTGTTTTTCTTCTGTGACATTTTAAATTTGGAATGGGTCACAAGTTTTTAATACATTCTTCCATATTCCACATTATAGCAAAGCAATATTATCCAAATCAGAATTACTTGATTTATTTTTAAAATCTTTTTCAACTCAGAAACATAATTTGGTGGGATCTTAAAAAATACAACCAACTAGTGAAATCAGGTTAATGTTCCCTTTACTGTGGGTATTTTAGTTGTTTATTTGTTGTTCACTTACTAGAGGAGTAAGTAAAAGCTGTTCCCTGATTAACTTTAAGGTAGAGTTGTGTAATTCAATTCTCAGTAGTGATTTGATAAATTGATCCAATAAAATTTAAATTTGAACATATCAAGGTCAGTGGAAGCTTAATCAAAGAGGAATGTCTCATATTCATTTTTGTCTCCCTCTGGATAACTGCATCTCTTTTGTTATATGTAGCCTTACTCAGGTCAATAGCAATCTATGCTAAGTGAGCCCAAGTGTCTTTGTTCCTTTTGCTTCTTAGTAGCTCTTTTCCATTGGAAATTATTTCATTAAGAAGGCTTAGAGTTGGTATAATGTGTAAAGCTAGAACTAAAGTCCTGTTATGTGTGTCAAAAAAAGAGATAAGCTTGAATGCTAATATCAAATAATGAGTCTACCAGCTAACTTAGAACCATGGAAAGCAGGATCATACAACCTTTACCCATGGAGTCTTCCTGCTTCTCATTAAGAGCTGTGCTCTTCCTTAGTTCTTTCCCCTCTGCAATGAAAAAAAAAAAAAAAAAAAAACACCAATGACCTCCGTCACCTAGTGGATAAAGCTCTTTTGGTTCAGTTTGTTGACACTGGGTCAAGAATCTGAAATCCTGAAAATCTGATCATATATGCTACAGAAAGGACTAGACCTGGATCCAGAGACTCTCAACTGGCATTCCAAATCAATTTGTAGAATACTGTGATTCAGCTTACTGAATAGAATCTATAGGAGATAAATCTGTGTTATAAAAATAAAATATTTAAGTGCCTAAAATTAAGAGAATAGAAGTTCTACATTGTTTTTGTAAATTCAGGTTAGGATGTGGTCACTTTAAAGCCAAGTAGAAAGTTGTTCAAAGGTGTGAAATGTGGTTAAAACAATGATAAAATATTTCCACTGATGAGCACTAACACCTCTCTGATGTCCTGGAAGTCCTTTGCAGGTTTCACTCTGATTCGTTATTGGCTCATTTCCCAGCACCTTGGAAGGCATATCCATTTTCCTTTCTTTGACTCATTTCTTCCCCTGATATGCTGGTTCTTCAGAATCAGCATGTAGCAAATGTTAAGTTATTCCATAATTATGCTAAATTCTGTTATAAATTAATTTCAACTATTTTGAGGACACATCTAGCCCTTTCACAAAGCTTTACATCTTTATGTTATTGTTTTATCTCTTTCTCCTTGAAAAGAAGTCAAGGAACATTTTTAAAGCATGTATTATGTGTGAGGCTCTATGCAGTACTCTGGAAGAGAAAGCAGAAAAAGACACAGCGGTGCATACAGTGCTTTTAAGGTCAGCTGGCAAGACAGTCAAAAGCAACTCAGTTGTGAAGTTAAATAAAACAAATGTCAAGTGAGTGACAAAAGGATAGAATCTGGGGAAATGAAGGCCCTAACCTGAATGATGAATGTGACTCAAATAGAAGAGGTTCAAGTGAAAGGCCCACAAGCTAAGCCAAACCACCAAGCCTGGAAAACACAGGTGTTTGGTGGGGAATAAGCCTCTTGGAGCTGAGAGGTCATCATAATATAGCAGAGGAAGATAAGAAGAAAAACATGGTTTGGAGCTATATAACTAAGGGCCTTCAATACCAGAGTGTGGACTTTAGCAATAGTAAGAATTTATTAAAAGTTTTTGAAAGGTTTTTTTTTTGAAACTTAGATGATGTTTTAACTTTTGAAACAGTGAAACAACAGGATAGTTTAAACTAGTTTGTTTTTCTTAAAGTAAATCTTTAAAAAAAACCTGGTTAATTTTGAAGTATAAAATGCCACATTGCTAAGAGTAAATCAATTCTAGTAATAATAAGTCTCCAATGGTTTACTAAGAACAAGATTAAATTCCATTGCCCAAAGTAGTTATATATTCCCTCTTCTATGATTTACTGTTTAAAAAGTATAATCTTAAAGTGGCATAATTGTTCTGTTTGCCAAATAGAATAGGATTTCAGTGATAGTTGTATATTATTACATTGAAGGCCAACCCATTCAGTACTTTAATGAATTTCTCATTTTGTTTGTTTTATTTAAAGCCCTGTATATTGATGAACAATATTCAACAATTGCGGGTTCAGCTGGAAAAAATGTTTGAATCCATGGGAGGAAAAGAGGTAAGTACATTTGTATGCCTACATTTGCTAAATACCTCCTTAGAGATCATTAGCAGCATATGTCTCTTTGCTACAGAAAGTGATGTAATCAAGTTTTTACATGGGTTCACTACAGAATAAATAGGAAATGCTAACAATCTAAAATACTATTAACAGCTAAAGCAATCATCATCCACAACAGAATAATTCGGTAAATACATCAGAAGTGTGACTAGGAGAAGGAAGATGGGTCAATAACTTTTTGTAGTGTGTGTGTGTGTGTGTGTGTGTGTATTTAGTCATATGTGCACAATTAAATATATTTATGTATATGCTAATGATCTGTAAAGTCCCACGATTGCAGATGCCTTTTACTGTTCTGTGCAACATCAGCTTAATACTGATTTTCTTCTGCAGTGTGCTTTGTGGCACTAGTGGTTTTTGATGTATTGCTGGTTTATTTTTCGCATCTCAAAAATCTCTGTCAAAACTGTGTTGTGTACTGTGTCTGTAATGTGTTGTGTCTTTGTCTAACATCTCTGACTTGCAATTCCATGAGCAGAAGAAGGAAGGAGAAAGATTCTTTTATGAGGTTTGTGATAGTAAGCATCCTATCCTGTACCTGGCTGTTTCCCCTCCAAATCCAAAGACCATTGCACTCCCTACTTGTTCTCATTTGCTTGTTTGGATCAGGCAGACCGTGAAATATGAGCTGGGCACCTGCCTCCGTGAGCTGCCACAGTCTTGTATTTCACAAACCAACACGAGCATCTGGGGGCTTGAGGACTGGAGACGGTGCCGCAAGGGGAGGTCATGCAGCTGTCACTCTCCCACCAGCTACTCTGTAAATCAGTCCCAAGGGCAGCTAGGATGAGGGGATACTTTTGTTTACAGTTTTATTCACATGGTTCCTAATTATTGTGGTAAGTGCATGAGAGGTATGTCAAGCTAGGTTTGATTTCAAAGCCAAGGTCTCATTCATTTCTAAATTGATAAGGCTGAAGATGCTTATTTTTTTTTTTTTAGTTGAAGTTGAGTTGGTTTATGATGTTGTGTTAGCTTGTGCTGTACAGCAAGGTGATCAGCTATACCTATACATATGTACCCTCTTGTTTGGAATTCCTTCGCATTTAGGTCACCACAGACCACTGAGTGAAGTTCTCTGTTCTATATTGTAGGCTCTCATTAGTTATCTATTTTATACAGAGTATAATAGTGTGTATATGCCCATCCCAGTCTCCCAATTTATCCAACTGCCCCCACTTCATACATGATGCTTGTTTTAATCCCATAAAGACATGTATACATTTTCACCCCAATGTCTTTTTCATTATTCTTGAGCCTCAGTCTTTAGAGAAATGAACTATTTAGCATTCTACAAATAAGAAGTACCAGGATACATGGATGAAGGTACAAAACTTCAAAAATGAACTTCTCTGAGCTATGCTGCCACTGATCTCTCAGTCTAGTTTATATAAAATAAGGCTTCATTCCCCAAAGTGTGGTTATGGTTTTTGCCTCATTTGAGGGCATCAGTCTCATTTTTAAAATTCTTTTGCTGAATCAGGTGAGCACTTGGGGCTCATAGCTGGAGATTCCCTTTTCAATTTAGTGATGTTTTATATTCAGACTTTAAGTTCACTTACTGTTTTGAAAAGTAGTGAAGAAAATACTGATTTTTTTTGTGGGAAATTCTCTCTCACTTTAGTGAATTTTAAAGACCACAAATCATTTGAGGATAGAGTTATATTTGAAATGCCACATTTCCAGAAATTTCTCCTAATGCTGCTACTATATCATTACTATTTTGTGGTTGAACTCTGTGAGAGATATACTGCTGAGCTGAATGTTAACCAGACAAATTATGCCTGTATTTAAAGGAAACTGTGTGGGCCAAGCCACCTGCTAACCAAAAAAGCTGCGGGACGGTTTGTTCACCAACCAAAATTGACTGCTTGTTTCAGATAAAATTGCCCATTTGAAATGTACAGGTTTTCGTGTGATAAACTGTGTTGCAGATCTGTGCCTATATCACAGAACTGTATTGGAGAAAATGATGGAAGATGAGCTGAGCTGAGTGCCTTCTCCCTTTATAATTCTTGTAATGCCAGTTGTTAAACTCCTCATGCAAAATTTCAAGTGAAAATCAATTAAACAAATTAAATGAATGTCTAGCTCCTAAAAATGCAATTTGTTAGAGGAACGCCTTTCTTTTTCTAATTTAAATATTTTTTCTCCCTTCCCTCTCTCTCTTTACCCTCTTTCTGTGTTTCTTCTGTCTCCTTTTCTATGAAGTTGTTTTTTTTTTTTTCTGTTTTTCTTTTCTATTTTCATCTTGTGCTGCCAAGAAAAATCTCTAGGCAGGCCATGACAGCTTTGTGTAGGGGTTGAGGAAATGTGAAGAAGCTTGACTTGAACCCAAGTCTGAGCATAACAGGCAGCCTCCCAGAGAGAAAGTATCTATCTTAATACAGAATGATGTTAGAGTTGCTGATTGCTACAATGAGCCTCCAGAACCTCAAAGTAATAGAATCCTTTCATTCTAGTTATCTATACGGCAATTTTTAAATGGTTCCTTAACTTGAGTCTTTCATAAAGAAGAAAGCATTTTATTGAGAAAAACAAATTTGCCCTTTGATACACAAAATATATACAGCACTTAACATAGGCATGTTTGGTGGCCTTTAATGATGATATACTGTGTTTGTACTATTGCCAATTCTCAGTCTTTCCCTCACAGTGGGACTGGTTATAAAACCTTGACTATTTGCTAAGGAAAACATTCTAAACTAGATTTTATCCTTCTTCTAAGAGTTTCTTGTTACTCTGTGCCCCACCGTCTGTACTAGGATGTGCACTTCTTGCTACAGAAAACTAATTAGCAAATGAATGCTTGTGAATCTTGCTCAAAATGGTTTTTGATGCCATGTGTCCATTAGTTGGCTTCTGACAATAGCGTGGCTGGCCTCTCGGACCGTCTGTAAAGTGCCAGCCACTTGCAGGCCTGGTTGCATGACGCTGTAGCTCTCTGTCGCTTTGACCCAGTCACTGTTGGGGCAGTTGCTCTTTCTTTGCAGGGTCAATCTCTTTTCCCCCTGGAAACAGAAAGAGTGTTTAAAGCATTTTTTTTTTTGTTTCCATTCACTCTCTGCGTGGAGTCTACGATGGAAACATTGCCTAAAACTGTGACTGTCTCGGGGGTCATGCTGTTGACTGTAGCTCCAAATACAGCCGCTTGAGCAGCCCTACAGTGGCCTGTGGGTCCTGAAGGCACATTATTTTTCATTGCCCTATTTAGAAAAAAGAATCAAAAGAAAAGAGCAACTACTAAATTTCTTCTCTTATAGTCTGCATACAAATTAAGAGAGCATGTTTTGGCTTGATGACTCTAGAAAAATAGGAATTTTAAAAATTCACACAAACTATGAAGCGAACATACCCTCTAGGAATGAGGCCCAGAGTCTTTTTATTTTCAAGTGTGTCCCAGGTGATCTTTTATGTTCATACAGTTTTATGAATCACTATAGTAAAACAGATAAATAACCAAACTGTGGTAGGGACTGATTTGAGCTAGAAGTTAAATCATTTACACCATAATTCCCATATGGTGTTACTTGTCCCTGTGTAACACTAACAGCAAAACAATCATCAGAATGCCAGGTAATAATTTTCATGTAGTCATTAACAATTGTTTTATCTTTCTGGGGCTTTCTTTCTATAATAGTTCAAATAGCTCAAAAATAAAACAGATATATTTATATATATATATATCATTTTAATAGCTTAATTTTGTCATGAGTATAACTCAGCATATATCAATTGCAAATAAATACTTAGTCTGTATTCAATTTTTCATAAAAACATATTGCTAGTCTTCAGAAGGGACTTAGTTGTAGTTGCTTGATCTGCAATCTAATTTGCACAAGTACATGAAAAAGAAAATCAGATAATCCCAAATTTAATTTCCTTCCAGAAAGTTACGAGATATTGGTTATTAACTTGCATTTTGGTAATTGGTTTAGAAGAATTATCACCATGCTGTGTAAGCAGAGGGTGCATTACTCCTTCACAATATTGTGATGATAAAATAATCTTGAATAGTAGAATCTGTAATTATTCATAGGCCTCCTATCCTATTAACCATGCTTCAAATTCTAGAAGTTAGCCATTATTAATACATTTAGGGGAAATGGAGGGCAGGTGTTTATTTAGCTAAATTCTCTCATTCTGCTGACCACAGAGCAGACCAAGTAGGTGTTACAGCAACGTTATTGTTATTGATATGTCTCAGAAGGATTAAATCTCTCAACTCATTTTACCTTGTTAAAACTTTGCTGAACTGGGCCGGGAAGGGGATCAGGGACATAATCCACCTATCCTAAAATGTACATATTTTAATGAGCAACTTAATTATCTTTTGTTGCAGAGATGCAAACTATATTGCTCTTCATTTTTTAATGATGAATTTGATGTGTCAATTAGAAACTGAATCTGACTGTCTAAAAGTGAACATGTGTAGCTGATTGAAATTCATTGTAAAACTCACTTGCTGTACAGATGCAGCCTTCAGCTAGGCAACCTCTGATCAGAGAGGATAGAAATTGACTTCTGTTCTATTCCACTTAGCAATGTTCTTTCATACTTTCTGGGCTACAGGGGTTGAAGACCACTGCTTTAAGGGAAATAATACTTCGTGCCAGTAGTTTTTGAACAATAGCAGGTATGAGAACCACCACAGAGAGCTAATTATAACACACATTGCTGAATTCCATCCTAGACTATTCAACTCAGTAGATCTGGAGTTGGGCCGCATGACTTGTATTTCTAACAAATTCCCATGTGATGCTGATGCTACTGCTTAGAAGACTACATTTTAAGAAGTAATGCTCTTTGCTTTTAGGATAGCTACCAGATACTTAGGAAATGGCTCAGAATACCCTTATGCCTTATCTGTGTCTGACTCCTAACCCACCCACTTAAAGTATTTTGAATTTTGAGAACACATTGGACTCAGTATATTTGAACAGATCTTGAGACAGCATGCAATAGGCAGGGAAGTATTTGGATTAAAGAATATAATAATCTCAAAACATAGGTGACTAACTTGCTGTCTTATACAAATATTCATCATTTTTAAAATTCTGGACTTCTATGCTTACATTTTATATATAATTTTATTAAAGGAGGTGCTATAGTTGTAAAGAGGCTAAAAACTTTATGTTCAGGTTTCTGATCTTGTCTCACCTTTTCTCAGTGTAAACAGATATAACTCTCTAGTTAATACATTAAATGAGAAACCATCCATGATTTCTCTTTTCCAGAAGTACAAAATAAATTAGAAAATAAAATTATTGAAGTATGTACTATATGTCATTAGACAATAAAGTACTCAATTTTAATAGTCATATTATGTCTTCCTGTTAGTTCCAAACTATTTCCTAAAGCAAATTTGCCAAGTTCTTCCCATGTAATTGAAGTGTCTACTGGTGTCTATTTTCTGTAGGATGACAAGAGATGAGATAGGTAATAAAGATATTTAAATAACTGCTCTTGCTATCAAGGATCTTCTAAGAAGGAGTGAGTCCTCGTAAAACAACAGTCAGAGCAGAGCTCCCAGTTGGCCTCAGTGAAAGGGATTCTTAGAAGACAAATGCCTCCTGTTCTGCCTGGACCACTTTAAGTACCTCTTACCCTTGGGGCTGACTGCCTCAAGAAAAACAGAGATAAGAGCTGGCTGAACATGAAGAAGAATGTACTCCTTCATTAATTTATTCATCAAATTATTGATTTGCTGAACACCTATTATGAGCTGTATATTTTTACTAGACTACAGAGGTACAGTAATTAATAAAATGTAGACCCCCACCCTCAGAAAACTTTGAATTTATTAGGGAAGTCAGAACAATTAAAAAGATAAGGTTTATTAGGGGGATCCCCATTTCTAAACTTGCAAATACATTTCAAAAGAGAGTTGTAATTATTACATCTTATATCACAGTAATTCAAAGAATCAACTCAAACTAGCTTATTATTGTGTAAATAAAACTCAAAGGTGAGATGTATTTTGCTGAATTCAATATAAATAAGCAGGTATTTCTAGCTTCAAGAATGGAGAACTTGAGTTTTAAGTGCTGGCCCTTTATTTTGGCAGCCTGAAGATACTACCTGGTTTCTTTCTCCTCCTGACCACTCTGCAATTAGAGTGAACAAATTGGAATTAATAGAAAACTAAGAGAATAATGAGGGCCAAAAGGGCAAATCCCATTGAGGCGATTTAACAAACATGATTGATTCTAGCACTCCTACTACATAAAGTTCAGCTGACTGCTAAGCTGACCATATTAAGGAAGGATGCTCCCTTGGAGGCCGAGAGGCTTCTGGGTGGAAGATCCATGTAAAAATAAAATCCAGACCCAAGCAGGTTCTTCTTGTTAACCTCATTTCCCAGCTCATTCTCCAGAGAGCATGGGATCACCCCTGTGCTGCTGAGCATCTTTTTAACTAAACTTCATCTGAACTTTAAGAAAACTTCAAGGGAGAGAATGCAAGCCATAGCCAGAAGGGAGAGAAACAGAGTTTTACTTCAACTGCCATTTTCTATAACAGACCTATTTTATTGTCCTGTTGTGGATTCCTTGCAGTTGTTTATGACGGCATTAATGAGCCATAAATCAATGCAGAAACTTAGTAAAACTTTCCTTCTTTAATCCGGCCAGTTGTCCCTCTTCTACTTGGGAGAGTGGCCGTCAGGCACCTCATGCAGATGGCTCACTGAAGGCATTCTGCTGACTCTGACAGGTCCTCAGTTCAGTTGATTGAACAGACTCTATTCACACTGCTGAACAGTGGTGAGATTCAATAATGTGAACAACTGAAAGGCAAAGATGGAGTGAGACAGGGCAAATGGTTTTTACAGAAAAAAAATCTGAACATAAAGTTTGTCTCATTTCTTCTATTCCTGACGTCCCTACTCTGTCCTGATTCATAGTCAGCCAATAGGTAGAGCTAATAAGCCCCGTATTCCTTCCCAGTCAAGTTATTGTGCTTGCTTGTCTTTTTAATGACCACAGTCGGAGAGTTTCTTAAAAGAATATAGTTTCTTAGATTGCTTTTTCATCCTCCCGTGGCCTCCAAATGTGTCAAGTGAATGACACATCATCTATACCTTGATTATACCCACCCGTAAGAAAGAAATAACTGGACTATAGGATTTCTGAGTCTAGTCTAACAATCTGTAATTATAAAGGAAAAGAACCTTGTTAGCAACCCATAGACTATAAGCTTAATGTATGTATTGTAGGTGAAAAGGAAAAAAAGGCTTTAAATAAAAGAATGTCATGTATCTCATATAAGGCTTGAAGGTATTTTTAAAAGTTCAGAGAAATGGAAATAGAAAAAAACTACCAATTTGCCTTATAGTCACTAACTCAAAACTATATTGAATGAACTATAAAAGATGAGGCATTTTTCTCCTTTAGTTGTCTAGTCTGAAGAACCTAACTTAACCTATCTCAAAGATATTTAGTTGGTTTGAAGCACACTGAGAGTTGGCTTTACTGCATATTCTCCTTAATTAGGATGTGAGACAGCTACTGATGTTCTTCCACCTTTTGAAAGCAAGAAGTTAGGAGCATGAATTTATATAATTGATACTTATAGCATAACAATTCATGCACATCTGAATGGCACAAAAATGTCATAGTCAATTTCTAAAAACAATCTTATAAGTTCTTGGGAAGGTTCTCTCATATGAGGAATAAAAATAGAAAGTAAAGGCAGAGATGCATTGGTAGATCTAGGGCATAATTTTTTTTTGCAATGGAGAGAACCATGTGTTCTTTTATTTCTGACAACATACCATAGTATCCATGCCAAAAGCTATATCCCCAGAAAGTGATTTAGAGCATTTCAAGGAGAGTCATTTCCTGCTGAATTCACTAGGGAATTTTCACTGATTTCTCAATCATCTATTTTCAGTTGACCTAGGTACTAATTAGGATGGATAAATTCTGGTCAAGTAGAAGGACTGGAGAAAAGTGATCTTTTCAAAATAAAAGAAATAGCAAGAGTCCAGGTAAGGCTGTAAGAAATCCCTTGAAGCACTTGGCTGGTTGAAAGTCAGTAGAGGGGTCAGTAGGTGCCATGATCAGATTTTGGCTTTATTAAAACAACTCTAGGAACAGTTAGGAGGATGGAATAGAAGTTAGAAAACAGAAAACAACCTGGAGATGATTGCAACATAGCTTGGATGAGAAAAAAATCTGCATCAGAAAATGAGGAGGATAGGACAGATGGAGAAAACATTTCATAAACATTATTGGTCATATTTAATATTCAAGTAAATATGGCAGGAAGAAAACAGAGAAGAATCAAAGATAGCTCTCAGAATTCTGCCTTAAACAATTGCATGCTATCAATCAAATCAGAGACAATAAGAAGAGAGAAAAACTAAGATTGGGCAGGTAACAAGTTCTCTTTTTGATAGGTTGAACCTGATTGAAGTCATCAAAGTGGAGAAGGTGAATAGGAGAGAATATGCTCAGGCATCCTGTTACAGCTGTTGGTGATGGTTTGGAGATCATTAGCATAGAGATGGGAGTTGAAACCATAGGCATAAATGTGATGGCTCAAGAAAGGAATATAGAGTGGAAAAAAGAGGACTAGAAAGGGAAAATTGAAGACATTACTATATAATGAATATACAGAAGAGTAGTCAGCCAGAGAGCTAGACAAATAGGCAGAAAAGTAGGAAATCTAGGTGAAGGTAGTCTCTGGAGAAGCAAGGAGATAAAGAGGTTGAAGGAGAGGGTAAACAACAATGTGAATGCAGTCTGAGTAGGATAAATAAAATCACTGGTCTTAGCAATTAAGAGATCATTGGTGACATGTGAATATTTCAGTGGAGTATCCACAGCCAAAACCACACTATAAAGGATTAATAAATATTTAAGAGATAAAAAGGTAATTTTACACTTATATTGTGCAGTTTGAAGGTCAAGAGAAGAAAAAGATACTAGCTAGAAGTCAATGAGAAAGTAGTTACAAATAAGTTGGGCTTTTCTTTTATAATTTGTTTACATTTTATGCAAATAGCATGATATAAATAGCATTAATATAAATGCTATTTAAGTATGATTTATACATTGGAGTAATAAAAATAATAATGGAAGAACTGAAGATAGACCAGGATATTTGATGGAAACAAAATGCAAAAAAAGAAACTCAAGTTGAATAACATTCTACATTTCCTTTTTTTAACAGAAAGTGGTGAAGTTCGCATTTACTGAAGGATTTTCTGCAAAAAATCTTGACAAGGATGTGATACCCACAAGACTAATGACCAGATTTTGAACACTGTAAAGATAAGGGCCAGGGGACCTTCCTAATCTACATTTCTTTCAATGAGCAAATAATAGAACCCTAATGCTGACAAGCTGAATATGAGAAAGGGCAGTTTAGCAGCTTGTAGAAAAGAGAAAGGAAATGACACAGTAATGAACACTGTGGAAAAGGAATAAAATCTCCACTAAAGACCCTTAACTTCTTCCATAGGAAGCCTTTGTTTTTCAGTAGTTTGTACTGAACTATCTAATGAGTTTAAATTCAACTTTCCAATTCACTAGTTGTATCTTTTAAGAATTTAATGGTTGGTTTAACAATTACTGTTACAAGAGGTTGAAATAACATACAGTCCTGTTAGATCCCTTAGGGAAAGAATTTATGCTGGGAAAAGATAACCTAGCGGGGATATGGTAACCATATTTTTGGAACCGAGAAAATATCAGGACATAATCTGGCATGGTCTGGCAATGAATCAAACACTTGAATTTAGGACTAACTTGGTAGCTCTAGAACGTGTGGTTGCTAAGGAATGAAAGATAGCAAATGCAAAAGTATTCTGTTAATAAGTCAGTGCAAAGCAACAGTCTAAGAAGGAGGAGTACTCTGCATATCAAAATTACCTTTGACGGCATTTTTTCATGCTTCTTGTTGCCCAAGTAGTAGTGAAGTTTGCATTTACTGAAGAATTTTCTGCAAAAAAAAATCTTGAGGAGGATGTGACACCCACAAGACTAATGACCAGACTCTTTGATACTGTAAAAATAAACAGTAAATTCCTAGGCTTCCAGGGACAGATACCCAGGAAAGAAAGTTAAGTCAGGTAGAGTTTAGTGGAAGAGATTTATAGAATAGTTAAAGGAGAATGTTGTATAGACAGTGAGAATGCAGACCACAGTTAGTGCACAAACAGAAGTCACTAACTGCCTGGGGTTAGTGACACATGGGGTCAGATTTGCAGAAGAAGGTGACAAGTAAATTGTCTTTTAAACAAAAGTGGAAGTGAGTCTTAAGGGCAAAGAACTTCAAAGATACCTTTCCTACTAGCTGTCTCTTCCAGAGAAGTCATTAATATCACCACAGCTCAGTGCTATAAATTATCTCAGTGGTGTGAAAACTCAAATACTACATAAGCATGACCATCGTTCACTCAGACCTTTAAAACCACTCTTTACCCAGCCTAAATTTTGGAATTCCCCAACTTTTCAAAGTGTGGATAAAATCTTTTGTGAAAGCTGTACTATAAATTCAGATTTTGACCCAGTATTCTTAAATTTTCATGGAGTATGTTCTTCTTTACATGGAGCCACTTATGTTTTATTTTGATGCCAGCCAAGGTGTTCATGTACACCTGCTAATACAGTTTCTAATTTAAAAAAATTTAACTGTGGCTTTTGAATGCTTGAAATTTATTCTTTTTGTTTCTCTTTTTGATTTTAATAATTCTAAATGACAATATAAAAGTGTGAAAATTATTTTTTGATGTCATATTCCTTATGGAACTAGATTAAGTTTTAAACATTAAAAAAAATTAGGTAGCTTTTTATCTTCCCAAAGTGGCCAGTAATTTGTAAAATATGCTATTGGGAATGTAGGCAATAAATAATAAAAATATAATCAATTAATAAATATAATAAATTATTATTTATTATAAAATTTAGAGAGTTTGTAGGAGTAAGGAAATTTTTCTCAATTCAGACACAAATAAATGCAGAAAAACTCAAGAACTGGTAAATTTGCTGGCCAAAAAGATTGTTTTTATAATTAGATGAGTATATTTATGCCCATTATTATTACAAAAGATTGTCAATTTGCATATTGGCCTAAAAATTACTATTTGTAGTTGGTGGTTTATTGGTGTGCTTTAAGTAAATATCAAAATAGTTAACTAAAGCCAAACTTTTTTTTTCCTGTTTATATGACAGGTATTCTGGCTGCACCCACTTAAAAACTCATGTGTCTCTCAGGAAATGAAAACTGTCAGCCAATGTTTAAATTGCTATAGTTTGACAGTTTAAGATTTTCAAATAATAACCAATTATTGGATTGGAAATTTCCAATCCCAAAATACCTAAGGTAGACCAAAATGATTCGTAAGAAAATAGGATAATTTCACCCAACTGAGCTATTTAACCAATTTTGTATGACTTTAAAGTCATATTAACAGGCGAATAACGTAATTCAATGTGTATATCAAACTAATAAGGGAACAAAATATGTACTTTAAGAAGCATCCCAATTTCCTGAAGAAAACCATGCTGTTGGAGGTGGCAGTTCTATAGGGGAGGGCAGAACAACCACCTATCACCCCAGCAAGGTTTACCAAGGAGTGGGGGACCTGGAGAAAATCCTTTGGGAGGTCTTCTCTCATTTTCTGTTCGTGAACATTTTTATCCAAGTGAAATTGAGTTAAAACTGATATTAGGATAATAGCAAAAACATGTGATTAAAAAAAAATCAGCTTTTATGGTTCCTAGGATGGAGTGAACAATCCATATATTTTCTTGGTTAAGGGTTGGGAGATACGGTTTATTACACTACTTGTGTTTAAATGCATATCAATGTCAGAGCTTTTTAAAAATAGGCAATATCTATTCTTTTATGAATTACTGCCTTGTTACTGGTTATAGCTGAATGAAACTCTCAAAGTATGAGGCTTAGGGTTATTTTAAGTTTCCAACTTCTAAAGAAATCTGTATTAAGCTTGCTCATGCATGTGTGGATAATCTCTAATCATACAGTCCAGAAGAACAGCATTGACTCTGATAAAGGGGCAGAAACTAACTAATGCTAAAATCACCTAGATTTGAGTGAAAATTGACATTAAGAATTGGTTTGATATAACCAGTAAAGTGTCAGATGATAAATGGAATTTTTGGTTTCTCTTCTGTTTTTAGCCATGTCAGTATAACAGAGCAATGCAGTTGCTGAGGTGTATAGATAATACTTCTTCCTAACAGTTTTTTAATTTTAGAAAAGTTTCTTGGAGGATTGTAGGATTTATGATCAGTGTATTCTGTTAGGGACAATTTTTGATCCTGGGTTAGCTTCCAGGAGTTTAAATTGATTTGTGTCATACATGAATCTGGTGTTCTTGGGTTCTCTTATTTATAGTAAGCCCTTGTTTCATTTGCTCTACTCCCCAAGGTTGTCTTATCCTAAGCCCCTCTCTTCAATAATAGACCAGCTTGAGCAAGAACTATAGGTACTAATGGTAGGAAGCTGAATTTCTAAAGACTCAAATGAAGATTGGTTTAAATTTCAGAGAATATTCTAGGTTTCCTTTTACAAGAATTTCTATCAGTTAGATACAATACATCTGCTACATGTCATTCTATTTTGACAACTAGCTTGCAAAAATATAATTAACAAAGGATAAAATTTTCTAAAATGCTGGTAAAGTTTGTGTTCATCCATTACTTTAGTTATAAAAATTCTGCCACATTAACAGTTTGGTGTTTTATTTGTTTGTGTTTACTTATAGTGTAAGTTATTTTCTAATATCAATTAATATTATTTTAGAACTGAAATCAGATAAAAAGAATTTGGCTTTTACATTGTAAGAATAAGCATAATATGTCATCTTGATTTAATTATTTTTACCCTTACCCCCCACAAAAGAAAAACTTTATAAAATAAAATGGGAAACTTGAATCTTGAACTCTGAGTTAAAAATTGGCATCTGGGAAGAAAAGGTAGGCCTACCACCTGTAGAGAAACACACTGGAGCAATAGAATAATTTTTTATCTATTACTTTAATTCTGTACTTGAAAAAATATGAAAACTCCTTCAACTAAGGTACAACATAATGTGCAAAAATTAATTTTTAGCAATTTTAAAATTTTTCAGTGGTTCTATTTATTTACATGGAAATGTTTTCAAGCAGCACACATGTTCAACTAACATATGGCCAGTTTTCTAAGTCATGAAATTGTCATGTTCTGTAATATATTTTGTCATGCCTTGCATCCCACTGCTATAACCAGCAAAGGCTTTGCTTTATAGCTCGTTTTTGTATGCATGCTATGCATTTCAATCAATATTTTCATAGTAAAAACTTTTAATTTAATTAGAATTTTCTAAATTTTGCATTTGGTTTCAAAGATTAAAGAAGGAAAGAAAAAAGGAGATGTATGCCATATTGTTTGAGGTTTACCTTGTAATAAGCAAAATGCTTCATGCTTCTAAGAAATAAAGGCTATGCTTTCTCAGAACTCCAAAGTAATATTGTTTATGATCTCTTTGCAGTTAGATGCTGAAGCTAGTACTGTTCTAAAAGAACTTCAGGTTAAACTCAGTGGGGTTCTGGATGAGCTCAGTGTCACTTACGGTGAAAGGTAAGTGGCCTAAGTAGTTAATATCCAAATGTACTAGGTTTCATTTAATGATAATCATGTCTGCGGTGCTGTCTCTCTCCTCTGACTGTCTAAATCCATTTAACTTTAAGACTCAATTTAAGCATCACCACCTATGGAAAATCTTCCATGACCCTGCAATTTTATAGTGATGCCTTGCTGTTTGCTCCCCAGAACTCTGAGTATCCTGCAGTTGAGGAGCACTTACAACACTACGCTCTGAGTTCTGGTTCACTTGCCTGTTATCCTCTCATTACTGTATGTTTCTTAAGGGCAGAAATGACTTTTCATTCCTCTTTGAAATTCTAGTTTTTAGAGCTTAGCTTGGCTGTGGAAGGAAAAGAAGAAGGAAGAAAGGCAGGAAGAAAATGTTTGCAAGCATGACAGGGATGAGTTGTATTCATATCGTACAAATCAGTGTGGTTCCAAAGAACTGAACTCTTAACCCCATAGCTGAATTAAGACAGCCTGCTATGTTTTAGGCTTAGAAATGTTAATGCAATTAGCTCAGGGAAACTACTAACAAATCTTTGTTATGTCTTTTTTTTCCCATTAATTAACTTTGCTTATTAATGGTGTAGTTCTAAAGAATGAGAAGTTCATTCTAGATAAACTTCATTTTGGTCTTATAGGAAAAAGCCATCGTCTCATCAGCAAATGTTAAACTAGATAGGAAATTAATCACTTATCAATAATATCATTTGCAATATTTTCTCCCAATCAATGAGTTGTGTTTTCATTTTGTTGATGGTTTCTTTTGCTGGGCAGAAGCTTTTAAGTTTAATTAGGTCTCATTTATTTTTGCTTTTATTTCCTTTACTTCAGGAGATGGATCCAAAAAATACCCCTGTGATAGTGTTCTGGCTTTCCTTTCCTCTAGGAGATTTATGTATAGTACCCTCTTTTTGGGTCTTTAATCCATTTTGAGCTTATTTTTGTATATGGTGTTAGAGAATGTTCTAATTTCATTCTTTTGCATGTAGCTGTCCAGTTTTCCCAGCATGATCTATTGAAGAGACTGTCTTTTCTCAATTGTATATTCTTGCCTCATTCGTCTTTTTTTTTTTTAATTTTCTTTACTTTATTGTGTTGGTTTTGCCATACATTGACATAAATCCGCCATGGGTATGCATATGTTCCCCCTCCAGAACCCCCCTCCCTCCTCCCTCCCGATTCCCTCCCCCTGGGTAATCCCAGTGCACCAGCCCCCAGCATCAAACCTAGGATGGCGATTGATTTCACATATGATAATTAACACGTTTCAATGCCATTCTCCCATATCATCCCACCCCTGCCCTCTTCCACAGAGTCCACGAGACTGTTCTATATATCTGCGTTTCTTTTGCTGTCTTGCATGCAGGGTTCTCGTTACCATCTTTCTAAATTCCATATATATGCGTTAGTATACTGTATTTTTGTTTTTCCTTCTGGCTTACTTCACTCTGGATAATAGGCTCCAGTTCCATCCACCTGAGTAGAACTGATTCAAATGAATTTTTTTTTAATACTGAGTAATATTCCATTGTGTATATGTACCACAGCTATCCTATCCATTCGTCAGTTGATGGGCATCTAGGTTGCTTCCATGTCCTGGCTATTGTAAACAATGCAGCGATGAACATTGGGGTACATGTGGCTCTTTCAATTCTGGTTTCCTCGGTGTGTATGCCCAGCAGTGGGATTGCTGGGTCATATGGCAGGTCTATTTGCAGCTTTTTAAGGAACCTCCACACTGTTTTCCATAGTGGCTGTACTAGTTTGTATTCCCACCAACAGTGTAAGAGGGTTCCCTTTTCTCCATATCCTCTCCAGCATTTATTGCTTGTAGACTTTTAGATGGCAGCCATTCTGACTGGTGTAAAGTGGTACCTCATTGTGGTTTTGATTTGCATTTCTCTGATAATGAGTGATATTGAGCATCTTTTCATGTGTTTGTTAGCCATTTTTATGTCTTCTTTGGAGATACGTCAGTTAAGTTCTTTGGCCCACTTTTTGATTGGGTTGTTTATTTTTCTGGAATGGAGCTGCAGGAATTGCTTGTATATTTTGAGATTAATTGTCCGTTGCTTCGTTGGCTATTATTTTCTCCCATTCTGAAGGCTGTCTTTTCACCTTGCTTATAGTTTCCTTTGTTGTGCAGAAGCTTTTAATTTTAATTAGGTCCCATTTGTTTATTCGTGCTTTTATTTCTGATATTCTGGGAGGTGTGTCATAGAGGATGCTGCTTTGGTTTATGTCAGAGAGTGTTTTGCCTATGTTTTCCTCTAGGAGTTTTATTGTTTCTGGTCTTATGCTTAGATCTTTGATCAATTTTGAGTTTATTTTTGTGTATGGTATTAGAAAGTGTTCTAGTTTCATTCTTTTACAAGTGGCTGTCCAGTTTTCCCAGCACCACTTGTTAAAGAGGTTGTCTTTTCTCCATTGTATATTCTTGACTCCTTTGTCAAAGATAAGGTGTCCATAGATGCGTGGATTTATCTCTGGGCTTTCTATTCTGTTCCATTGATCTGTATTTCTGTCTTTGTGCCAGTACCATACTGTCTTGATGACTGTGGCTTTGTAGTATAGCCTAAGGTCAGGTAGGTTGATTCCTCCAGTTCCATTCTTCTTTCTCAAGATTGCTTTGGCTATACGAGGTTTTTTGTATTTCCATACAAATTGTGAAATTATTTGTTCTAATTCTTTGAAAAAGACCTCTGGTAGCTTGATAGGAATTGCATTGAATCTATAGATTGCTTTGGGTAGTATACTCATTTTCACTACATTGATTCTTCCAATCCATGAACACAGTATATTTCTCCATCTATTTGTGTCCTCTTTGATTTCTTTCATCAGTGTTTTATAGTTTTCTATATATAAGTCTTTTGTTTCTTTAGGTAGATATACTCCTAAGTATTTTATTCTTTTTGTTTCGATGGTGAATGGAATTGTTTCCTTAATTTCTCTTTCTGTTTTCTCATTGTTAGTGTATAGGAATGCCAGGGATTTCTGTGTGTTGATTTTGTATCCTGAAACTTTACTATATTCACTGATTAGCTCTAGTAATTTTTTGGTAGTCTTTAGGGTTTTCTATGTAGAGGATCATGTCATCTGCAAACAGTGAGAGTTTTACTTCTTCTTTTCCAATCTGGATCCCTTTTATTTCTTTATCTGCTCTGATTGCTGTGGTCAAGACTTCCAATACTATGTTGAAAAGTAGTGGTGAGAGTGGGCACCCTTGTCTTGTTCCTGACTTCAGGGGGAATGCTTTCAGTTTTTCACCATTGAGGATAATGTTTGCTGTGAGTTTGTCATATATAGCTTTTACTATGTTGAGGTATGTTCCTTCTATTCCTGCTTTTTGGAGGGTTTTTATCATAAATGGATGTTGAATTTTGTCAAAGGCTTTCTTTGCATCTATTGAGATAATCATGTGGGTTTTTATTTTTCAATTTGTTAATGTGGTGTATTACATTGATTGATTTGTGAATGGTGAAGAATCCTTGCATCCCTGGGATAAAGCCTACTTGATCATGATGTATGATCTTTTTAATGTGTTGTTGGATTCTATTTGCTAGAATTTTGTTAAGGATTTTTGCATCTAAGTTCATCAGTGATATTGGCCTGTAGTTTTCTTTTATTGTGGCATCTTTGTCAGGTTTTGGAATTAGGGTGAAGGTGGCCTCATAGAATGAGTTTGGAAGTTTACCTTCCTCTGCAATTTTCTGGAAGAGTTTGAGTAGAATAGGTGTTAGCTCTTCTCTACATTTTTGGTAGAATTCAGCTGTGAAGCCATCTGGTCCTGGGCTTTTGTTTGTTGGAAGATTTCTGATTACGGTTTCAATTTCCGTGCTTGTGATGGGTCTGTTAAGATTATCTATCTCTTCCTGGTTTAGTCTTGGAAAGTTGTACTTTTCTAGGAATTTGTCCATTTCATCCAGGTTGTCCAGTTTATTTGCATATAGTTACTGATAATAGTCTCTTATCCTTTGTACTTCTGTGTTGTCTGTTGTGATCTCTCCATTTTCATTTCTAATTTTGTTGATTTGATTCTTCTCCCTTTGTTTCTTGATGAGTCTGGCTAATGGTTTGTCAATTTTATTTATCTTCTCAAAGAACTAGCTTTTGGCTTTGTTGATTTTTGCTATGGTCTCTTTTGTTTCCTTTGCATTTATTTCTGCCCTGATCTTTAAAATGTCTTTCCTTCTACTAACCCTGGGCTTCTGCATTTGTCATAGATTAACTGACCATAAGTGCATGAGTTTAATACTGGACTTTCTGTCCTGTTCCATTGACCTCTGTGTCTGTTTTCAAGCCAGTACCATACTGTTTTCTTTACTGTAGTATTTTAATATAGTCTGTAGCATAGTCAGAAGTCAGAGAGCATGGTTCCTCCAGCTCTGTTCTTTCTCAAGATTACTTTGGCTATTTGAGTTCTTTTGTGTTCCATACAAATTTTAATTTTTCTTCATTTCAGTAGTGTGAAAAATGCCATTAATTTGATAGGGATTGCATTCAATCTTTAGATTGCCTTAGGTAGTATAGTCATTTGAACAATATTGATTCTTCCAATCTAAGAATATAGTATATCTTTGCATCTATTTGTGATTTCCAATTTTATTTCATTCGTATCTTATAGTTTTTGAAGTATAGGTCTTTTGCCTTCTTAAGTAGGTTTATTCTTTGGCTGGTTTGTTTGTTTCCTTGGATATAATGGTAAATCAAACATATCTTTGAAGAAGTTCATTCATTTCATACAGAATTTGCTTTAAGTAGTAGATCAATAAATATTGACTTATTTTAACCTATTACTTCAGTTCTCAAATAAGATTGAAATTAATTCTTAAGGAGAGTGTTAACTATCTCTTTGAAGTCTGCTACTACTACTGCTGTTAAGTCACTTCAGTTGTGTCCAACTCTGTCCAGCCCCATAGATAGCAGCCCACCAGGCTCCTCCATCCCTGGGAGTCTCCAAGCAAGATTACTAGAGTGGGGTGCCTTTGCCTTCTCTACTTTGAAGTCTAGTCGTGACTTACTTGTGTATTATGGGAAGACACGTGCTTAATAGACATCTACTGATTAGTTTTGCCACTCTTGAATCAAAAAGACTAAAAAGGAAAGACATAAAGTATCATACTTTTTCTCAAATGTAGGAATGAAGCAAAGAAAACTCCTATGCTTGGACTTCTCTTCAGTATCAGAGATGTGTTCATCATCTTCATGGAGAGCCCCTTCACAGTTTAAATACTGAGCCAGATACAGTCTTGATGTATTGAGCTTTTAGGATTTCCTTATAAAAAGAATAATTATCATATTCTGTTGCCATGGATTTATTTCCCACACTACCAACCAAGTTTGTATCTCACACTCAGGTAGGTGGGAAGTTCCATCAGGATCAGTGTGATCATGCAGTAGAGTCAAACTGGATAATTTCAGTCTGAATCCACTTTTCTTTAGTGTAAATTAGTGGTTCAGAGTTTTAAAATTAAGTGCATAATTAATTTTCCCAAATCCATTTCATCTGCTGTTATTAAAACCCACAATTAAATTATTGTACTCTATGTAGCTGGCAAGATTTTTCAGGAAAGCCAGGGCAAAGCCAAACCAAACATCTGAAGTCTGGGTCTCTGGGTTATGATGCACACATAGGAAACCCACCTGGGAACTGAGACTAAGTGAGATAAAACTCCAGTGATATCTTAATAATGTTCTTAATGTTTTATAAACCTTTGCCACTCATGTTTCTGCTTATGCACATATTTTGCAGTGTAGTTCTTTGGTTTATTACAGTTCTTTTAATCTCTGGTGCCAGTGGCTAGCTGGATTAAGTAAACTTTAAAAATCAGGAACACTTCATGGGAATTTGTGTGTTCTGTGGCTTCTCAAGCGTTCATAGAGTCTGTCATTATTATCTGGTACTGTGTGTGTGTGTGTTCAGTCACTTCAGTCATGTCCAACTCTTTGGACTATAGCCCGCCAGGCTCTTCTGTCCATGGCATTCTCCAGGCAAGAATATTGGAGTGGGTTGCCATGCTCTTCTCCAGGAGGCCTTCTCAACCCAGGGTTCAAACTGGTGTATTCTGCATCGCAGGTGGATTCTTTACTGCTGACCCACCCAAAGCCCTAATGATTAATAAAAACTTTCAAGCAGAAAATGGATAGAAAAAAAAGACTCTTTAGATGAGTTTAGCAAAAGTTGCTAGAGACAAAAGATTTTCAGGTCAGATGCTAGTGTTGATTCAGCCTGGATTAATGGTAGGGTAGAAGAGCATTCTCTCTTATTCTCTGGTAATCCTTCCTCCATATGTCTGATCCTGCACACAAAGCTGTCTTCTGGTGGGTGTTTACCATATGGGTATGTTGTAGGAGATTGTTTGTACATTTTTGGATCATGAGTATCATACCTTCTGCTCAGTCAAGCCTCCACCTCAATTCACTGATTTAAGAATCAGTTCTAAGAAAGTAGCTATTTCAAAGGTGCTTAATACTACAGTCAGCAGGATCACTGATGACCTAGTGGCAAATCAACCAGGCCAAATGTTTTCCAACATGATTTACCTTTCCTATATATTGCTCCAAGTACCTACCACTGCTTCTTGTTGCTGTTGAGTTGCTAAGTCGTGTTCAACTCTTTGCGACTTCATGGACTACAACACACCAGGCTCCTCTGTCCTCCACTATCTCCCAGAGTTTGCCCAGGTTCATGTCCATTGAGTTGGTGATGCAATCTAACCATCTTATCCTCTGCCACCCCTTCCTCTATTTCCTTCAATCTTTCCCATCATCAGGGTCTTTTCCAATGAGTTGGCTCTTTGCATCAGGTGGACAAAGTATTGAAGCTTCAGCATCAGGCCTTCCAATGAATATTCATGGTTGATTTCCTTTAGGATTGACTGATTGGATCTCCTTAAAGTCCAAGGGACTCTCAAAAGTCTTCTCCAGCACCACAATTTGAAAGCATTAATTCTTTGGCATTCAGCCTACTTTTTCATCATTCACTATTACTGAGAAAAACCATAGCTTTGACCATATGGACCTTTGTTGGCAAAGAAATGTCTCTGCTTTTTAATATGCTGTCTAGGTCTGTCATAGCTTTTCTCCTAAGGAGCAAGTGTATTTTAATTTCATGGCTGCAGTCACTGTCCACAGTGATTTTGGAGCTGAGAAAAGAAAATCTATCACTGTTTCCACTTTTTCCCCATCTGTTTGCCATGAAGTGATGGGACCAGATGGCATAATATTCATTTCTTGAATGCTGATTTTTAAGCCAGAGTTTGCATTCTCTTCTTTCACCCTCATCAAGAGGCTCTTTAGTTCCTCTTTACTTTCTGCTATTAGAGTGGTATCATCTGCATATCTGAGGTTGTTGATATTTCTCTTGACAATCCTGATTCCAGTTTGTGACTCATCCAGCTCAGAATTTTGCATGATGTAGTCTGCATCTAATTTAAATAAACAGGGTGACAATATACAGTCTTGACGTACTCCTTTCCCAATTTCGAACCAATCCATTGTTCCATGTCTGGTCCTAACTGTTGCTTCTTGACCTGTATACAGGTTTCTTATTATTATTACCTGGTAAATCCTTCTCACCATTCCCAAGATGTGATCTTTTCCCAAGCTTTTAGTTTACCCTCATTATCCTAACTGGCTTTTCTCTTGCCTGCTTGTGTGTGAATTATAATTACACTTATTGTTGAAGTTGCGAGTAACAGACATCACAGAGGACTACTGTATATGCTCAGTCTCCACTATCTAAATCTCTTACTATTTTCTGCTGTTTACATAGGAACCACCAAAGTTGGTGTAGGAGGATATAAAGAGTGAAAATAATAATACTAAGGATTACACTTGACAGACTTAGTTAAATCTTTTTTAAATCATTCTTGAGTACCTGCCTGTGTTGGGTTAAAGTGTATTTAATAAGTAACTTAAATTGTTGGATTGTATTTGTTTGCTGTTGTTGATGTTCAGTCACTTGGTCATGTCCAACTCTTTGCCACCCCCTGGACTGCAGCACGCAGGTTTGCCTATCCTTCACTGTCTCCAGGAGTTTGCTCAAACTCATTGCCAATGAATCAGTGATGCCAACCAACCATCTCATCCTCTGTCACCCGCTTCTCCTCCTGCTTTCAATCATTCCCAGCATGAGTATCTTTCCCAATGAGTCAGTTCTTTGCATCAGGTGGCCAGAGTATTTGAGTTTCAGCTTCAGCATCAATCCTTCCAGTGAATATTCAGGACTGATTTCCTTTTGGACAGACTGGTTGGATCTCCTTGCAGTCCAAGGGACTCTCAAGAGTCTCCTCCAAAATCACAGCTCAAAAACATCAAATTTTTAAGCACTCTGCCTTTTTTTTAAGGTCCAGTTCTTATATCCATAAATGATTACTGGAAAAACCATAGCTTTGAATATACGGACCTTTGTTGGCAAAGTGATGTCTCTGCTTCTTAATGCACTGTCCAGGATTTTCATAGCTTTTCTTCCAAGGAGCAAGTGTCTTTTAATTTAATGGCTGCAGTCACCATCCACAGATATTTTGGAGCCCAAGAAAATGAAGTCTGTCACTGTTTCCATTTTTACCCATCTATTTGCCATGAAGTGATAGGACTGGATGCCATGATCTTCAATTGTTGAATGTTGAGTTTGAAGCCAGATTTTTCACTCTCCTCTTTCACCTCTTAATCAAGAGGCTCTTTAGTTCCTCTTCACTTTCTGCCATTAGAGTGGTATCATCTGAAGTAATTGATAGCTCTCCCAGCAAACTTGATCCCAGCTTGTGCTTCACCCAGACCAGCATTTTGCATGATATCCTCTGCAACTTATTTAAGTAAGCAGGGTGACAATATACAGCCTTGACATACTCCTTTCCTAGTTTTGAAACAGTTCATTGTTCCGTGTCTGTTTCTAATGGTTGCTTCTTGACCTGTATACTGGTTTCTCAGGAAGCAGATAAGGTAGTGTGGTATTCCCATCTCTTTAAGAATTTTCCACAGTTTGTTGTGATCCACACAGTCAAAGGTTTTAGTACTATCAATAAAGCAGATGTTTTTCTGGAATTCCCTTCCTTTTTCTGTGATCCAAAGATATTGCCAATTTGATCTCTTGTTCCTTTGCCTTTTCTAAATCCAGGTTGTACATCTAGAAGTTCTTGGTCCATGTACTGTTGAAGCCTAGTCTGAATGATTTTGAACATAACCTTGCTAGCATGTAAAATGACTTCAATTGTGCAGTAGTTGAACGCTCTTTGGAATTGTCTTTATTTGGGATTGGAATGAAAACTGAACTTTTCCAGTCCTGTAGCCATTGCCGAGTTTCCAAATATGTTGGCATATTGAGTGCAGCACTTTAACAGCATCATTTTTTAGGATTTGAAATAGCTCAGCTAGAATTCCATCACTTCCACTAGCTTTGTTTGTAGTAATGCTTCCTAAACCCACTTGACTTCACTCTCCAGGATATCTGTCTCTAGATGAGTGATCATACCATCATGGTTATCCAGGTCATTAAGACCTTTTTTGTATAGTTCTGTGTATTTTTGCCACCTCTTCTTATTTGTTGTTAACTATCAGTATAATATCAGTTACTTATGTAGATTACACAAGGAGAAATATTTATTACTCATATTAACATTATTGCTTCTATTGGTTAATAGATTAGTCCAGTGTAATACCTTGGGGGTTGATTTTGCTTTTGTTGATATTCAGTTCAGTTCAGTCACTCAGTTGTGTCCGATTCTTTGCAACCCCATGAACTGCAGCACGCCAGGCCTCCCTGTCAATCACCACTCCCGGAATCTACCCAAACCCATGTCCATTGAGTCAGTGATGCCATCCAACCTTCTCATCCTCTGTCATCCCCTTCTCTTCCTGCGTTCAATCTTTCCCAGCATCAGAGTCTTTTCTAGTGAGTCAGCTCTTCTAATCAGGTGGCCGAAGTATTGGAGCTTCAGCTTCCACATTAGTCCTTCCAATAAAACACCCAGGACTGATCTCCTTTAGGATGGACTGGTTGGATCTCCTTGCAGTCCAAAGGACTCTCAAGAGTCTTCTCCAACACCACAGTTCAAAAGCATCAATTCTTCAAAGCTCAGATTTTTTTTACAGTCCAACTCTCACATTCATACATGACCACTGGAAAAACCATAGCCTTGACTAGACGGACCTTTGTTGACAAAGTAATGTCTCTGCTATTCAGTTCAGTTCAGTTCAGTTGCTCAGTCATGTCAGACTCTTTGTGACCCTATGAATCACAGCACGCCAGGCCTCCCTGTCCATCACCAACTCCCAGAGTCCACCCAAACCCATGTCCAAGTAATTGTTAAGCTTGAATGCTTTTATAAAAAAATTTATTATAGTTACTTTACAATGTTATGTTAATTTATGTCAAACAGCAAAGTGAATCAGATGTAGGTATACATATATCCCTCCCTTTTTGGATTTCCTTCCCATTGAGGTTACCACAGAGCATTGAGTAGAGTACCCTGTGCTATACAGTAGGTTCTCCTTAGTTATCTATTTTATACATGGTACTGCATATTTGATCTCCCAATTCAGCCCAGCCCCCCCTCCATGCCACCTTTAGCATTCTATATGTTTGTTATCTAGGTCTGTGTCTCTATTTCTGCTTTGCAAATAGGTTCATCAGTACCATTTTTCTAGATCCCACATATATGCATTACTACACAATTTTCCTTTTTTCCTTTTCTCCCTCTGACTTTGCTCTGTATGGCTGTCTCTAGGTCCATCCATGTCTCTACAAATGACACAATGCCATTCCTTTTTATGGCTGAGTTTTATATATATATCACCCATATATATATATATATATATATATATATATATATATATATATATGTATATGCCACATCTTCTTCATCCATTCTTCTGTTGATGGAAACGTAGCTTGCTTTCATGTCCTGGCTATTGTAAATAGTGCTGCAATGAACATTGGGGTGCATATATCTTTTGAAATTGTGGTTTTCTTTGGGTATGCCCAGGAGAGGGATTGCTGGTAGTTGTTTTTAGTTTTTTGAGGAACCTCCATACTGTTCTCCATAATGGCTGTATCAGTTTACATTCCCACCAATAGTTTAGAAGGGTTCCCTTTTCTGCACACCCTCTCCAGCATTTATTGTTTGTAAAAATTTTTTGATGGCCATTCTGCCCAGTGTGAGATGATAGTTTTGATTTGCACTTGTCTGATAATTAGTGATGCTGAGCACCTGTTGTTCATCTGTATGTTTTCTTTGGAGAAATGTCTGTTTAGGTCTTCTACCCATTTATTGATGATGTTCTTTGTTTTTATATTGAGCTGCAAGAGCTGTTTGCATAGTTTGGAGATTAACCACTTGTCAGTTGCTTCATATATTTTCTCCTGTTCTGAGGGTGTCTTTTTGTCTTGTTTATGGTTTTCTTTGCTGTGCAAAAGCTTTTAAGTTTACTTAGGTGCTATTTGTTTATTTTTGTTTTTATTTTCATTACTCTAGGAAGTGGGTCAAAAAAGATTTTGCAGTGATTTATGTCAAAGAGTATTCTGCCTATGTTTTCCTGTTAGAGATTTATAGTGTCTGGCTTTACATTTAGGTCTTTAATCCACTTGAGGTTATTTTTGTGTATGGTGTTAGGGAGTATTCTAATTTCATTCTTTAACCTGTAGCTCTCCAATTTTCTCAGCACCACTTATGGAAGAGACTGACTGTTCTCCATTTTATATTCTTGCCTCCTTTGTGACCATAGGTACGAAGGTTTATCTCTGGGCTTTCTATTCTGTTCCATTGATCTATATTTGTGTGTGTGTGTGTGTGTGTGTGTGTGTGTGTGTGTGTGTGTGTGTGTGTACATGCACACACAGTACCAGACTGTCTTGATTACTGTAGCTTTATAGTACAGTCTGAAGTCAGGGAGCCTGATTCCTCCAACTCCATTTTTCTTTCTCACAATTGCTTTTGGCTATTTGGAGTCTTTTGTGTTTCCATACAAATTGTAAAAATTTTGTTCTAATTCTGTGAAAAATGCTATTGGTAACTTGATAGAGATTGCTTTGAATCTATAGATTGCTTTGCATAATATAGTTGTTTTCACAATATTGATTCTTCTGATCCAAGAACATGGCATATCTCTCCATCTGTCTGTGTAGGGTCTTTCTTTCATCAATATCTTATAGTTTTCTGAGTACAGATCTCTTGCCTCCTTAGGTAGGGTTATTCCTAGGTATTTATGTTGTTGTTGTTTCAATGGTAAATTGGATTGTTTCCTTATTTTCTCTCCCTGATCTTTTTTGCTAGTGTATAGGAATGCAGGAGATTTCTGTGTATTAATTTTGTATCCTACAATTTCATCAAATTCATTGATTAGTACCAGTAGATTTCTGGTGGCCTCTTTAGGATTCATTATGTATAGTATCATATCATCTGTAAACAGGGACAGTTTTACTTCTCTTTCAATTAGGATTCTTTTTCTTCTCTGATTGCCATGGCTAGGACTTCCAAAATTATGTTGAATAATAGTGGCAAGAATGGACATCCTTGCCTTATGCCTGACCTTAGAGGAAATGCCTTCAGTTTTTTACCATTGAGTTTATTGTTACTAATAGCTGTGGGTTTGTCAAATATGGCCTTTATTGTGTTAAGGTAAGTTCTCTTTATGCCTACTTTCTGAAGAGCTTTTTAATTGTAAATGGGTGTTGAATTTTGTCAAAAGCTTTTCCTGCATCTATTGAAATGATGTAGAGTTTTTATTCCTCTATTGGTTAGTGTGGTGTATTACGCTGATTGGTTTGTGTATTTTGCAGAATCCTTGCAGCCCTGGGATAAATTCCACTTTGTCTTGGTGTGTGATACTTTTATGTGTTGTTGGATTCTGTTTGCTAGTACTTTGTTGGGGATTTTTGCATCTGTGTTCATTAGTGATACTGGTCTGTAATTGATGTGGATGTGTGATATCTTTGTCTGGTTTTGGTATCAGGGTGATGGTGGCCTCATAGAATAAGCTTGGGAGTGTTCCTCCCTCAGAAGTTTTTTTTTTCTTTTTGGAAGAGTTTAAGAAGGATGGTTGTTAGTTCTCCTCTAAATGTTTGATAAAGTTTACCTGTGAAGCTATCTGTTCCTGAACTTTTGTTTGCTGGAAGATTTTTAATAAGTTTCAATTTCATTACTGGTGATTGATCTGTTCACATTCTATTTTTCTTCCTGGTTCAGTCTTGGAAGGCTGTGCCTTTCTAAAAATCTGTCCATTTCTTCCATTTTATTGGCATACAGTTGCTTGTAATAGTCTTACTATCCTCTGTATTTCTATGATATCAATTTGTTAGTTCTCCTTTTTCATTTCTATTGGGTTGGCCAAAAGATTTGGGTTTTTCCTGTAAGATGTAATGGAAAAACTGGAACAAACTTCTTGGCCAGCCCAATAATTTTACGGATTTGAGGCCTCTCCCTTTTTTCCTGATGAGTCTGGCTAAAGGTTTATCCATTTTGTTTATCAAAGAACCAGGTTTTAGTTTTATTGATCTTTGTTATTGTTTTCATTTCTATTTTACTTCTGTTTGAATTTTATGATTTCTTTCCTTCTGCTAACTTAGCATTTTGCTGCTTGTTCTTTCTCTAGTTGCTTTAGTTGTAAGGTTAGGTTTTGAGATTTTTCTCATTTCTTAAGGTAGGATTATATTGCTATAAACTTCCCCCTTAGAAAAGTATTTGCTTGCATCCCATAGGTTTTGGGTCATCATGTTTTCATTGTCATTTGTTTCTATGTATCTTTTGATTTCCTCAGTGATCTCTTGGTTATTTAGTAGCATATCAGTTAGCCTCCACATGTTTGTACTTTTTACAGTTTTTTCCTTGTAATTTATGTCTGATATCATAGTGTTGTGGTTGGAAAAGATGCTTGTTATGACTTCAAATTTCTTACATTTAGCAAGACTTAATTTGTGACTCAAGATGTGATTATCCTGGAGAATGTTCCGTGTGCACCTGAAAATAAAGTGTATTCTGCTGCTTTCAGGTGGAGTGTCCTATATATTTCAGTTGAGTCTGTCCGATCTAATGTGTCATTTAAAGCTTGTGTTTACTTATTAATTTTCTGTCTGGATGATCTCTCCATTGGTATAAGTAGGGTGTTAAATTTCCCCACTATTATTGCTGTTGAGTCCCCCTTTTATGGCTGTTAGCATTGCCTTTAATGTATTGAGGTGCTCCTATGTTAGGTGCATAAATATTTATCATTGTTATATATTCTTCTTGGATTGATCCCTTGACCATTATGTAATGTCCTTCCTTGTCCCTTGTAACAGTCCTTATTTTAAAGTCTGTTTTGTCTGATGTAAGTATTACTACTCTGCTTTCTTTTTATTTCCATTTGTATGAAATATCTTTTTCCAACCCCTCACTTTCAGTCTTAATGTGTCTCTAGGTCTGAAGTGGGTCTCTTATAGATAGCATATATACATATAAGTCTTGGTTTTTTTAATCCATCCAGCCAGTCTGTGTCTTTTGATTAGAACATTTCATCGATTTATATCAGGTAATTATTCATATGCATGCTTAGTCATGTCCGACTCTTTGCAACCCCATGGACTTCAGCCCACCAGGCTCCTCTGTCCATGGGGATTCTCTGGGCAAGGAGAATGGAGTAGGTTGCCATGCCCTCCTCCCAGGGGATCTTCCCAACCCAGGGATTGAACTCAGGCCTCCCTCTTTGCAGGCAGATTCTTTACTGTCTGAGCCACAAGGGAAGCCCTATATATATGTTCCTATTACCATTTTCTTAATTGTTTGGGGTTTGTTTTTGTAGGTCTTTTTCTTCTCTTATGTTTCCCACCTGGAGAAGTTCCTTCAACATTTGTTGTAAGGCTGTTTTGGTGGTATTGAGTTCTTTTAAGCTTTTGCTTCTCTGTACAGCTTCTAATTTTTCCATCGAATCTTAATGAGATACTTGCTGGGTAGAGTAATCTAGGTTGTAGGTTTTTCCTTTTCATCACTTCAAATATATTCTGCCACTCCCTAAGGTCTGCAGAGTTTCTGCTGAAAAAAATCAATTGATAACATTATGGGGATTCACTTCTTATTTGTTGCTTTTCATTTGCTGCTTTTAATATTTTTTCTCTGAATATAAATTTTATTAGTTTGATTAGTATGTGTCTTGGCATATTTCTCCTTGGGGTTGAGACTCTCTATGCTTCCTGTACTTGGTGGCTGCTTTTAAGCTAAGTAAGGTGTTTTTGTACTCTTTTGATAAGGTTTCTAAAAAGCTATTTCTTTTTAGATTAACAAAACTACATTAAAATTTATTACTTTTTGGTAATGTTTAAAGTTGAACTAACATTGTTTTCTTGGACAACCAGCCATCACCAGCCTTGTTAGGCTTGTCACCTTTACTTATAAATCTTTCATTTTGCTACAAAGATGAGTTTGTCCTACAAACTGTTCATAAGCAGCTTTTCTGGTTTCAGGATATTTAGCTTAAGTTGTCTTCATTAAGTGTTTAGTCAAATCATTATACAAAAGGTAAAATGGGTAAACTTTGCTTTTTATTACTTTTAATGCTTCTTTCATCATTCCTTTATAGTACTTTCTCTATAGAGCCAAAGGTTGTTTTAAATTTCTATCTCCTATATTTTAAATGTTAAGGAAATGATTAATGTGCTTGTGGTAGTAAAACTTAAGGATGATTTTGTCTAACTTCAAAGTGTTCATAGATTATGAAATATCCCAGGTGCAAGCTATGTGCTTTTATTTAAGCTATGCCTTGATTTATCCAAGCCCACTTTCCAGTTTGCTTACCTTTACAACTTGTCTCCTCTCATACAGTTAGTATTTGTTAATAACAGACTGGGCCTAGAAGTTGGCTTGCCAGATAAAATATAGCATATGTCAAAATAAATTTGAACTCCATATAAAAATAGACAATCTTTAGTATAAATATTCCCCAAAAATTATTTGGGGCATACTTACACTGAGAAAAAAATTACTATCTGAAATTAAAATTACCCAGGCAGTCTGTGTTTTAATATGCTAAGCCAGGCTAGAGGTAGAGGCCAGACAATGGAAGAGGAGCAGCCAGTGAGGCTGGAGGAAAGCCAAGAGGGTGTTGAGTCCCAGAGGCTAACTGAAGGAGTAACCCACTGTTAAAAGTCAGTAAGAAAATGTCATTTAAAACAAAGTTTCAAGAAATTCAGCTTTACTGGGAGAGATGGGGACCAAATGATCCCCCACTGAAATTAATTCAACCCAAAAAGTATCTTTCTTATCTTCTTTACATATAAGGGTTCCAAGTAAGTTTTCATTGCAACACAAAATTTTGCAGCTGAACAATAAGTTTGAAAACTAATGAGCAAAGGAAATCATGCCATTGGAAACAAATCAAACTCCCTGAAGTGAATGTAACAGACACAGGAAACCATAATTATTTTCTTTTATTCCATAATTTATATTCTTTATTTTTAGTTTCCAGCTTATCATTGAAGGGTGCATAAAACAAATGAGTTTCGAACTAAATCAAATGAGAGCAAATGGAAATACTACATCTAATAAGAACAGTGCAGCAATGGATGCAGAGATTGTATTAAGACCTCTCATGGACTTCTTGGACAAAACGTAAGTATTCTACTCAATTTTCTCTTTATTCACTGCCATAAGTTTGGCAGATAGTTTTCCTTCATGTAGAACAGTTTTAAAGGGCTTCTACAGAAATAGATCAATTCATTAAAAAAGAAAAACTCTTAATTCATTACTAGATGGGAAAATCGAAGGAATGACTATGTACAGAAAAGGAAAAATGGAGAGAAAATAGGTATTGGTAACTAAGGAGGCTGCTATTCTGAGGCACAGAGAGATTAGGATTTTCATGCTTCTCACATAACATTTGGACATGGAGATAGGCAGAAGTGAGTCCAGAATATCCAAGTTCAGGTTGGAAACCTGCTGAAGAAGATAATAGCACAAATGTGACTAGAATTAATTCAGCTCAGAGACAAGTAGATTGCTGCCTTGTCCCACCTTCAGCAACTATTTAGTGTCCATTTGCCTCCGACTCTATAATCTAGACACTGGACAGCGATAATGGAGAGTCAAAGTACTTGACTCCATGGAGATTCCAGTTCAGTAGAGGTGGGAATGGGTGGGAAAGGAGGCCTTCATGACCAACTAGGATAGTGTTCTTAACTGAAAAGGTTGGCTTGTTTCTGTTTGGTCCCTCCTCTTAGAAGTTCTAATTGTGTAAGTTTGGAGCAGGCACCTATATTTTCAAAAGTGTCCAAAAGTGGAAACCATTGATCTAAAACAACAAGGGGTATGATTTCTTCAACGGTGGTATTTGAAACCAGAACTGAAAGTAGAAAAGGAGAAAATAATTTTGAAAGCCGACCATAGGACCAGTGTAATATCTACTACTTTACATATATTACCTCATTTAATATTGTTGTGACAAATTAATACCAATGAGGCCAAGATAAATAAGGATACCTTTTGTTAAAGATAAGGACAGCAAAGAAGGAATTAGTAAGAACCTTTTCTATATACTAATAATTTACGTTAATTCCATTTCCCTTTGCTTATAGCCTTACTACATAAGTAAGGCTAATGTTCTTGCCACTTTAATTTTAGTATTTGATAGAAAAATTCTTTTTATGTTTGCTATGAAGAAATATATAGAAGAGAGGTGAATAGGTAATTAGGTAGCTTAGTGAGAAATAGGTAGGCAAGTGGTGTAGAAAAAAGGGAAGGAGAGAAGAGGAAGAAAGAGAAAAAGGCATCTTCATATCTTTAGGTTCTTAATAGACACTTTTACTCTTATCGCCTAATTTCCTAACAACCCCTTGAAATTTTTGTCATGACTCTTTTCTATGGATGAGACATAATTGATTTACAGAAACTACCATTTAGTTGTGACTGTGATGGTGAGTGGAGAGCAGGATAAAGCAATCCTGAGCCTCTTAAAACTCCTACCAGAATGCCTTCTGTTTAGAGATTTCCAGTCAGCAGTTTAGAGGTACATCATTTATCACTGGCAGAACTATTAATTTTTCCATATGCTGTAACCAAGAGTTGTGAAACATACAGAAAGTTTTAAATAATCCTAGTGCTGTTACCTACTAGGGCTTCCTAGGTGCTGTAGCGGGTAAAGAATCTGCCTGTCAGTACAGGAGACAAGAGTTGCAGCTTTGATCCCTTGGTAGGGAAGATCCCCTGGAGAAGGAAATGGCAACCCACTCCAGTATTCTACTAGTTAAGGGACCTCGAATCCATTTCAGCATCCATAAAACAGAGCTAATACATAAACTAGGTTGGCCCTTCTTTTCAATATATTTCAATTATTGTTTTAGTCAGTCTTAAAGCAAAACAGTCTTTTCTATTTCTAATTATACTTTATTATATCATCATATGTGACTTCCTCACATTCTTAGTAGAAAGAGACTATAAAAATAGAAAAACATCAGTGAACTTTAAAGATCTGGAAGATTTTAAAATTTGAGGAAGAGATAGACATGGAGAGCTTGGAAGTTTGGGGGCTAATACAGAATGTATACCATAAATCTACTTATTAGGGGACCTTTTTAAAAGTCAGATATTAATTCTGTTCTCAAGGAAATAACAGTTTATAAATAAAAAAAGAAAAGTATAGCAGATAAATGCAATAAGAGATAATACAGTAGTCTCCTATTCAGATGATCAGCAGAAATATCATTTGTGTTAGGTCTTCTTTAAAGGCAGATAGGGTTTGGATGTATGAAAATGGGAGATAGGAATTCCAGGGGGAGGGAAAAACAGCTGGATACATTTTTATGAAAATATGGTCAACTGTATGGCAAGATATCTCTCTTGTCAGCAAGTATACATAACATTTGAAAATTGTCTGGTTAATTGGTTCTGTGATCAGTCAAAATAGACAGTTCAGGTTCCAAGATGTAAGTATTCAGCTTACATTACCAAGTTGGTTAACTCTGACTAAATTAAGGAAGCAATTGCTAGATTTCCCCTCTATTTTTTTTTAAATGAATGATTAAGGCCAAAAGTCTTCAAGGTGGTTTTGATATGATCCCCTTAAAAACTGTGTTATATTATAAATGTACAGGCTCTCTTTGTGTAGCCTCCCTAAATATTATACAACACTATTTTTTTATGCTTCATTTTCTCCACCAAGACCTCACTACTTTATAAAACAAGCTATAAAGGCCATTTCCAACTAATAGAAATCCCATGCAGAGCTGAAAACATGTCAATAATTTTATTCCTATTGGTTCAAGTCCAGTTTAAACAGGGTTAGATAGCACACCAAGTACCTGAGCTGACCGTAAAAACAAGAGTACTTTTTAAACTCAGACCTTTAGCTAGTGGAAATGACACAGCTGTTGCAAAACTGGCAGATTTGTTGAGTCTCTAGTCATCCAAAGAGTTTCTCTGAGGATAGGTTCTGGTATTTTTTTCCTGACCACTCATCTGGTTTCCACCCCGCGTCCATATAGTGAATATCCACCTACTAGCGAGCTGGAACTACCGCCTCTGAACAATGGGTTCCAAACTTGTGGGGCTACAGAGTTCCACCGCTCTGCCTCCAGGGCCCCCCAGCTCTCCCCCTCTTCCAGGGTAGGTCGCTTTCGTGTTTTTTTATATACTAGGGTCTACACACAGCAGTGTTAGGAGAGAGACTTCTGTGTGAAAATGAGTTTGGGAAATCTCTTCCTTTGCCTCTCAAATATCACATGCCTTTAAATATTAACTCCTTAAGTGTTACTGTTAATTATATATTTAAATATTTAAAAGTCAATTCTGTCTCTATCAGATCCCAGTTTGTAATTTCTGCATCCAACCATTCAGAGTACTTAGTAGCACTATAGGAAGTTCATTAGGCTACCCTGAAATATATGATCCAACTTTGGCACTCTGTACAACAGGTTTGATAAACTTTTATTAAAAGAGTCTCAGAATTCAGTGTCAAGTTATGGAAGCTATGGTACTTTCCGTAAATCTTTGCGCAGCACTGTGACCTCAGGTACTGCTGGGCCTTCATGCACAAGTGCGTTTACCAAGGGTAGCATGGGCCCTGGGACAGCCTACTGAATCTCAGCCCTCACTCACCAGCTTCACTTCCTTAGACGAGTCCCTCCAACCTCTCTGAGCTGGTGTTTGATTTCTGAAATGGATATACTAATCCCAGAAATATCTGCAGAAGAGGTTTCCAAACTAAAGTGTTATATAAATGCTTGATGACGTTACCATCATTATCTCACCATGAGAAGAATTGGTAAATACTTTAAGCCTATCACAATTTGTTAATTGGGAATCTAGAAAATCTGAACTCAGAGAACAAATTTGTGTTTGTTGGGAATGGGTAAAGTCTAAGGATACAAACTTCCAGGAAGGTAAGTCCTGAGGTAATAGATAGCATATATATGTATATAAATACCCTATTCTATGTATATATATTTATAGGAAACTATACTGTATCATGTATTTGAAAATTGCTAAGGGTGGATGTTAAAAGTTCTTACTACAAGCCAAACAGTATAACTCTGTGAGGTGATAGATGTTAGCTAAACTTACTGTAGTGATCATTTCGCAATATGTACATTTATCAAATGATTGTCTTATGCTCCTTAAACTTACACAATATTATATAAAAATATCTCAAGAAAATTGGAAAAAAAATAGCAGCAAATTTTGCTTTTGAGTGACTCATATGCATGTTTGCCATGTCATTGTGCAGATCCAGTGCCAGTTAGTGATGAAAATGTGTCTCTTTGGTATTTGGCCTGTTCTATGAACATGAGGCATGTAGTAAAAACAACCCTGGAATGCAGGGGAAAAAATGTCCTTTGGGAGCCTTGATGTCAATTCGGAAAGCAATTTGAGAAAAGAAATACACTGAATTCATTTTCTACCAAACCATGAATTATACAAAATATGATGAAACAGATTTTTATGTATTTTTTTCAGTAAATAAAATTTAGCATCTGAAAATTATAAAGGCCTATTCAGGTATCTGAATCTCAGCCCTGAAAAATGTGAATGTGTGATCAGTAATATAAGGTGATACCTCAATGAGAGCCTCCTAAGCAATTATGTATTTTATTTCAGATTAAGTCTCTCAGCAAAGATCTGTGAGAAAACAGTCCTGAAGCGAGTATTGAAAGAGTTATGGAAGCTAGTTCTTAACAAAATAGAAAAACAAATCGTTCTCCCTCCTCTGACAGATCAAACAGTAAGTATTCAAACTCATGTTTGATTATACTTCCAATAACCCATCTGATTGGTTTTTGTTTCAATGAATGGTTTTGATCTAGATGAAATAGTAATTAAATTCATTTTGGGGAAAAGAGTTTGCTATACAATGGCTTAGCAAGGATCATTCCAATGACATTTGATTATATGAATCAACTTTATTTTCCACTATGGCTTATTACAGGATGTTGAATATAGTTTCCCTGTCTTATACAACAGGATCTTATTGTTTACCAGTTCTGTATATAGTAGTTTGTACCTGCTAGTCCCAAACTTTCAATCCAACTCTCCACCACCCCCACTACAAATCATTTTTAAATAGTGGAAATAGCAGTCAAACTTCACACTTGCTTGATATTTCAAACTTTGTCTCTTAAAAAAAAAATGTCTCAAAGCCAAACTTATGGGGCTATCTCATCTACACAAATCATTTCTTTATTTAATTTTATTATGAAACCTCACCCCAAAGAAAGATAAATGCTAGACTATGCTTGCTGGGTTTCTTCCTGCAATCTTACATTTTAAGAAGATAAATCTAACCCTGCTATCTGGAATTATTTTTTTAATCTTTTGCTTCTATCAGTCACCTTTGCAGTTGGAGGTAAATATAGGTGATATCTTTTAGTGGATTTGATGAACATGATTGTATCAGACACAGTGAAATAAAAAGGAGCCAGAAAGATCAATGACAGCAAATTCAGACAGTGATCTAGTGCCTACACCAGCTAACTCAGTTCGCATACCCTGAGCCAAGCAAAGAAAGAAATAATCCTAACAAGCACTTGCTATAGAATAATTTTTCTTCTGTGACTGAGAAAGACAAGTTGATATAAATGAGTAATTATAAAGTAACATATATATTGACACCATCAATCATGCACACTCAGTGAAATTATATAGAAAATATTTTCTTGCAAAGTGTTCAAAGCTGCAAAGATTGTTGATTTACCACCAGACAGTGAGTGTTAAATATAAATTACTTTGAGTTTTACTTCATGCCATGAGTATGTGGTATAATCATAGCCTACACATACAGGTAGCCAAATCACACTTAGAAACATACACACTTACGTCTCTTACTCCCCTATAATACATAATGCATTTCTTTAACGTCAGGTAGCTTTCACTTAATTGGTCAATAGGGGAGGCTGTCAGGGCAACCTGCAAGTTGGGTTGCTTTACTTACACACTTTATTTACATTCTAGGCTACTAATGAGTATTCTAGTAGTGCTTCCAATGTTTATTCTGATGTTTTTTCAGCTCTCCCCAAGGCCTTGAGGTGCTAGGGGAAAAACCTCTGGCTGAGGAAGGAGTTAAGAAGGCAGGGCTCTGATAGTTTGGATGGCATGTCAGGAGGACCAGCTCCACCTTCTTCAGTTCTGGATCCTAAAATTTTGCGTAATTTATTTTAGGGGGTAGGGAGTAGAGGGAAGGAGTTGCCTCTGCTACAAATAAATAAATAAAAGGTAAGCTCGCTGGTGCCATCCACATTGTACACTAAACTGGCTGCCAGAGCAGTAACTCAGACTGAAACTTCCAGAAGTGGGAGGCTTGTGAAGACAGTTGTATTGCCAGATAAACCCTAGATATCTGCTAGATATCCAGATCCAATTTGTAAAATAAACCAATTTAGGGCATATGAAATAAAAGTCACAAACATAATCAGTAAAATAGAGACCACTGTCTACTGACTACATTTCTATTTTGTTACTGAAGATCTTACAAGTCATCTCTCTCCTTTTCTATGTGTGTGTTCCTAGGGACCCCAGATGATTTTCATCGCAGCTAAAGATCTGGGCCAACTCTCCAAACTGAAGGTAATAAGAATAAAGAAATGACTAGTTGTCTGTGAAAGGTAGTGCAATGACTACAGTTCTGTGAGAAGCCAACCACCTGAGATCTTACAATCTGTTTTAAGAAGAAATCAGAGTAAAATGGAGGGACTGAATTGTGCTTTCTTCCTCTCCCCATACCCTATATGTTTTTGTATTTTCCAGTTTGTAGGGCAGATGGAAATTTTTGTGTTGAAACATTCAGAATTACTGCTTTAGAAATAAATTAGAGAGCATATTTTCATTTGTATCGTGAACTGGCTTTGTATGAAGACAGGCAAAGAGTGCTCCACAGAAACCCAGTAAAGTCTAAAGAACTCTTCAGGCAAGAAACCTAATTCAGGAAAGTAAACTTATCAAAGCACACATTGAGCTTGTCAAGATAATCAACCCCATTATAACAAGGATTTGCTGTATAAACAAATGCCCTACGATGGCAGTACCTCATGATGTCACCTACTTTGTCCCTTCGTCAGAAAAAAAGTTAAAAGCCAATAATCCATTTAGAAGACAGAACCATTATACGAGGTTGTTTCTTACAGGTATTCAGTGATGTTGGTGGTTCAGAGGGAAAGTAGAAGGTAGATGTCATTGTCGAACTATTGTTTTGGATCTTGGATCTCTGTCGTTTTCTTGATCCCTCTTATTGCCTCCCTGAGATTTCTATCCCCTCTTTTGAAAAATGGATTTATACAGCATTGAAGTTTCTCATAGAAAACCTGAAAAAGTGAAACATCACAGTGCCTTATTACAAAAGAAATAGCTTTGGCAGTGTGTGTAGCATCTGTGTGACATCAGAAACAGATACTGCATCTCCTCCAGCTTCAACTTCCTGAGTTGAATGCTTTATCAGCTATAACTGTTTCAAGTGACGGAAAGCCAGACTAACAAAAGCAAGGAAGGAATTTATAGCTCCATGAAATTTTACAGTTCTGGGCTAACTCTGGTTTCCATCACTGCTTCATTAGGAAGTCAAACAGTGTTACCAAAGCCAGTTACTCGCTCTTTTTCAACTCTGTTCTTCCCTTGTTTGACTTACTGCCTTAACATTCCTGCTTTCCTGTTTGTAAGACAGTTCTCTGCTTATATCTAACATTTTTGAACTTGAAATTTTATAGAAAAGAACACCCACCTTGATGCAGGAAATTCTAGCAAAGTCCACAGGCACATCATCAGTGCTAAGGCACTATTATCACCACTCCCAAGCCAACCACCGTGGCCTGGGGGATGATATATGCCATTGGCTTAACTCGCATACCCACACCTGAGCTGAGGAGTGCTCTCAACCCTGCTCAGATCTTACGAACAGAGTGAGAGAGAGACTGGATCCTCAGTGGGCATATGTATGCTACCTGGGGAAAATCAGAGTACACCGAAACCACAGCACTTATATCCCTTTAGTGGCCTCAAAATTTCTTCAATTCAGTGAAGTCTCTTGATTACAATAAACTAAAAGCATATTATGAATAAAATGTCCTAAAAGCATTAATTCATTAAGACTGAAATAATCTAAAGGACTAAAAATAGAATCTTGTTGTTCATAGGTGATAGAAAAACAACTTAGTTTTAAAACATATTTTTTCCATTATTTGGTCCATTTAGTTGTTATTTGAATTACTGAGCAATAAGTCGCCTATACTGTTATGTAAAAGATTAAAATTATAGCCAAAATATAGAACTACCATTTTTAATTGAAATGTAGTTGATTTACTATGTTGTGCTAATTTATGCTGTATAGTAAAATGATTCAGTTTTACATAAATATATATAAATACACACACATTGTTTTTAAAATTCTTCACCATTAGTGTTTACCAGAAGATATTGACTGGATTTACTTGTGATATACAGTAAGACCTTATTGTTGATCCATTCTATATATAATGGTTTGAATGTGCTAACCCCAGACTCTCAATCCATCTTTCCTCTACCCACCTCCCCCTTGACAACCACATGTCTGTTCTCTGTGTCTGCCAGTCTGTTTCTTTTGTAGATAGGTTTATTTCTGCCATATTTTCAATTCTACATATAAGTGACACCTTACGGTCTTGTCTTTCAGATCATTTCACTTAGTAGATAATATCTAAGTCTATCCATGTTGATTTACAATGTTGTGTTAGTTTCAGGTGTACAGCAAAGTGATTCAGTTATACATATATCCATTATTCTTCAAATTCTTTTCCCACTTAGATTATTGAGTAAAGTTATGTGTGCTATATGGTAGGCCCCTATCAGTTATCTTAGTAATGTGTATATGAAAATCCCAGACTCAGTTTATCCGTCCCTGTCATCTTTCCCCTTTGCTAACCATAAAAGTCTGTTTCTTCTGCCCATTTTTCGATTGGGTTGTTTGGGACTTTTTTGTTGTTTAGTTGGATGAGCTGTTTGTATATTTTTGAAATTAAACTCTTCTCAGTTGCATCACTTGCAAATATTTTCTCCCATTCTGTAGGCTTTTTGTCTTGTTTATGGTTTCCTTTGTTGTACAAAAGCTTGTACATTTGATTAGGTCCCATTTGTTGATTTTTGCTTTCATTTCTATTACCTCGGGAGAATGACCTAGGAAAACATTGGTCCAGTTTATGCCAAAGAATATTGGCTATGTTCCCTTCTAGGCAGAACTGCAGATTTTATAAACCTGTTTTCCCATATTTTACTAGAATGTTGCTTCCAATGTTTTCATTTCAAATCCTGGGTATTTTTATTTTTTCATGTATTAGTTTGAAAGCAAATTGAATCCCCAGGTAAAGTGTCATTTGAAATAATAGTATTAATTAGTAAATTCAGCCATCCTGTACAGAAATATTAACAAATTACTACCTTAAAGGAACACAGAACAATGAAGGAAACTAACTTCTTTTCTGCATGTGACTATGATTTAGAATTGATTAAGCAAGGATTTATTCAGATTTTTACATATGCTATATTACTTCATCCTCTGGAACTTTATAATGTAAGTTATTGTAAGTATGCCCAACTTATTACTATTTTATGGGATCAGATTTATCTGGCATAACATTTTTATGGACAGGTGATATAATATCAAACCCAGTTAGTAAAAATACATCTGAGACAACGAATTTCCTGTAAGCAAGCAATAACACATTGACAGCCGTTTTTAGAGACTGCCTTATTTGAATAAGTTATTGTTAAATTCCAGAAAATCTTTTCTTGTAAGAATTTTATTTTTGAATAGCACCAACATTTATTATTTATTATGACCTATTAAAAACTGTGAACACACCGAAAAGCCAATCAAGATTGACAAAGCCAGAGAAATTTAATCAATATAAAACATATGTATTTACTTGCCTTCAAGTATTTCTCTCTATAATTTGGCAAAAATTTCCCATTATTCTTTGGGTCTCAATGGGTATTTAATATCCTTATTTTTAAAATATTAAATGGACTCATATGTTTGTGGTGGAATCCCCACATCAGAGAAAGATGCAGTGAGATGCAGAAGTATATACCGTGAACCTAGCGTTTATACCAAGTTTTGAACAATATTCAAGCGTATGGAATCATTTAAGATATTCTGAAAAAGTACAACTCAGTTGCCAGAAACATATTGAGTGCCTAGCAGGTGATAATTGCCAAGAGAGGCACTGAAAGTCTGCAGGAGTGAGTAAAACACAGGGATTCTCTTCAGAAAGTCATGGCACCTGCTAAATGAGAGTAACGTAAGGGCTGCGTGTGACTGTACAATTTGTACATTTCACAAAAGTGTCCCACAAAGGGAGTGAAAGACAGCTGAAATGGGGTCCATCTCCACTTCCTGCACCCTATAGAAAAAGAGGTGCTTTCTATTACTGAACAAGGACACTGATCCCTTGACCAAGCCATGCATTCTCAGAGCTATGTCAACCCATATTGACTTTCCTTCTGATTCACAGAGATGCACTTATCTAAGTTAAGCTCCAGAGGACAAAAGTCTTTCTTTTATGAAACAATATATCTCAGTCACCTAGAACAGAACTGGCACATAGTAAGCACTCAGGAAATATTTGTTGAATGTGGTTGACTAAAAGAGTGGATGCCCTGGGGAGATTGTATCAGTCTGCGGGTTGGGAATTTAAAAATTTTTCTCCAGACAAGTTTTCCTTACTGTTGTCCTCAACTTTCTACCATCATTTCCCTAAATAACTTTAGATGAAGACAGAGTTCATAGTGAACAATGAGGAAAATGCATTGTTATTATGGAAATCAGTTCTAAAATATTGGAAACTGAATTTAAAATATTAAATCCTCCAGAACTGAATTAGGTTAATTCTTTGGGAATTTTCCTGTTACTGACTGAGCATTAAGGGGATCCTAGAAAGTGAGTAAAGTGAGAGCATTATACTTAAAGTAGATTCTACCAGTAATAATTGAATGAGGCTAAAATTTACCTCCTAAGTCCTTTCCAAGGTTGACCGTCTTCAGTGTTACAGAACAGAAAGCAGGCATTAATGTGGAAAAGCTTGGACACACATTTTCCAGGATTATTTCTCCACCTCCCCCCATAATATTAGTTTTCAGGTGAAAAATAAAGCCATATATGAATCAAAGCACTGCTTTTTAAGTTAACATGTAGTATTTCTTCTTTGGGCAAAATGAATTATTAAATATCTGACAAAATTGTCATTATCATCATCTAAATGTGTTCATATGAAAAAGTTATCTCAAATGGGAAATACCTGTATATAAGGATTATACAAATTTTGTTTGAAAACAGTTGTTAAACAAATGAACTGGTAATTTTATAAAAATTGTTCACCTGTGTTCCAGGAGCACATGATTCGAGAGGATGCCAAGGGTCTGACATCAAGACAGTGTGGTATAATGGAGGTGGTCCTGGCTACCATCAAGGTAAGATTATCAAGTCCCTGGATATGTACCCTCCGAGAAGTGTACCCCAGATGCATGTCTGTAGAGCTGTACATCCATAGACATGGGAGACAGTTGTATACAGACATTCTGGGAGTGTGTTAGACTTAGCCCATACTGTATCATTATTATATCCATATTACTCTACCCTTGGAGTTGCTTTCTTTGTCTACCTTTAGAAAATGTGTAAGAAATCTATGTTGTAACAGATGTTTTCAAAGAAAGACATGTACCTCCAAAGTCCAGTTAAATTTCAATAGATGCTTCAGGGGACTTAGGGTTAATAGAATTTCTGTTTGTGTTTTCAATGCTTGTTGAAATGATTTTGGAAAATCAATTTTCAGTTCTCTCTTAGTAGAGATAATAATTTAGTTTTCTGCTGAAAACCCAAAGGCATTGCATTGTGTGCATCAATGTTTCATAGCTAAAGTTTGGCTAAAAATTATTGTAGTGTGGGTTAAGTATAGGTAGATCTCGAAACATAACATCAGAGTTCTTTGTTTTCATATGATCCCTTACAGATTTATATACATACATTTTATATTTCTATGTGAAAGTTTATTAAAGAGTGAAATATTAATCCATCTCCTAAGTTTGGACTAGGTCCAATTTCTGAACACTTCACAGGGGGAAGCACCTATTATCAAGGAAGTGTAAAGAGTGTAGCAGAGAGCTGTGAGCTGCCAGAAGCCATTTTCCAAGCACAGAATAATCTCACTGGATAGAAACAGATATTACAACAGGAGTCGTTAAAACAGAGTTCTATTTGTATGACAGTCAGACACTCCACAAAGCTAGTACCCATGATTTTTGCAGTTTCAGCATTTAATAGAACATCTTTTGCTGCTTCAGTGGCAAAACCTGCAAAATCAAAGTTGTGAGGTGATGATTTTGTGACACTTGGTAGAAAATGGAGTGTGTGAATTTTGGCATTGAGATGACAGAGATGGAGTTTCTAAAGATGCAGCCAGAGTATGGGCTAGAAGTATATAAATATTGTGCAAACTCATTTTTAAAAATGGAAACCATGAAAGAAAGGAAAAATACAAAACAAGCTCCTTTTAAGAACAATTTTCAAAAATATGAGTAAGAAATAACTGCCCTTTGGGATTATACCAGCACTCATGACTACAGAGGAAAGTGCTAGTACAAAAAAAACACTCTGGGGCACACACTAAACAGTTAAAAACTATGGTTATAGAATCAGAATTCAGCCCCTAATGGATTTTATTAGGTCAATGGATGACTCACAGAGAACAAGAAAAATGTGTTCTGTACAAATAGATAATGGCCTTCCTTGTACTGACAGGCCTGGTCCATGTCCCCCAACTCCAACTTTCCTCTAGTTCTTCTTGATGGGGACAGATGACCACCTCCTACAAGACTAGTTCTCCCAAACTCTGGGAGAATCCCGATCCCCAAGCAAATCCCTCTGGCCTACAGATTGACATCTCAACTATACTGTCTTCCTGCCCAGGTCATTGGTGGTAGTACTTTAAGTTCAGCCTCAGTAACCAGATACTTGCTTACCCTCTTAAAAAAGGCTACTGCCTGGTATCTAAGATCCAGTATGTGGGTCCATGTCATTATCTTATTTCCCAGGACTGGAGTTTGACCTTGGTCCTTCAAACCTCAGAACCTGAAGTCAAGTCTTCAGTCTCCCTACTCCCCAACTTTTCCTCTGGGGTCTCCATGCTACACCCACTTTACCTACTTTGAGAGCCTTTCATTCCTGTCCTCTGCAAGGAGAGTCACCTAATATTTCTTCCAATGGGCCTAAAGTCAGTTTGCCAAATCTGGGACTCCCTTTTATCTTTTCTGATTCTGAGATTTACCCTGATTATACTACAAGGCACTGCTTCTAATGGTGACTACAAAGGAATTCAAGAGAAAGAGGAATACTACTTAAAAGAATTATAGTCTCAAGAAGTAGTGATTCAGTATCTGCTGGGAGCTCAGCAAAGGGAGTACTGTCAGGTGGAGACTTCATGGGAAAGATATTCTTATACCGGAGTAGTAGACACTATCCAGGCTAATTCCGAAAGGCTGCCAACAACAGGATCCTTAATTCTTCTTTAGGTGAATTTAAGCAAATAAGCTGAACATGAGAAAGTGAAAATTGAAGGAAGAGGATGCTATGGAGTTTGTAGACTGTAGCTGAAATAGTGTTCTGCATTATCTCAGTCATCTTTCACATACATACATCCTCTCACATGGTCCTTATAAACATCCTGGGTGTTAGGTACACCAAGAATGATCACTCACATTTTACAGATGAAAAAGCAGAGGCTAAGCAGGTTTAAGTTGTTTGCCTAAGTCCGGAGTCACTTGTAATTGACAGAGCTGAGGAAAGATGCCAAACTGTAAAATCAGTGCCCTAGCTTCTACGTCTTCTTATTTCACTAAATGTTAATAAGGTGTAGGAAAAGGCAGCAAGCCAAAATGGGTAATATTCCTACAGATAGATTAGTTCTTTCTAAATTAAAATGCCATGTTTCAGTTATTTAGATTATTTTCTAATGATTTAAAATAATATGAACTCATTCAACCTCTATACAGGTACTGATGAAAATATTAAATACTAAAATTCTAATTAGACTGGGTTATTTTGTCATACCAGTCACAGGTAGTTTCAACTATAAGTTAACAGTATAGAACATGGCACAAAAAATAGTTTCCATGATCTGCTGCAGCTAGCATGGTTGGCCTTGGAGGCATTACATTTACCTGCCAACACGGAGCCAAGTCAACAGCTCTGAAACAGATAGCCAACAACTTAATCAGCATGTGCAAGCTGCTACAGAGGCCGATGCAGAAACCCCATTTAAAGCTGAGCTTTGGAGTCTCAAACTCATATCTCAGGAAGACTCAGGACTTATAAGAGATTCCCCGAAATGTGGGTTTCTTTCCAAGAAAAACAGAAGAGCTTTTTCCGACAGCAGGTACTCTAGACTGTATCGTGAGTCTCAAGACTTAATATTTTTTTTTTTAATTTTGAACCATCCTCTAGTTATTTTCTGAGGAAGTTCAAAAACATAGGGGGAAAAAACTGGCTGGTTGTATTTTTCCTAACATTCTAAATCACCCTGGAACTCTTGTTATTTGTACCTAAACATGACACTCTGAAATGTAGGTGGCAAATGTTTGACATCATGCCATGAAATACAGAGGTTTAACTAAAAATAATGGAAACAACCTAAATGTCCTCAGCAGAGGAAAGGATAAAGAAGATGTAGTACATATATATAATTACTCAGTCATAAAAAGTAACAAAATTGGGTCATTTGTAGAGACGTAGATGGACCTGGAGACTAACATACAGAGTGAAATAAGTCACTAAGAGAAAAACAAGTATCATATATTAACACAAATGTATGGAATCTGAAAAAGTTGGTATAGACAGCAGAGGTAGAGAATAAACATATGGATACCAAATGAGAAAGAGAGGGTGGGATGAATTAGGAGGTTGGGATTGATATATATATATACACACACACATATATATATTTACACTGTTGATAATAGGTATAAAATAGATAACTGAAAACCTACTAGCTAGCACAGGGAATTCTACTCAAGTGCTCTGTGGTGACCGAAATGTGAAGTAAATCCCAAAAAGAGGGGAGATATGTATATGTCCACTTTGCTGGACAGTAGAAACTCACACAGCATTATGAAGCACTCCAATAAAAAAAGGAAAAAAAAAACACATGGGTTAGGGCCCTCTAGAAATCTGCATTTCTTGGTGTCTAGGGGAGAATGTGGACTAACTATGAATATCTATTCAAATACAGCCTTGAAAAATCCTAGATAGCACCATTTCTGATACTCAAGATTCCAGACAAATAACAGGGCATGGGATATTATGCCTCTCAGGCTCTCACCCTGACCAAGTCCTACACAGTCCTGGTATCCATTATTCAAGAGTCAGTTTTGGTGGCTGTTTCTTACTTAGCATGTTGTCTTTTATCATTTATAAGTATAGTGTTTGCATTATTTAAACTTCAGGAGCTCATGGGAAGAACAAAAGTACCCATCTAGTTTGGAGTACTGCAATTCAGAAATCATTATTTGAGAGCTTGCTGTATGTAACAAAGATGTTAAGCAGTAAAGAGGTGACTGAAAATTAAAGAGATCTTGCTCTTAACTTAGGAAAAGACACATCTACAATCCATAAAATATTAGAGTTACTGACAAAATACTGGGAAGTGCAGAGAGGGTGATAAATTCTCTGTGAGTAGCTAGGGGAAAGCTTCCTGGTGAAGGAGGTTTCAGATCATTAAATGGGAAAGCAAAGGAGAAAGTCATCACAGGCTTAGAGAAGAGCTTGAGTGAAATGTGAGGTATGGGTAGCCTGAAAACTTCAAATAGGCTAATGTAGAGGGGGATCAAGATATAGAATAGAAGAGACACATTGACTTGAACCCAAAGCATGAGGCATAAACACCAAGAATGTGGACTTCAGTTGTTGGCAAAAGGGAGGAAGTAGCATATTATGATCCGGTGTATAACAGAAGACTTCTATTGTCTTAGAAAATAATTTCTTAAATAACTATCTAGTAAGTCTTTAAAGTAACCTCAGTTGTTAAAAACAAGTGATGATTATATCTAAATTTGCAAAACAGATCATCTGCATGAATTTTCCAGAAGTGTGATACTGGTATTGGAAGGAAAAAGAGTGATGATAGGAAATTTCTACCACAATGGTACAAGTAACCAAAAAAGTTAAATCTCCCAGCAGACTTGTAAAGAAACATTAGCATATTTCCATGAGCCAGTAAAAATAGAGTGTGAAAAATCTTCAAATAGCTGGCAAATGTGACAAATTAGAAGAATTTAGCATTTTCATTGGGATTATAAAAGGGATGGCTTGCTAACCATGCAGACAGTATTTATCTTGAATTTTTAGTTAGTAGTTCTATTTTTTTTTTCTCACAAACCACATTAAGGTCTGAAATGTTCTACCTTTTTTTTTTTTTGCACTCTCATGAAGAATATAAAAAACAAAAATATCTCTGGATATTTTTTTAAGATAAAGAAAATGATACCTCATACAAAGCTCTTTCAAGCTCCTCATCACTCACATCACTCACCCATATATTAATGAATCAATGTAGTCCTGTATGAGGGTGGGAAATCTTTACAAACAGCAGAAAGTGGATATAAATATAAAGAAAATATCTGAAACTACATGGGGAATACCACTGATAGAGTATCAGAATAGTGGGTGATTAAGAGAGAAAGACTAGAGTATATGAGTTACTGTCCTCTCTTGTGGGAGTACTATTAGGATTTAAGAATGTATTGTCAGAAAACAAAATGAGTTCTCACATATAAAACAATGAAAACAGTCCCTATCATATAGAAAACTCTTCATAAATATAACCATCATACTACCTGTGTGCATGGGTGCTCAGTCATGTCTGACTGTGCGATCCTGTAGCCTTCCAGGCTCCTCTGTCCAGGGATTCTCCAGGCAAGAATACTGGAGTGGATTGCCATTTCCTCCTCCAGGGGATCTTTCTGACCCAGGAATCGAACTTGCATCTCCTTTTGCCTGAGGATTGGTTATTTTGAAGAAGGGTTTACTAGTGGAAAAAAGCAAGACCCCACATATTCTAGTAAAACTAGATTTTTTTTAATTTGTTTTCTCCTTTACTAATAAACCACTCATTCTCTCCCAATGATGCTATTAAATCTGACTCTTTGCCCCAACTAACAGTCCAAGTCCTGTCCTCCCATCCTTTTGGTTTCCTGTACATAGCATTTTCACACTACTAGGGCACAAAACCCCTATGATTTCTGAGACTCCCCTCTAGGAAGGAAACAGTCCTGTTCTCTTTCTACAGGAGTTTCTAGATTACAAGGCAGGGAAGGCACACTGAAAATTAAGTAATGATATGTGTTAACTTACAAAAAATATGTCAGAGATGGAATAGGGTGATACAGATGCTACTGGGCTTAAGGAGGGGACACATATAAAAGAGGGAAGGATTTAGGGGAGTTAGCAACTACCATGAACTCCAGAAATCAAGGAAATATGAAAGAGTGATCGCAAAGGACAGATGACAGCTCACTGGCTGGAAAGGAAAGATAATAGTTTTCTATGGAGGAAGACTCATGACTTGAACATACTCAGGGAGAAAGAATTTCACCATGAAAAGGCACAAGACCAGAAGGCTAGGAGTCAATGATTAGACCACTCAATGGACTGGACTGGATTTAACTGGAAATTTGCATAGTGAAGCAGCATAACATTGAGGTTACAGGAATGTTGGGGTTGCAAGTAGATGAAATTGAAAATATTGATACATGGCATGCTAAAAGTACCATTTCAGCAATGAAAATCTTACAGGAATGTGCAGAATGGATTGACTAGTTCAAGGCTGTAGTCACAGAGATCAGTTATAGTTATTTAATGCTATATAAGATTATATAATGTTATATAAGATGACAGGACTATCACAAAGAGGGTAATCTTAGGAGTATAAAGTGAAAGATGGCTGTGAGTAACACAGAAAGGCCCAGTCACTGGAACTTGGCAACTAAAAAATGGGGCAGGAATGATGGAGGAGCCCAGGGTGACTCAGAGTTTCAGCCAAGTGATTGAGAAGCTTAGCCCCGCAGAGAAAAATGGCAAATCAGGCAGGAGGGTCATTTTCCTCTTTCCACTTTGGCATAAGATATAGTGATAGGAACATGGAAATAAGTAGTAAACTGCTGGAGACAGGGGCCAGTGCTTAGGAAAAAAGCAAGGACAGAATCTGGGGGATTATTCTCACACTAAAGCTTATCTTATAAGTAGAAAGAACCCTATAGTTCACAAAAGTCTTCCAGACAGAGTAATTAATTTCATCTTTATGACACTATAGTCAGACAAGATGGCTGTTTCTGTTCCCATTCTACAGAGGAATTTACCAATATTCTGTGGGTTTAAATAACCTATGCAAATCACACTGCATAGAGGAAAGACAAAGTGTTTTATAGCACATTTTAGAGTAAAGAAGTAAAAAGGATTATAAAATCTTGAAACTGGAAACAAACTGACATGTCCCTTTTCCTTCTCACATAGAAACATGTTACCTATGGTGTTGTTGGTCACCTGTGCTATTTTGCACTGTGCTTAGCCCCTCAGTCATGCCCGACTCTTGCGACCCTATGGACTGAAACCTGCCAGGCCCCTCGGTGCATGGGGATTCTCCAGGCAAGAACACTGGAGTGGGTTGCCGTGCCCTCCTCCAGGGGATCTTCCCAAACCAGGGATTGAACCCAGGTCTGCCACATTAGAGGCAGATTCTTTACCATCTGAGCCACCAAGGAAGCCCAAGAATACTGGAGTGGGTATCCTATCCCTTCTCCAGAGGATCTTCCCAACCCACGAATCAAACCAGAGTCTCCTGCATTGCGGGCTGATTCTTAACCAGCTGAGCTACCAGGGGAGCCCTCTGGTCAACTGACCGTCCCTTAGTAATGGCCAGTAATGGGACCCTACTAATTCACATGCAGCAGCTTCAGTTTTTAAGACACCCTGATTATAAAATATTTTCCTTATGTCAAACCAGTATCTGCTTCCCTGGTGCTTCTAATTATGAATTGCTTCTCTTTCTACCCTTTAAAACTACTATAAAATAATTCTGTTTTCTTTTCTATATCTTCCCCTTTTCAGTGCCTTTCAGACATTAAAGAAAACTATCATGCTTCCCCAAGTTATCTACAGCTATTTATTGAATAACATGCCTCCTAGAGCTTTCAAAGTTCTGGTCATCTACCTTGAGGTGATTTCCATTTTATATTTCTCATAAAATGGTGATGCCAAAGAACCATCCTCATATTCCAGATATGTTCTAATCAGCAGAGAATGCTGTTGCTCTCTCATACCCTTTGTCTTGACCTATCTATGGGATTAATACATGATCAGATTTCATTAGCTTTGATAGCTGCCTCATCAATTAATAAATCATATTAAATTTGAGCACAGTAAAGCTTTAAGACTCTAAAATTTTACTGATGTTAAGCCATGTCACCCTCATTCTTTACTTTGCAATAAAAATTTTATTGTGAATACAGACCTTTTCCTTTTCTCGTTGTCATCAGGTTGGTATTTGCATAACCATAGAAATCATTTCCTTTTCTCTGTGAATGAGGAGCCCATGACATGTGTTACTTATCTGTGTTCACTGAACCGTGGAACGGAGGCTTTCATGCTTAGCTTCCTCCAACTTGTTTTCTCTCCTAACATTGCTATCTTCTTGCCTGAGTTTGTCTTACAACATCTTCTATTATACAATGCACTTAAAAGACAAAGGCACCATTTCTACCCTTATAAATCTTCTACTGTTCAATTACTGTCCTGCCAGAGCTTTTACCGAATGGCTCAAAAGGAACAAGTCAGCTCAGGATCACAACCTGAAACTCTACTGAGACACTCAGGCTTTTCTCAGGAACAAGCTCAAACCTTATTTATGTTTTCACTATATGATTAGTTCCCCATGTATTGAAAGCCTACAAAATAATGCCTTTTTAGTGAAAACATGTCTTCCTATAACGTTATTAGAGAGTTTCAAGACAAATACTGTACATAGTTTATGCTCTTATAGCCTAACTCGAGTTCAGTGTTTACATAAAGTCTTCTAGGCCCTCAAAAATACCTCAATTATATTAAGTCCAGTTACATTCTTCTATCCTAGAGTTTCCTAAACAATATTCCATGGAACATTTGTGTGTCCCTGAGAGTTAGTAGATGTCCTGTGTGATAGGTGTCCTATAGCCTAATAATTTTAAAAACAGGTATGTTAGTGAAAGGTCAAACAGTTTTCCCTACCACTGTGAATCACACAGGCTTTAATGTATTGAAAAGCATTGTGAATCTTGAAGAGTATATGAAATCTCTTAACTTCTCAAGGCTTTCTACTTCCTAAAGGCAACTTGTAAGTTTCAGGAAACACAAAGTTAGTAATGACAATAGAGTGACAGTAGTAAAACAGTATATTTTAAACTATACCAAAGAAACATGAGAACTACGACTGCAGGTTTCCCCCACTGTAGGAAAGGAGAGCATTCCTATGAAACCTTTTATTAGCTGAAATGACATAGGCAAGAAGCAATTACCTTAGGACTCATCCTGCTAAGGGATGCACAAAATAAATCAAAGTCAAGCACAAATACAGTCCAAAACCATGGCAGTTTGATGCTCAGATGCTGAGTGTAATTCCTGGGTTAGGCGCTGGGTGGTACCATTCTCGCTACTCAGGATATACACTGCCTCTGAGAGCTCACCGCTGTTTTAACATCTTTTTTTTCACAAAAGTGAAAATCATTTTCATGTGTTTTTTGGTTAGCAAAAACAGTACTAATGTAGGTCATCTACAAAAGTGAAGTGGCATAAAGCCAAATTTTCAAAGAATGGGGAATACCTGTACTTCAATTCTTCTCAAGCAGTTCCTCTCGGCTACCTAGTGGGATTTTCCCCTTTCTTTTGTCCACGGTGGTAAATTATCTGGTGGCTGCTGAAGTGGAAAATGGCAGTGCTAATAAACAAGACACCATAGGTGTCACTTCTTTGAAAGTCTTTATTGATTCCTTCAGCAACCGCATTATTTCCCAGTCCTATTGTCTGTCTTTTTAAATTCTCTTTATTACGCCCCCAACATATCATTGGCGTCATTCACTGACAATAACATTTCCTACTTGATCACAATCCCTTTGGGAACAATCTCTAGGCCTCTTTTGCTTCGTATCCTTGGCGTAAGTTCTGGTTCTCAACACAGATTTAGTAAATATTTGTGAAGGGAGAAGAGGAAGAGAGAACGGCCAGGAAGGTCACCCCATCGCTGACGCTCTTTAGGGTAAGCCACAGGCGATGACCCTTCTCACGAATTAGACAGTCATCTCTAGTAAGGTTGTCACCATGCTACTGTACATACACTGTGAAAGATCATTTGTTTTAAAAGAGTATATGATCACTGGAGAAATCAAAGGGGAATTTTTTTTTAAATACCTAGAGACAAAATGACAATGAAAATACGATGACCCAAAACTCATGGGATAGCAAAAGCAGTTCCAAAGGGGAAGTTTATAGTAATACAGTTCTACCTCAGGAAAAAAGAAAAATCTCAAGTAAACTTAATCTTACACCTAAATCAACTAAAGAAAAAAAAAAGAATAAAACCTAAAGTTAGGAGAAAGGAAGAAATCATAAAGATTAGAGCAGACATAAGTGAAATAGAGACAAAAAAAACAATGGCAAAAATCAATGAACCTAGCAGTATGTTCTTTGAAAAGAAAAATAAAATGCATAAACCTTTAGCCAGACTCATCAAGAAGAAAGGAAGAGGATTCAATCAATAAAGTTAGAAATAAAAAAGGAGAAGCTGTTACAACTGACATCACAGAAATATAAAATACTACAAATAACTATAAACCAATAAAATGGACAACCTATGAAAAAATGGACAAATTCTTAGAAAGGTACAATCTTCCAAGACTGAACCAGGAATAATTAAAAAATACAAACAGACCGATCACAAGTTATGAAATTGAAACTGTGATAAAAAAAAATACAGAAAAGGGATCCCCACACACAATTGGTGGTAATGTAAATTGGTACAACCATTATGGAGAATAGTATGGACATTCCTTAAAAAACTACAAGTGATCTTCCATATGATCCAGTAATCCCATTCCTGGGCATATATCTGAAGAAAATCATAATTCAGAAAGATACATGTACCCTAGTATTCAGTGCAGCATTATTTACAATAGCCAAGACATGGAAGCAACCTAAATGTTCATCAACAGAGGAATGAATAAAGAAAATGTAATATTTATACACATACACATACATACACACACACACACACACACACACACACACACATACACACACACACACTATGAAATCATACTCAGCCATAAAAAGAATGAAAAAATGCCATTTGCAGCAACTGGCAGGAGATTGTCATACTGAGTGAAGTAAGTCAGATAGAGAAAGACAAATATCATATAATATTGCTTATATGTGAAATCTAAGAAAATGGTAAAAGTGAACCTATTTACAAAACAGAAATAGAATCACAGATTTAAAAATCAAATTTATGGTTACAAAGGGAGAAGGGAGGAAGAGATAAATTGGGAGTTCAGGATTGACAATATAAACACTACTATATATAAAATAACTAATAAAAACCTACTGTATAGCACAGGGAACTCTACTCAGTACTCTTTAATGACCTATATGGGAATAGAATATAAAAGAGTGGATATGCATATATGTATAACTGATTTACTTTGCTATACAGCAGAAACTAGCAACATTGTAAATCAACTATACTCCAATAAAAATTAATTTAAAAAATCAGAGTATAACTGACATTCATGCAGTTATAAAACTTGTCAAAAATACTATTTAACTCATCAATTAATGAAACAACCAGTAAGATCTTACAATTGGCTCAAAGAATTCCAAGAGCATCACATAAAGACAGGCAGTGAGGAAAGCTGAAATAAATTTGAATAGAGGCAAAACAGATCTGGCCACAAAATGGTGATTAGTTGCCTCCCACCAGAAATAATTAATTTGCATCTCTTTGGATAGGAGTCATATGCATTATAACCCATCTCAACAATTTACAGAGTTTTGCATAGCCCAGGTGACCCTGGGCTATGTAGAGTCCATCTGGCAATGCAAGAGGTATAAGAGACTCAAGTGCGATTCCTCCATCAGGAAGATCCGCTGGAGGAGAAAATGGCAATCCACTCCAGTACTCTTGCCTGGAAAATTCCATGGACAGTGGAGCCTGGCAGGCTATAGTCCAGGGGGCTGCGGAGAGTCAGACACAACTGAGCACACACACAGAGCTCCAAGACAGTGAAAAGTGAAGATAACTCAGATGGTATCATAGATGGAGCACTCATTAAACATTTTTGCCCATTTCAAAGTTTTTCACCATTTTTTTCTGACAACTACATGTAGTCCCAAGAGATCATGAAACATCATCTTAGCTGTTGCTCATTACTCTTCCTGTACTTTACTAACTTAAGCCTCCAGCAGGCTCAGGTTTGATAAGATTAGAGCTTGTCTGGGAAACAATGAGTAGAGAATGCCTTCCCCTCCTGAGAAGCCACCAAGTCCTGGTTCAGTATATCCTGCAGCTCTTTGCAAGTAGGGTGTGTTACTTCATCTGATGTGTCCCTGGTTCATTATGTAAAGAGAGCTCCAGAGCTCACCCCACCGCTCTTGGAAAAGCAGTCAATTCCAAGCAAAACTCCCCTCTCAACACATTCAGCACTTTTCCAATTAAGTATCATATCACATTTCCTGAAGAAACGAATTCTGATATCTTTTCTTCCACCAAGGCACCTGAAACAATCCTGGGCTCTAACTCCACAATAAATGCTTTCTATATGTCATAATCTCTAATATTCATATCAGATCAAGGTAGAGAAGGTGTTTAAACATTGTATCTTTGTCGTCCCTTCAAAAATAAGGAGAGGCGTTCCCCGTTTTTCTCTGCCTCCTCTTCATGACCATTGGTGGATTTAGGTGCAGTTTGTGTTTTCACAGTGCGCTCAGCTAGAATGGGATGGGATTGTAAGTGACGTGGGTTTTGCTTTTTGAGGAAGGAGGTTGTGATTGTAGCATATTTTCTTCAATTTATATCCCCATTGCCTACTTTCTCAGGCCTGGGCCCTGAATTTTCTTTATAGTATAATCTCTGAAATTACAACCAAGTGCCTATAAATGCTCAGAACGTGTTTCTGCAGAGGGAAGAAAACTGACATAATTTTGAATTTTCTGTTGACATGTTTTACCTTGGAAATCTTTTAAGTAGGCTAGGTGGATGACACACAGGAGAGGGTATCAGAATCATTTGTTGAGGTTTTTCAAAACAGGCCATTCTGTGAGAATCCTAGATCCTAGTGAGCCAGGTTGCAGTGTGGGTTAAGTTTAGCGTTGTTGGTACAGGGAGAGAGAGAGACAGACCCTCTTATCTAACCTTAACAGAATACAATAAACATGTTATCTATAAATTGCTGGAAAATAACATCCTTAGCTCTGTCATATATCTTGAGATAGTCTGCCCTCTTAAGTGATGTCTGTGCTTAGTACTCACAACATTAGAAACTCTAACATCCCTCAGTGACCATATTTATTGTCAAATATATATCTTCTCTATTATTTAACCTATAAATATGGTGATGTTTTGAGTTCGTTGGATGACTGTAGCAAAGAAAAAGAAGAAGAAACTGTTTTCTTACATTTCTCAGACACAGTTTAGGGGACGTTGGATTTCCAAGGACCACTCTGCATCCTTAGGGTGACCTATGTGTGTGTACCATTGTGTGATTAGATCACAGGGAAGCGGGAAGCAGTGGGCACTTGGCCTAGAATTGCAAATTAGTATCTGGAAAACATGTGACCAGAAGATACTTTCTTTGTGAAATCTGACAACCCTGGATATTTTTCTCATGCTCTGGAAACAGAAGCCAACAATCAAGTGGACACATTATCTTAAACCTAGCATTCTGTAAGCATTCTGGCCTCTGCATCTTCATGATCCCATTTAACTAAAGTTCTAAATGAGAGCAATACTTGAGATACTACAGTAACCTGAACTACATGATGATGATTTGGTAATGGCCATATGGTACTATGTCTTTGTATCTACCTTATGTTGATCATACTGTACTATTCCATCTGAGCCTCATGATTAGGGCCATAAAATCCCTCATCTAATACTTCTTTCTGAATGCCTCTGCTTACATTGGTTTTCTTTTTTTTAGCAATACTTTCATGCAGGAGGAAATGGCCTGAAAAAGAATTTCTTGGAGAAAAGCCCAGATCTCCAATCTCTAAGATATGCTCTCAGTCTTTATACCCAAACGACTGATGCCTTGATAAAGAAATTCATAGACACCCAAACCTCACAGAGTAAGTAACACATTGGACATGAACAGAGGTAAACTGAATACAACTAAACTTCAACATAGAAATCATTATAAATAATATCTGTCATTTGACTTTAATAAATTAAAGCATCAATAAGAATGGATGATTATGATTTGTAAAAAAAATTACTCAATTTTTAAAAACTTGTTTTATACATAATTTCAATAATACTGAGATATGCTTAATACTAAAACTGTATGGAATAGTTGACCTTTGCTGTTGATTTTAATTTCATAGAATTTAGTAAACCCTAGTTGTAAATAACCATAACTGTGATATTCTCAAATTAGTACAAAATAATCAGTGTTTATTGGTCTCAGTAACTTCTAAAGTACAATAATAATTCCTCAGATCCTAACTTCAAATGAAAAAAATCTCCTGCTCTTGGGTTTTCAGGAGGGAAATAATCTCATTTAATCTTAATTTTATAGGAGAAAATTCTAAGTCTTACTTTTAAAAGAGCCAAGTATGTTAGTGGAAACTCAGAACTATTTCATATGTCAAAGTTCCCACCTCATAAGCTTCTAGGATATTACTATTAAACAGCCTTTCTTCCAGGTTGCTTTGTGATTTATTACATTTTGGTAATTATGTGCATAAGATCTGGCATTTCTGAGTGATTACTGAAAATGTCACTCTAAGTGAAAAAAAAATCAAATGCAAGTTCAAATTCTAGAACATAATAAATTGCACCCCACTATAATCAAAAAAGGAGGAGGACCCAACTTCTTTCATGAGAAATCCTTCCAAAGGAAGCACACAGATTTTTTTTTTTCTTGATAAAAATCCTTCAGACTTATCTATGTTTCATCATGGATATTTTTACTTTTCTAACTACATTGAAGATAATACCAAGGTAGGTGCTAGGTAGCTGCTTGACCTGTCTAATACTTTGTGCTTTCTGACAGTGTCCAATAAATGCTACGAACACTCCTTTTAATGCAATCTTCAAACCCAGATTCCATCTTAGGATGGTTCCAAAAAGGAGAAAAGTGCTGAGTCGTAAGGCCTTGTCAAGAGATACATTACTCCTTGAATCATGATCTCTCAAGGTTGTCTAAACTATAAATATTCATCCAATTCTAATAAAACTCATCATAATAGTGTTGTTGCTTTATTCTCAAGAGAATGTGAGTATTTAAAAACTTAGCTTTGCTTTTGTAGGTATACATTGTGTATATACATACAACCCATGTTTTAGCATAGATGTCAAACCGAAAAGCTACATATGAATTTCAACTTTGGTGTATGGAATTTGGTATACATGTTTGTTTTGTATGAATTGTATGGCCACATTAAAAATATATAGGGAGTGGGGAAATAAGAGGATTCATTATCCCAATAATGAATTATTTTAGTCTTGGTCTTTCTTTTTCTTTTTTACTTCCCTTCCCTGGCTTTTTCTGAGTAATGCAATTTCTTCTGCATAATTGAAATTGGTAAGCTTTAGATATGAAATGGCTTTGCCTTTTCTCTGATAGTTACCTTCAAGCATGCTCCGTGGAAACTATTTCCATCTCCTCCTCCGTCCCTCCCTTGTCATCCCTCCAGCTGGTCCCAGCCCACCATGATCAGGTCCACAGGACCTGAGGTGTGGGGGGAATTTGATGTGCCCTCTGCTCCCCTTCCCCATCGTCTTCTGGATACCTCTCTGCTTCAGGGTATTGGGAGCAGAAACTGAAGGGGAGGGGGAGATATCTTTAATGTCTCCCTACAGTTGAATCCATATGCTAACTTTTCCAGGAGCCCCATGCTAGGGAACCTCCTATCCGTTCAACTTCATGAGGAATGCAGTCTGCCCCAGGTCTCTATAGGGACCCCTCAGTTGCTGCCTCCTGTAGCACATGCCATGGTTTCTTGCTCCTTGAATATCTTCTCCTAGTGTCCAGCCCTCTGGAATGGGGTCCCAGCAAGAAGACTAATGACCAGCTTCTTCCCATGGGGCCCAGTGGAGCTCATGTATTCTTTTCACCTTTTTGGTGATCATGAGGACTTCCTCACTGTCACTTGCTGTCTCTCTACAGCTTTACCTGCTCAGATAGTTGTTTATACTCTTAAATTGGAGGAGAAGGGGAAGGAAGAAATACTGCTGCCTAATATAGCACAACCTTGTTCAATCAAAAATGAGGCAAGCCAGTTTCACCAATTAATGGATGCAGTGTTTCTGAGTTTCTATTCATCTCCTTTATTCTAATTCTATCACAATCCTATCTCAATACTCATTACCATAGACTGAATAATAAAGCGAGCAACAATACCATATCCTTCATAAAATATGGAAAGGAAAGATAAGAGGAAAATTCACTGAATATTAGAATTCTTTATAACACAACCAAAAATAGAACATACTAAAGGACACAATCTCAATTTTCTGTAACAGACCTGAAATGACTTCCGAATGCCTGGGGCCAGTCCATGTTCTCTTTGTCTTCTAAAAAACCTCAGCTTCCTCAGGTTCTTTAAATGGCAAAGAAACATGGAAAAGTTGACTTCTCAAGAGTCTTATTTAAATGGATTGGTCTACCGTACTATGAATGTTTGACCTGGGCTGTATTAAGAGAGGAGCTTGTGTGCCACTCTTATATCCCTGCAGATAAGTATTTACAATTATAGTAGGATCAATTCTCCCCCTTTTTGTATTTATCCTAGTACAAGGAAGAATCCAAAATGATCAGATGAGGTCTCAGTTTCCAGTTTAAATACTATTGCAATTATCCAAATAATTTTCTAGGACTTGGCACAGTATCAAATACCCATGAAGATTTATTATATTTAATTTTTGCTAATCTTATATTTTGTTAATACAATTTAGAAAGACCATGCTGGTGTTATGGTGTCTTTCAAATATAAAATATGAAATGGGACCTAATGCTACACACTGAGAATCCCTTCCACACTCTGCCTGAGGTGCCCCATCCAGTGTAAGCTAGGGTGTCAGACATTTAATATCCCAGGAAGCAGCCCTCAGCCAATGGAAGATAGGAAGTTGGCAGATAAGAAAACAAATAAAACTTTTAGCTCCCTCAGTTGGGAAAACTCTAACATGAGTTCTACACAAACTCCAGAATTCCCCTGTGATGTGAAGCTCTGTCTTCTCTGAGAGGATGCCTTCCCAGGTGGATCCTTTATCATGGAATGCTTGTCTCAGCTTCCACTCCCAGGGGAACCCAAATCCAGGGCCACACTACTGGAAAGTAGGGAGCCAGATTCTAGTTCAGCTACTCTAGATCTATATCCTGTGCTCTTAACCATCATGCCTGCATTTTCTTGATAATAATTGAATTATAAAGGTCAAATACCCTGAATGAATTTTTCCCCTTTACTTGAGCTTTTTCGTCTCACAAATTCACAAATTAGGAATACAGAACTAATTAGAGAAACAACTTATACCACAGTGAACATTATTTGAAAAATATTTTACATTGTGATTGATAAAATGCAAACTGATTTTTTGTCTCCTTAATTTCTAACTCATACATGTGCAAGTATTAATGAATTATCATTCAAGTGTTAATCAACGTGCTGTGTAAAAGAAATTGGAATGCTTTAGAAATTCAACTGTGCTTTTTAAAGTATCCATATTATGTTCTCATATTCTCATAAACTCTTCCCTTAGTCCATTTTCTTCTTTCTTTTTCTTTTGTTAAAATGTTCTTTTGTATCTCTTTCTCCTTCCTGCATTATCCTCATTTGTGTTAGAAAATTGTAACATTAAATATAAGGAAAAATGAATAATTAATTGGGTTATGTTTTTCACTGTCTTCAAACTCAAAGATATGCTTTCCTTTGAAAATATTTTTAATTTAACTTTTACATAAATGGGTTTGTGTTATAGAAAAACACTCTGTATCTTGCTCACTTATTCTTTATTTTATTCTTTATTTTCTCTTTTTCAGTTCTCTCTGTTTTCACCTTTTCTTCCTCTTTCTTTGATCTCTTTTTAGAGTAGATTTAGATGTCCTCTTTTTCCAGTAATAATAATAAGAAAAAATAACAAGAGCTGGAAATTTACTAGAAATTTATGAGCCAAAGAGTCCAAATGAAATCTACAGCTTTGGAAAAACACTTTTCTGTTCCAAATACTGTAAAATAAACAATTCAAAATGGATAGATAAGTATTCTTAGGTCCTCAAGTGAAACTGACAGATCAGTTTATAAGAGTAACACATTTATTATTCTAGCAATGTACTGCAGTAATGAAATACCACTATACTCTGTTAAAGTACTGCACTCAGTATGCCAGCAAATTTGGAAAACCCAGCAGTGGCAGGACTGGAAAAGGTCATTTTTCATTCTAATCCCAAAGAAAGGCAATGCAAAAGAATGTTCAAGCTAATGTACAATTACACTCATCTCCAATGCCAGCAAAGTAATGCTCAAAATTCTCCAAGCCAAGCTTCAACAGTATGTGAATGGAAAACTTCCAGATGTTCAAGCTGAATTTAGGAAAACGTGAGGAACCAGATTTGATTCCAAACCAAATTTGATTCCAATTTAGAACCAATATCCGTTAGATCATCGAAAAAGCAAGAGAATTCCAGAAAAATATCAACTTCTGCATCATTGACTATGCCAAAGCCTTTGACTGTGTGGATCACAACAAACTGTGGAAAATTCTTAGAGATGGATATACCAGACCACCTGACCTGCCTCCTGAGAATCCTGTATGCTGATCAAGAAGCAACAGTTAGAACCAAACATGAAACAATGTACTGGTTCCAAAATGGGAAAGGAAAGCATCAAGGCTATATAGAATCAAGATCGCCAGGAGAAATATCAATAACCTCACATATGCAGTTGACACCAGTTGTCAGAAAGTGAAGAGGAACTAAAGAGCCTCTTAATGAAAGAGAAACAGGAGAGTGAAAAAGCTGGCTTCAAACTCAACATTCAAAAAACTAAGATCATGGCATTCGGCCCCGTCACTTCATAGCAAATAGATGGGGAAACAGTGACAGACTTTATTTTCTTGGGCTCCAAAATCACTACAGATGGTGACTGCAGCCTTGAAATTAAAAGATGATTGCTGCTTGGGAAAAAAAGCTATGACAAACCTAGACAGCATGTTAAAAAGCAGAGACATTACTTTGCTGACAAAAGTCTGTCTAGTCAAGGCTATGGTTTTTCCAGTAGTCATGTGTGGATGTGAAAGTTGGACCATAAAGAAAGCTGAATGCTGATGAACTGATGCTTTTGAGCTGTGGTATTGGAGAAGACTCTTGAGAGTCCCTTGGACTGCAAGGAGATCCAAGGAGATCAGTCCTGGTATTCATTGGAAGGACTAATTCTGAAGCTGAAGCTCCAATACTTTGGCCACCTGATGCAAAGAGCTGATTCATTAGAAAGGGCCCTTTCTAATGCTGGCAAAGATTGAAGGCAGGAGGAGAAGGGGATGATAGAGGATGAGATGTTGGAAGGCATCACTGATTCAATGTACATGAATTTGAGCAAGCTCTGGGACATGGTGAAGAACAATGAAGCCTGGCATGGGGTTGCAAAGAGTTGGACACGACTGGGGGACTGAACAACAAATACCTTGCATTCACTTAACAAATATTTACTTAGTATCACCTCTGAGATGGCATACTATAGGGCATATATTCACAGCTGAACCTAGTGCTCTGTACACCAGGTGCTCCTCTATGGAGGTTCTTGAGGAGAGGTGATTTTGTCCCTCTGGGGCATCTGTCAACGTCCGAGGAGCTCTGATCCTTTCATCTGGGAGTGGTGGTTTTTACTGGCATCTAGTGAATGGAGATCAGGGAGGCTGCTAAACATCGTACAGTGTACAGGACAGCTTCCTACAATAGGAAGTTATCGCTAAGTCTCCAGATGGCAGTAGCACTGAGGCTGGGACACCCTGCACTAATACGAGACTGAAACAATGTGAGAAGTGATGTAACATAAATCATGTTAGAAGAGGGGAAAATTTGACTCAGGAAGACAAAGAAAGGTAGAACAGTCAGTGGACAAACTGAGTCATGAAAGTAGAAAGAGAAAGGTATTTTGGATGCAGAAACTGTCCAGGAAAGAATATACTTGCATTCTTAACTTTAAAATCCCAATATGTCAAGCATATCCTCAGTATATTTATGAGGAAACAATGTTTATTTTGTTTTTAAAGCAAAATTCACCATATCACTACTTATATTTGACCAATAGATAGTGTAAGGAACTCTAAGGCACTTTTTAACACTATTTGTGTAACATTAGGAGAACATATATTAATATTTGTAATAATCACCAAATTCTTCCTCTTGAAGTTGACCCTACGGTTTAAATCGGGTAGTTACCTTGAAAATTTATACTTTTTGCTTGTTGTTGTTTCTCAAAGATGTGCTACTTACAGTTTTAGAAGCTGGTACAAAATTTATTTCTTGCATCTTAACTACATTATTCATCATCATTAACAAAAAAGCTTCTCTAACAGCTATTTCATTATACAAGGGCTCTTCGAATATTTCATAAAGTAGAAGACAGTGAAAAATGTATAAAACTTTAACATATTAAGTAGAAATTTTTTTAATGGATAACAATTTGGAATGAGGCACAGAATGATTAATTGCTGAGCTATCCTAGGTCATATTCTGTTTTCTTACCTAAGCATTTATCACAGTTTGAGGAACTTAAATCTAAATATCTTTCCAAAGGGAATTTATGTCTAAGTTACAACTGGCTCATAAAGCAAAAAGAAATGACTGTATAAATTAAAATACATGAAATGAAATGTTTTTATTCTATACTCTATCCTCTTCTTATCTCTTTATGAGCAATATCTTTGAGTCCTTGCTTACTTGAAATTTCTTAAAATTTAAATACCATTTTGGTCATTATAATAACCTATTTTCTGCTAAAGTATAGTATATTTTCATCTAAACTATACATCAGATAGCTACATTTTGAATCTATGAATATGCTTCAATATGTTCATTATATATAAAGCATTAATTATCTCTAATCATGTTGTTCAAATTATAAAAGATACGTTCATAAGAAGAAAAGCAACTCTTTGTGAAGTGGTTTACTGTAAAAAAGATCTCTTCTTATCAGAAATGTAGAACTTAACATTAATGATATTTAGTTGACAGAAGAGCTGGCATTGAAATAAAGAGGTTAGCTTTAAGGTCAAGGGCCACAGCTGGAACTTCACCTTGACCCCACCTATGGAAAATGCTGAAGAATGTCTTCAGGTTCTGTGGGGAAATAATATTAAAATCCACTCAGCCATCATCAGTTTAATACTGATTTGAAACCATAGTTAGACCTGGTTTCTCAGTTTAGTCAATCAGGCTGTCGGAGATCACCGGATAACCAGAATCCCCTCCAACAGACCTATGCCATCTCCTTACCCCTGGAACAGTGGGATTCCACTAGCTAGTACTGCCTTCCAAGATGAGGGTTAGCATTTCTTGGGGGATACAGTGGAAAAACTGAGGAGGATTTGTGTGATTTGGCTCTTCAAACGCTGCAGTTGGTCTGAAGACATTCAACTCTAGATGAGGCTCTTCATTGCAATCAAAAAGCTGTACATAAAAAGCTTCAACAGGAGTGGTAATGGGATGTGGTTCTGAGAACACCCAATCCTTTCCCAGGGCAGAAATGTGTCCGATAAGGTGACAGTAATGCTGGGCGATCCTGGGCACCAAAAGCAAGTTGACCACCACTGTGCCAGTCTTCCCAACAGTCCTGCCAGGTGAGCAACTTCATCCACACTTGTCAGGGTAAGAAATGAATCACAAATATATTAAGAAACTTGCTAAAGTCATGTAGGTGAGTGGCAGAGGCAACGCCCTTCCCACTGTATCACAATTTAATCAGCAAAGGAAGCAGAATCTGTCATTATGATTTTCTACAGCTCAAGCTCTCTTCTCTGTAGTTTTGAATAATTGAAGTTGCTTCATCCTCCTTGGGAGAAAGCAATGGCACCCCACTCCAGTACTCTTGCCTGGAAAATCCCATGGACAAAGGAGCCTGGTAGGCTGCAGTCCATGGTGTTGCTAAGAGTCGGACATGAATGAGCGACTTTACTTTCACTTTCATGCACTGGAGAAGGAAATGGCAACCCACTCCAGTGTTCTTGCCTGGAGAATCCTGACATGACTGAAGCGACTTAGCAGCAGCATCCTCCTTATTTCTCATTCTGGTATGACTAAAGCTTCCTGCTGCCCAGGAGATAATCTTTCACTTGGTATTGTTTTCATATCAGCAAGAAAGCCTCTCCCCAAGAACATCTTCCTGACTTCCCCAGTTTATTCTCATTTCTGACCCCCAGAACTAGGCATACTTAGTGGCCAGAGAATCTTTCAAATGTTAATTGGAAGTAATTATACTATAGGAATCTAGGTTGAAATTAAGAAAATGCATTCTGCTTTCAGAAAGCCCTTTCTATTAATATATAGCCTGATTTCTCACCTCTAGAGTCCATTCTGTGTGTGTGTGCGTGTGCGCATGCGTGTGTATAAGCGCAAAGCTGTTGTTACTTTGGTCTTCTCTCTCTTTTCTACTCTTCTCACCCTTGCGCCCACCAACAGAAATACCATTTTGTAACACTCCCCTTTCACATAGAGTCATATCATGAATGCTTGTCTACATTTCTCTGCTCTCCCAATGTAAACCTTGGGAAGATGGGACCTTCCCTAATTATCCTTCAAATCTAAGTGCTCAGAACAATGCTAGATACAAAGGAGGTGAATTTAGTGAATTTTAGAAAAAAATAAATGCTGGGAAGTTAAATGCAGAAAATTTAGAATTATGTGATACAATATAGTTTTCATATTTGAATTGATGCAGTTACAAATCTTTATTGAAAGCGAGTGTATTTACAGCCAACAAGAGAGGAAGAGGGAGAGAAAAGGAGGGAAGGAGAAAGGGGGGAAAGAGAGGAGCTTACAGTTTGATGGCTGACGCTGTTCAGTAGTTTCTGTACAGGCAGAAGATAGTAAGTGCCACTGGAGAAACTCAGAGGGCTATATAAAGTTAGATGGAGAGACTTACAACTAATTCATCTTTAGGAGCATTTTCTATGTGCCAGGCTTTGTGCTAAATGCTAGTTAAACTCCAATGAAAGACTGTGCTGACCCAGGGATCAAACCTAGGTCTCCTGTGTTGCAAGCAGATTCTTTACCATCTGAGTTGCCAGGGAAGCCCAGACATACAGCTGTCAGTTAATCTTCTGGAGATGTTTGTCCCTAAGGATAGGTGAGCTGCACACAGTCAGGCTGAATGCAGATTGCCATTGATTTCTTCAATCCAACAGGAACTGAGTTCATAGGAAACTTGAAAGAGATTAAATTCATACCCTAAGGGATAATGATCTCACACAAACAACTCAACATAAAATCTACCCTTTCAGAACCAATACTTTGTACTTAAATGTGGTTAAATCCTTAAGGTAAGAGATTCCTTTTTTCTCCTGCCTCTTTAGTCTTGCAGAAAGGCACATCAAGGGTAGAAGCGATCTTCAAAGAGCTTCACAGAAAAAGGCAGATGGAGAGAAAAGAGAGGGTGTGGACCCCGCAGGCAGGAAGGGAATAATTGTCTAAATAGTAATGTAACGTGCAGAGGAATAAAGACCAGAAATATGGTGGGGAACTGGCATTTAAGTGTTTAGGAAATTCTAATTTTGATGTTGAAGCTGATATTAATAAACATTTATATATCCTTCCAAAAAAAAAAGAAAGACTGTGCTGAATATCTTTTCACTTGCTACCCTCCTCTCTCCTTAGGAGGCTGGGCTGTATGGATTACAACTCTGGATTCTCTTACTGTTTGGTTCCCACTGGTTTCAGTCAGTAGGGAGCCCATGCAAAGCTCCCTGGGAGGAAAGAGTGAGATCAGGTACTCCTCCTCTCTGCTTCCCTGGGGCGTGACCCATTCATTCAGACTGACTTTGTTCTTTGACTCTAAGACTCTAGAAGTTGCCTTCCCTAGAAAACTCTCCCTTTGGATCCCAGCAGCTACTTCTGCCCCTCAGGCTTCAGGAACTATGGCTATCAACAGCTCCGCTTTTCCTTGTGTTTTCCTTAACCCCCACCTAAACCTTCATAAACAGCCTCTTTCTTAAACCTTTCAAAATGACCCTAATTTGAGTTTCCATCTGTTTGCTAATGATACCCCAATGGATACAAAGGCAAATATTCATGGCTTTGCTAGGTTTTTCTTCCATGCCAAGTCTTTCACTTGGATCATCAAAGATAAACATTTTAAAATAAACAAGTCAAGCATCAGAATAATTATCTTTGGACTGAGAAAAAAAATTGCATTTTCATGACTGAGCTGTCCAGAATGATTAAAAGAATATTAGCTTTTCACTCACAAGGATATTTCCATTATACTGTGGCCAAGTCATCAAAATCCCAGCTCCCCCTTTCTCATTGTGCATATCTGACCCAGAGTTTCTTCTCTGAAAACCAGAAATCAGGTTGAGACAACTGGGAGCCACTGGTGAAATCATTTGCAAAATCTAAGCATCCTCACAGCACAAAGCTGTTGTATGTCATGTAATGGGGAAATTATCGTTCTTTGTGTGTTAATCTAAGTGTAAATATATATATATATATATATATATATATATGTATATATACATATATATATATATATTTCTAGGTCTGAAAAAGAGTTCTTTCATTGTTAGTTCATTCATTTTTTTTAACATAAAGAGTTGGAAGATTAATTTTGCTATAACACTACCCACACAACCATGTACAGGGGAGGGGCATCTTTTCATTTCTCAGTTTGGTGAGAACTAGATCTTATTCCAAGACTATGCAGAATATCAGAGGTATCAGAACACTGCTTTCTCACTTAAAGTGCTCTCTGCTAAGCTGTATTTGAATAATTCCGATAGTAGCATATAGACTTCTAAAATTAAACAAAATCAAAATTATTTTCTTTCTAAAAACAGTTGACATTTGGCATTGCATTCAAAGATCTAGCTAATAACCACTCATACTTGCAGTTTACTGTAGTTTATGTGTGTGTGTGCGTGCTCAGTTGTGTCCTATTCTTTTGCAACCCCATGGAGCCCACGGGGTTCCTCTGTTCATGGGGTTCTCCAGGCAAGATTACTGGAGTGGGTTGACATTTCCTTCTCCAGGGATCTTCCTGACCCAGAGATTGAAATTGTATCCTTGCATCTGCTACATTGGCAGGCAGATTCTTTACCAGCTGTACCACCTGGAAAGCCCTTACTATAGTTTATAGGCACCTTCAAATAACTTTTTCTTACTTAAGTCTGAGAACAGCCCTACAGAGTCAGAGGTCACTGGATTAATGGTCTGATATTCCACATTGCCTCTGGATGCTCTTTTGAGATGGTCATTTCACCCAAGAGCAATAGATGCTATTGAAGTAATGTGAGCAAAGGTATGGCATGGAGGAAATAACTGAAGGGAGACAAGACAAAAGCAGGACAGGTTGGAGGAAGCTAGGCTGGTGGGAATAGCTATGGATACATTTGAGTAGGTTTAAGGTGTAGTTCAACACTATAATAGGCATGATCTAGTGAAATAAATCTTGTCAAATTAATAAAAATTTAGGATAATGAATTTATAAGGTACCAAAGTAAAGCAATTTTTAATTCTCTGTGGTGAAATTATGGTTGTTTTCTGCCTGCTTGTAATTTTGTGTACTTTTAAAATTATTAAAAAATGTCCAGATTTTTTTAATCATAATTTTAAAAGAAATACATAAGAATACACTTTGATATGCAAAGTACATTAGTCTCATTGACTACTAAGGTATAATCAGTTCAAAGTGGTAGGTTTTGATGTCTTTTAAGGCCTTGAATTGTAAATCTGTGGGCTAAAATAAACAGCCCACTTAAACCTTCGCCTAAGGATTCTGAAGATCTCAAAATTGCTCTAGAGGTAGGAGAATTATATGGAAAATGCAACATGTAAATATATGTATTTACAAAATATATACAATATATGTGTACATGTAGTTTAATGATTTATAAATCTTATTTTATGAAGAAATAGACCAGAGTAAATGTGTAATACATTGATTAAAATTAAGCAAGTGCTAAGTTAGTGTTAAAACAGGTGTTCTTAAAAATATCAAACACTTTTTTATTATGGGTAATTGTGATAGTCTTCAGTGATTTTGTTTCTGCTGTTATTTTTAAGACTGATTAGAAAGTGGAACAGGTTAGAATGTTGGGAATTTTATGGAATCACTGACAAACAGATGTCAGAACAATATACTTCAAATCACTGAGTCAAGAAAGCAAAATGCAATACAATTTCTCTATTTTCGTTTACTAAGATCAAGTTTTTGTGACCAATGGGGTCAGTGGCATTAATTGAAAATTGCAGGCTATTGCTTCTCAACCTCTATATGTCTTTTATAACTAACTTCCAAGAAAAGATATGGAATGTTTTCTCCTTCAGTTATTCCTTGGCACCAGAAGTTAAGCCTTACTATTCAGTGTGTGATTTAACTTTGAAAAAGAAATAACAACTGTGTTAAGTTGCATGGAAATAGCAAATCTCAATCTTTAAAGGTTTAAGTCAAGCTTGTATAAACCTCTGGCATAAAGGCCACTGCTTTTTTATGGAGAAGAAGGGGAAAGAAATCGGTGTGTTAGGTAACACGGGGTAGGGAGCAGTAGTCATGGCCCAGGCATTTGTCTCACCTTGGCTTGGCTATATGACCTTGAGACAAGTCACTCAACTTCTGTAAGCCTCAGTTTTCCCATCTATAGAATGGATAACATAATTCATTCCAAAGACCTTTGGGTTGTTAGGAGGATCACAGTGGTAATACACATGACATACAATCTCTCAGTGAACGTTTATTCTTACTGCATCATTATTATTGGATGCACTGTCTGAAGAGTACATCTTATTCTACAAACGTGAACAAAGAGGAACTCTCTTAGGAGGCAGCTATCTCAGCAGGGATGCCAGTAATCAGCCAAGTGCTCCTCTGTGAGCTGTACCTCCAAGTTACCAAGATGCTCTCTGAGTGACTGAGAAGCCTACCATACTGATACCTGAAGGAGTCATACCTGCAGTTTCTATGAACTTCTCCTCCATATATGCCATGGTTACCAATAATTGTATATTTTTTGAATCCTTGCTATATGCACAGAGCACTATGCTGGATAGGAAACACATGTGGAAAATTCCCTGCTCCAGGAAGCTTACAGTGAAACTAAAAACAACCATATGAAAAGGAAAAATCACTTGCCTTCCAGGCCACTGAGTTTGAGAACCACCAAAGTAGAGTCTGTAGGGAGGAGTGAATAGAGGGGAGATGGAAGAAGTAGGTTTTGATCAGGACTTAAGGAGCTTTGAATGTTAGGCTCAAGGGTGTAGAGATGGATTTGTAGTCAGTGTGAGGCCCAAAAGAAAGATGATCAACAGATCAATCTAAAGTACTCATGGTGTGTCATCTGCTTCTGCATAGGAGGGAGGGAGGGAGGAAGGAGAGGAGAAAACTTTTTAGAAAATAATTTTAGTTTTAAATATTTACAGTCTAAGTACAGTAATAGCAGGAATAGACAAGAAGGGAGGAATAAGATTCTACAGGTCAATACAAACCAAAGCAAGCAAAGGAGAAAAAGTGGCAAACTTAGGTAACTTGTAAAGCACTTGTAGACCACTTGTAACTTGTGAAACCTACCACTGAGCAAAGTGTAGAAGTATTGATAGGGAGCTGTGATAAACTCAGTTTTACTTATTTCTGTCAGTGTCACTAGTGGGACATACAAGGAACTGTGTCCACTGGAGAGATGGAAGAAGTATGGTGAGAGCGGTCAGTCCTGCAACTCCGTTTAGGAGGTGACGACTGAATCCTGGGGAGTGGGAGTGGGGTGGAAGCTCTGAGGAGGGGCACACAGCAAAGGAGGACAACTGAAATCATGGAAAAGCTACCACTTCGAGGAAAGGCATGGCCAGAAACAAATTGAAGATCAAGGCAGGGTGAATATCAGTGCCATTTCAGCACTTTTACTACCAGTGCCGTAAAGTCTCTAATTGAGTCTGAGCACTTGAGAAGGAATAAGTCTGTAGCTTCTTGTGGGTCCTGTGGGTAAATAATCATGCTTGTAATGATTGTAAGGTCAACTAGGAAAAAATACTCATTATGACCATCACTCCTATTAGCCTCAGTTCAGTTCAGTCGCTCAGTGGTGCCCGACTCTGTGACTCCATGAACGACAGCACGCCAGGCCTCCCTGTCCATCACCAACTCCTGGAGTCCATCCAAACCCATGTCCATCGAGTTGGTGATGCCATCCAGCCATCTCATCCTCTGTCATCCCCTTATACTCCTGCCCTCAATCTTTCCCAGCATCAGGATCTTTTCCAATGAGTCAGCCCTTTGCATCAGGTAGATAAAGAATTGGAGTTTCAGCTTCAACATTAGTCCTTCCAATGAACACCCAGGACTGATCTCCTTTAGGATGGACTGGTTGGATCTCCTTGCAGTCCAAGGGACTCTCAAGAGTCTTCTCCAACACCACAGTTCAAAAGCCTCAATTCTTTGGCGCTCAGCTTTTTTTATAGTCCAACTCTCACATCCATACATGACCACTGGAAAAACCATAGCCTTGACTAGACAGACCTTTGTTGGCAAAGTAATGTTTCTGCTTTTTAATATGCTGTCTAGGTTGGTCATAACTTTCCTTCCAAGGAGTAAGCATCTTTTCATGTCTGGCTGCAGTCAACATGTGCAGTGATGTTGGAGCCCAGAAAAATAAAGTCAGCCACTGTTTCCACTGTGTCCCCATCTATTTGCTATGAAGTGATGGGACCGGAAGCCATGATCTTAGTTTTCTGAATGTTGAGCTTGAAGCCCAACTATTTCACTCTCCTCTTTCACTTTCAAGTAGAGGCTCTTTAGTTCTTCACTTTCTGCATAAGGGTGGTGTCATCTTCATATCTGAGGTTATTGATATTTCTCCCAGCAGTCTTGATTCCAGCTTGTGCTTCATCCAGCCCAGTGATTCTCATGATGTACTCTGCATGAAAGTTAAATAAGCAGGGTGACAATATATAGCCTCGACGTACTTGTTTTCCTATTTGGAACCAGTCTGTTGTTCTGTATCCAGTTCTAACTGTTGCTTCCTGACCTGCATACAGGTTTCTCAAGAGGCAGGTCAGGTGCTCTGGTATGCCCATCTCTTTCAGAATTTTCCACAGTTTATTGTGATCAACACAGTCAAAGGCTTTGGCATAGTCCATAAAGCAGAAGTAGATGTTTTTCTGGAACTCTCTTGCTTTTTTGATGATCCAGTGAATATTGACAATTTGATCTCTGTTTCCTCTGCCTTTTCTAAAACCAGCTTGAACATCTGGAAGTTCATGGTGCATGTATTGGTAAAGCCTGACTTGGACGATTTTGAGCATTACTAGGGTGTGAGATGAGTGCAATTGTGTGGTAGTTTGAGCATTCTTTGGCATTGCTTTTCTTTGGGATTGGAATGAAACCTCACCTTTTCCAGGCCTGTAGCCACTGCTGAGTTTTCCAAATTTGCTGGCATATTGATTGCAGCACTTTCACAACATCGTCTTTCAGGATTTGAAACAGCTCAGCTGGAATTCCATCACCTCCACTAGCTTTATTCATAGTGATGCTTCCTAAGGCCCAATGACTTCACTTTACAGGATGTCTGGCTCTAGGTGAGTGATCACACCATCGTGCTTGTCTGGGTCGTGAAGATCTTTTTTGTACAATTCTTCTGTGTATTCTTGCCACTTCTTAATATCTTCTGCTTCTGTTAGGTCCATACCATTTCTGTCCTTTATTGAGCCCATCTTTGCATGAAATGTTCCCTTCATATCTCTAATTTCTTGAAGCGATCTCTAATCTTTCCCTTTCTATTGTTTTCCTCTATTTCTCTGCATTGATCACTGAGGAAGCCTTTCTGATCTCTCCTTGCTTTTCTTTGGAACTCTGCATTAAAATGGGTATATCTTTCCTATCTCCTTTGCTTTTCACTTCCCTTCTTTTCACAGCTATTTGTAAGGCCTCCTCAGACAGCCATTTTGCTTTTTTGCATTTATTTTTCTTGGAGATGGTCTTGATCCCTGTCTCCTGTACAATGTCAAGAACCTCCATCCATAGTTCATTGCGCACTCTATCAGATCTAGACCCTTAAATCTATTTCTCACTTCCACTGTATAGTCATAAGGGATTTGATTTAGGGCATACCTGAATGGTCTAGTGGTTTTCTCCACTTTCTTCAATTTCAGTCTGAATTTGGCAACAAGGAGTTCATGATCTGAGCCACAGTCAGCTCCTGTCTTGTTTTTGCTGACTGTATAGAGCTTCTCCATCTTTGGCTGCAAAGAATATAATCAGTCTGATTTCGGTGTCGACCATCTGGAAACGTCCGTGTGAGAGGAACAACCCCAGGCAGGAGGTCAGGGGCGGCTGTCAGGGGCGGCTGGCGGAGAGGAGCTATTCGCCTCCCTCGTGTTAAACTGTGTGATGGCCTTCAGTACCATGGAAGAACTTAAGGGTGTTGGCCATTTGCATGTACTTAAGGAATGTGTTACCTCACTGTTGGTTTTCTTACAATAGATGGGTGGTTCTCACATCTAGTGCACATGACAGTTACCTGCAGGGCTTGTTAGAACACAGACTGTTGGACCTTATTAGAATTTCTGACTCATTAGGTCCCAGGCGAAGCTGAGAATTTGCATTTATAACAGGTTCCCAGGAGCTGCTGATGCTATTGGTCACACTTTGAGAACCATTTTTGAAGCCTTGCACAGAAACACACCCTATAATGAGGCCGCTTGTAGCTCATTTAAGGCATTGACTACAAACTTTAATTGCAGGCAATTTTTTTTAGTGTTTTCAGACTAAAACCTCTAGATAAAAGGAACATGAGAAGCATAGAAAACAAGTATAGAGTCAATAAAAGTGTTCTTTTCCCAAATGAAAGTATGTGTTTTACAGCCTCAAAGGAAGATCCTCAGGTAGACACCACACATACACACTCAAAAAGGTAAAATACAGAAAAAAAAAGTTGCCATTTAGCCCTGCATATTTTCCTTACATTCTCCTCATATTTCAGCTTTCAATTTAAATGACATTGCCTCTTTAGTGTAATAGGAGAAACCTAGAAACTTGATTACTGCCTGTGATTCCAAATAAAAGGGGTTATTTCCAATTATTTTCAGTTCAGTTTTTGTTTATGAACAATATTATGTGACTTAAAAGCCAATTTTTGTGGTAAAACTTATCTGTTTACCTATATGTTTATAGGGCAAAATTCTTTAATAGATCCTTCTAGCTCTAAATTGCATTGCTGTCTTGTAGTATACAATTATACCTCATTTCATTTTCCACTTGAAGTCATTTCATTTCTTTGGTTTACAGACACCTTGAGTTCTCTTTAGCTGAAAAGATGAGGTAACTTGATAGAGCATCTGCCTTAGCAATAATAGCTCCCAGGGTAAAAGCAAACTAAACAGAGCAAAACTATAGACAGTATGTCCTACATCGTTTGAGAGAGGAAAGAACATGGGCTTGAAAGGCAGGAAAGCCACTCTGAAGAAATTCAGACGAATGAAGATTAGATGTACTAGAAATGCAAACGAGGATCCGTTTTTCTTTTCCTTTAGAGTAAGCCAGTTTGGAAATCAGCAGGTAGATGTTACAGTTATTTAGATGGCAAGGCTAACGAATCCTAGAAAAAGATGGTCCAAATGTCCGTTACTTAAAGCATGCCTGAATATCCTCTCTCAGTGACCCTATAAACAACATGAGACTATACCCATTCTCAGAGGAGAAGACACAGCTGACACTGAGTGACTTGTTAGTGTTACATCAATATTAAGTGTAGAAATGGTCTCAAATCCAGATTCTTCAAAATACAAACACAAGGTATTTTCCATTGCCCAACCCACTAACCAAAGCTTTCACTGAAAAGTTAATTTTTCAAACATTTAGAGTAATGCTCTGGACATATGAGTAAAACTAATTTTGTTCAATAGTCACTTCTCTTTGTCATTAGCCGACTGTTAGTTACTTATACAAGTGGCAGAACTAAGATGTAATAGTCTAATAGAACCTCTTTTGATTTGTGTGGATAAAAAGTAACAGAGATAGTTAACTACAAACATTAATTCAACATCTGCCTAAATATTTTCTATGGCTATGGGGAATATTTGGGAGGTATAGTTAAAAACAGTATTTCCTCTCAATCTTTAGGAACTAGAAAGGTAAATATATAGAAGCAGAATCAACTATTGACTCAGGGATATAACTAGGTTGGGCAGATTGTTAAAGTCATTGGTCAATAATAATTCACTGGCAGCAAGGCACTTACTTATCAGTTCACTTATTCATTTAATCAACATTTAATCCTTCATAGATTCACTTTAAATACCATATGGCTGGATGCTACCTGGATCATTTATTTCCTTCCAGCCATCATTTACTAACATTTAGACAGTATAACTCTATTGATTGGGGTTCAAACTTAGATTTCAATTTCTGACTTTTGTGTCATTCTGATTTGATACAATAGCCATGAAGTGACATGACAGACTATCAGATGGCAGAATCTCCTACTAGTGCCTTTCAGGAAACCCATGAAATATTTATATGACCTGAGGTTTTCTGTGCTCAGAGTCTGTTGTGTGAAACTACATTTCTTTACAGTTCTTAAAAACCAGCTAGCAATTAATGCAACTTATGCAAAATGGCTGGTGTAAAAAGGCAGTCTGAACAGAACACGGCTTTGCAATATTTTAAAAGATTATGTAGCTTTATAACTTCCACACTTAACTGACAACAAAGAAGTTTGGCATTGGTTTTAAGGCCATTCTACCTCCCCCTTGTTTTTCAATGTATAGGCATTTTTGTTAGGATGGGGTTCAACCCTAGAGGCAGATGTACCCTGTTCCTTTCCCCAGGCAACCAAGCTTCCAGGGAGGGTAAGGGAGAGTAAGATGATTCTGAGCCTCTTCCTTCCAGTTCCCCACTTTGTGTTTCTCCGCCCTGCACATCCCCTGTATATGCAGACAGGAAGTACCTTTTTACTCTAGTCAGGTAAAAAAAGACCTCTTCATGGAAGTTATTGATATATTCAGTAACAAAATCATGAAAAACAAAAGTGAAACTGTTAGTCATTCAGTCATGGCCAACTCAATGGATTGTGGTTCGCCCAGGCTCCTCTGTGAACAGAATTCTCCAGGCAAGAACACTGGAGTGGGTAGCCATTCCGTTCTTCAGGGGATCTTCCCAGCCCAGGGATTGGATCCAGATCTCCTGCACTGCAGGCAGATTTCTTTACCATCTGAGCCACCATCCTTCACCACAGAATCATGAAGGAGAATCTAACTGGACATTGTTTAATGACTAATTGAGGCATCTTAAAAAAGAGAGAGAGAGAGAAAGAGGAGAAAAAACAGAGATGATATTAGTTGTGTGTTGTTATACTAACTTTCAGAATATAATAAAATTCGTCCTGGGCACTGACCATAGGCAAAACACTTTAGCCTCAGGAAGTTGAATTTTGTCTAATTCCTGGATCAGGCTGAATCAAAGTGCAAAGACTGAAGTTTCCTAGATGAGATGGTGCAGTGAAGAGTCCTAGAACTCAAAGCATTATCTGCTCAAATACAAAGGAAATGCTAATATTTAAAATCTGTTTATTTTCTGAACTAAACTGAACTTTCCTCTGCAAGTATGGTCATATTATCAATTTCTTCAAATCCTGGCCCTGTCACTCAGTCACTATCTAATGACACTGGGCACTTCATTCATCTTTGCCTCAATTCTGTCACCTATAAAATGAGGATAAGAATAGTACCAAGGGCTGTGGTTGGTGAGAAGATTAAGTTAATTAATACATGTAAAGTTCTTATAGCAATGCCTAATACCTAGTAAGTACTTTATAACTGTATTCTTAATTACAGAACTAGTAATATGTTATTGTTTTATTTAAAATAACTCAGTTATGTTTTTGTCTTTTATTTTGCCAAGAAAACTATCTGGAAATACACTTCTTAGCATTCATGTTAAGAGTGGTTTTAGTGATGCAAATGCATCACCTAAGTGTATAACATTTTTCTCCAGAAATATTTAAAATTTTTGGACAGCTTTTTATTCTCTGGTTCATTTGAAAAGATTCAATTTTCAAATGACTTGTACTAGATATTGTATAGAAATGTAGTCAAATAATTGAAATATAATCATCTACTTTTATTATCCACTTGATCTCTTGAAAAACAGAGTGCTATCAGTTTTTTTCTTACAGCATAATAGATATTAAATATAAAAATGGATTTAAGAACGTTTTTTCTGTGGAAAAAAAGTCTTCACTGGCAGTGACAGGTGTCTATTGAGTGTTTGGTTTCAACGTTTTGACTGAACTAACTGGTAGTTTTGGTCAAACATCCAATATGACTGAGTCTTGCTGAATTAGTCTGGGTTTGAGATAACTTATTGTGAAAGTTCAAGCCAGAAATATGAATTCCATTTAGGAGATTATGTTTACCACAGTGCTTCTTTTCAGTTCAGTTCAGTTACTCAGTCGTGTCCAACTCTTTGTGACGCCAAGGACAGCAGCATGCCAGGCCTTCATCTCCATCACCGTCTCCCAGAGCTTACTCAAACTCATGTCCATCGAGTCAGTGATGCCATCCAACCATCTCATCCTCTGTCATCCCCTTCTCCTCCCACCTTCAATCTTTCCCAGCATCAGACTCTTTTCTAAAGACTCAGTTCTTCACAACAGGTGGCCAAAGTATTGGAGCTTCAGCTTCAGCATCAGTCCTTCCAATGAATATTCAGGACTGATTTCCTTTAGGATGGACTGGTTGGCTCTCCTTGCAGTGCAAGAGACTCTTAAGAGTCTTCTCCAACACCACAGCTCAAAAGCCTCAATTCTTCAGCATTGAGCTTTCTTTATAGTCTTTGCTCTCACTTTGACTACTGGAAAAACCATAACTTTGACTAGCCGAACCTTTGTTGGCAAAGTCTCTGTTTTTTTAATATATACTCTATGTTGGTTGTAGCTTTTCTTCCAAGGAGCAAATGTCTTTTAATTTCATGACTGCAGTCACCATCTGCAGTGACTTTGGAGCCCAAGAAAATAAAGTCTGTCACTGTTTCCATTGTTTCCCCATCTATTTGCCATGAAGTGATGGGACTGATGCCATGATCCTACTTTTCTGAATGTTGAGTTTTAAGCCAACTTTTTCACTCTCACATATCTCAAGTTATTGATATTTCTCCCAGCAGTCTTGATTCCAGCTTGTGCTTCCTCCAAACCAGCATTTCTCATGATGTACTCTGCATGTAAGTTAAATAAGCAGGGTGACAATAAACAGCCTTGACGTACTCATTTCCTGATTTGGAACCAGTCTGTTGTTCCATGTCCAGTTCTAACTGTTGCTTCTTGCCTGCATACAGATTTCTCAAGAGGCAGGTCAGGTGATCTAGTATTCCCATCTCTTGAAGAATTTTCCACAGTTTGTTGTGATCCACATAGTCAAAGGCTTTGACATAGTCAATAGAGCAGAAGTAGATATTTTCCTGGAACTCTCTTGCTTTTTTGATGATCCAGCAGATGTTGGCAGTTTGATCTCTCATTCCTCTGCCTTTTCTAAATCCAAGTTGAACATCTGTAAGTTCGTGGTTCATATACTGTGAAGCCTGGCTTGGAGAATTTTGAGCATTACTTTGCTAGCGTGTGAGATGAATGCAATTGTACAGTAGTTTGAGCATTCTTTGGCACTGCCATTCTTTGGGATTGGAATGAAAACTGACCTTTTCCAGTCCCATGGCCACTGCTGAATTTTCCAAATTTGCTGGTATATTGAGTGCAGCACTTTCACAGCATTATCTTTTAGGATTTGAAATAGCTCAACTGGAATTCCATCATCTCCACTAGCTTTGTTCTTAGTGATGCTTACTAAGGCCCACTTTACTTCTTTTAATTACATATAAATAATGCTCAGTACAACTGTGGGCATTCTTTCCCCTATAAATGCTGTATTAAAAAGAATCTTTCCTTTAACACACGGCAAAAATGCTTCCCTATTATTTTTAGATAATTTGTCTACATATAACAGCTGACTACAGAGGCCAACAAATTATAAAATTTTTACTTTTGTGGGTTTCTTTTTTCATATATTAACTAGAGTTTAAATCAAAAATATGTCCAATGACTTTGGGTTCACACTTACTCTGAGGAGCTGCCTGCTGCTATGCATGTATGCATACACACACACAATAGAAACTCAAGAAACCAAACAAGAAAGGTCTCTAATGACATGTGGTATGATCATGTGTGAGGCACTAGACAGAACTGGATGCCCAGAGAAAGGCAAGAGCCAGAGCAATCCTACTAGGTCCACTAGGAGATAAAGATTGGAGGACAAACCCTTTAAAACCAGTATCCTCTGGTAGAAAGGCATCCATAGCACCTCCTAGAGTTCCTGCCTCTTCAGACCCTCTACACACCAGGAGTTCATCTAGTCCAAGGTTTAGGTCCCTCAGTTTATGAACCCCACACATCTGTCTAGGGAAGACGTATGGAAGGAGAGGGAGAATTGTGAGGCAGGGAGAATCATCATATTTCAGAAGCATTGCTGAAGGGGGCAAAATAGCCCAGACCACGTGAAAGGTAATTGGTTTTTTTTGAGAATTGGATTTTGATCTTCTCAATCTATTGCCTAACACATAAAAAGAACTCAATGTTATTTGAATAAATAAATTACAGAATGACATGTTAATACATTATCAGAAATATCACAGGAAATTGCCTACATTAATGATGATTCTAAGTGTTAGAAAAGCAAATACATTTTGTAAAAATTTTATTCTGACTGTACAAAAAATACTCTTGAGTTGGGCAAAAATTTTCTTCAAGTTTCTCTGTAAGATGTTATGGAAAAACCCAAACTAACTTCTTTGGCCAACACAGTGTTATGTCTGGCCAATAATATAAATCACTTTCCAATTTCATCTAATTTTTATGGAACAAAATAATGATTTTTTAGAATAGAGTTATCCAATGTATTCCCAAAAAGTAGAATTTGGCTTAACATTAAAAAACAATTACTAACCACTGCAACTAGCCAGTAAATGAATGGCATGCCTTATTAGTAATGTCTACATAATAGAAAATAACCAAGCTAAGACCAGGCAAGACTTTCCAGGCATGTCATAGGAAAGACTCCTGTAATGAATATAAGATTTTAACCTCTAAGGTCCTTTTGTAATTTTAAGATTCTGTAAGACTGTTTCAGGGTTTTAGGCATTTAGTGTAAAAAGCTATCTAAACACAGTTTTATATTATCCAGAGACATTTCCATGCATTATATGTTTGATTTGGGTGGACTGAATTTCTGTTAAATCATGCCAAAGAAGCAGCACTAGAAAACATATATTAATTTTTTCCTAAAATAACTTAGTTAATATATCCTGATTTAGCTCAAGTATTGTAAATATTCTATTTGGTGTTATAATTTTTATTAAATTCCTAAATTGTTCCTTCTAGTTTTAGAAAGACTTGGCTGCTTCTCTGTAAGACATGAAACATAAAGCATTAAGCATAAAGATTCATCTCCTAAAGTTTACATCAAAACACCCATGAAATTTATTGCTGAGCAGACATACAGTAGATGTTCATTGTATCACAGTGAGGTTAGCCTTTGAGAGGACACATGGGTCCCCCTCAGGCTGATAGACTACAAAGAATGGCTATTTGAATCATTCAGACTGGTTCCAAATAGGAAAAGGAGTCCATCAAGGCTGTATATTGTCACCCTGCTTATTTAACTTATAGACAGAGTACATCATGAGAAATGCTGGGCTGTATGAAGCACAAGCTGGAATCAAGATTGGGAAAAATATCAATAACCTCAGATATGCAGATGACACCACCCTTATGGTAGAAAGTGAAGAGGAACTAAAAAGCCTCTTGATGAAGTGAAAGAGGAGAGTGAAAAAGTTGGGCTTCAAGCTCAACATTCAGAAAACTAAGATCATGGCATCTGGCCCCATCACTTCATGGCAAATAGATGGGAAAAAGTGTCAGACTTTATTTTTTTGGGCTCCAAAATCACTGCAGATGATGATTGCAGCCATGAAATTAAAAGACGCTTACTCCTTGGAAGGAAAGTTATGACCAACCTAGATAGTACATTTAAAAGTAGAGACATTACTTTGCCAACAAAGGTCCATCTAGTCAAGGCTATGGTTTTTCCAGTGGTCATGAATGGATGTGAGAGTTGCACTATAAAGAAAGATAAGCGCCAAAGAATTGATGCTTTTGAACTGTGGTGTTGGAGAAGACTCTTGAGAGTCCCTTGGACTGCAAGGAGATCAGTCCTGAGTGTTCATTGGAAGGACTGATGTTGAAGCTTAAACTCCAATAATTTGGCCACCTCATGTGAAGAGTTGACTCATTGGAAAAGATCCTAATGCTGGAAAGGATTGGGGGACAGGAGGAGAAGGGGATAACAGAGGATGAGATGGCTGGATAGCATCACTGACTCGATAGACATGTGTTTGGGTAGACTCCAGGAGTTGGTGATGGACAGGGAGGCCTGGCGTGCTGCTATTCATGGGGTCGCAAAGTCGGGCACCGCTGAGCGACTGAACTGAACTGATTTAATATCTACCAGATAAAGACTATTTCAGTGTTTTCTAATTGGTTCTTAGGATAATGATAGAATATACAAGGCAAAAAAATCCAGCAACAAAAAATACATTATGTGGTCAATTTAGTTTTGTGACCTATGACTTTAAAAAATTAAGTAGTTTTTCCTCATTTTTAATTTCCCAATATGCATTATGAAGGACATAGTTTTGTTGACATATATTTGTTCATAGAAATCTCTTATTTACAAAGCCCATTTTGTATAGATGAATCATAATGCCATTTACAAATATTGATTAAAACATATGCATACACATATACTCATGAATTTTTAGAGTTTGCTTTCTTTCAGAAATGATGGCTTGGGTATTTTTTCTGTTCATTGTTGTACTCCCGGTGCCTGGTGCTCAATATTTATTGAATGAAAAAATCAGCAATTGTGCTAGTGCAAAAAAACCCCAAAACAATCCATTCTATTCTTATCACTATTTCTCTTCTTCCCGCTTAACCCTCTCATAATAATAAGACCCTAGGCACCCCACCTGCCTGGAAAATCCCATGGACAGAGGAGCCTGGTGGGCTGCAGTCTATGGGGTTGCTAAGAGTCAGACACGACTGAGCAACTTCACTTTCAGTTTTCACTTCATGCATTGGATAAGGCAATGGCAACCCACTCCAGTGTTCTTACCTGGAGAATCTCAGGGACAGGGGTGCCTGGTGGGCTGCCGTCTATGGGGTTGCACAGAGTCAGACACGACTGAAGCGACTGAGCAGCAGCAGCAGTGTATTAGCAGATTTTAGAGTTGTTCATGGCCTTACTTGATCCTCACAAAAACACAGGTAGAGATATCTTATTGTTCTTAACTTATCAATGGAGAAAATTGAGGTTCCAAGAGGTGAAAAACTCTCACAAAGCCTCATCACTAATTATTAGGACAAAAATCCCTGTTTCAGGTTTCCACAGCCAGCCAGTTCTCTACTATCCATCAGCACTTATGCCAGCTTCAGAGGTCAGATCAAGAAGAGACAGCTGAGCAATTTCCTCTGCATTGGACTCCTCCTCCTTCCCCTACTTCTACTTTGACGTTGTATGTTTATAACTGCCCCCCTCATGTAATTTCTATTTCTTTAGTATTTTCTTTCCGTCATTGTTACCATTTTTATCTTCAGTAGTGTAACAGGTACAAACCAACACTCTAACTCTGGTAAGACTGTCCAAGTTTTGAAAAATAAGATTCTTTTATAATATTAGACCATTATGGAATCAGGGCCCTGGAAGAATCTCAAGAGAACAATTATTCCTATAGTAATCAAATGTTACATCACCCAAACACATTTTCGTCTACGCTGTTTTTAAGAATCTCCTTTAGGTGGCCTACATCAGTGTTTAATCTCTTGTACAGTGAAAAATCCTTCCCGGTATCTAGACACATCTTCTCTGGCTATGTGTTAAGCCTATTTTGTCTGTTTCTATTGCAAGTGAAAATGAAGGACATCTGTTTTTTTTTTTTTTTCTCTCTTCCTGTGTGTAACACAGTGTGTAACACAGTAATTCCTGTGTGTCATTCTTCTTATAACCTGAAGAATAAATGGACCTCTCTTTTATCTCTCCTACCTCTCTTCAACCATTGCAAATAAACTTGAAGAGAACATTAAATATATATACTATTTAAATTAGAGACTTTAAAATGATTAATTTCCCCTCTTGCTTTTAAAGTAATTGAGTGTTTTGATCATTTTTGTTTTTAGGAAGAGTTTTCATAGGTGTAACTTAGCAGACATATAACCATTGTTTAACCCCTTGTTCTATTAAATGCTTTGAGCCAAGGAGAATAATGAACACTATTCCTACCAGAGTAAGTCTTGTTCTAATTCACCAGAGCATAACAGGTAAGCATGGGGCCGTCAAAGGGTAACTTCAAAGCAGCGCATCTTAATGTGAAAATGTAGATGGTTCTGGACTGCTCCTTGACCTCATCAGAGCCAGGCCTCTATAAATCTCAAAGGAACAAAGTTGATATCCAAGGGGAACTGCGAAAAAGATAAGTCTAGAGATGGATCTCAGCAGAGGTATATGCTTTAGAGAGGCAGGGACTTTCTGTGAACACAGTATTATATCACTGAAGGCAAAGATTAGGCTGTGTTCAGGTTATGGGGAGAGCAGGCCAAAGGGTCAGAAACATAGATTATAAAATGCCTCTGAGATTTCTTCATCCATAAAGAACTTCCATATTTCTGAATACTTAATAACTGTAACAGCTCAATACTCATTACAGTTTACTTTTGTACCTTAATTTTTCAAATATTTATGGATAAACAACAGTTTGAATCTGAAACATCCTTCTCATCTAATCATTTTTTTTCCTTATACAAGTTTTTTTTTTCCTCTCCTTGAAAAAAAAAAACACCTCACCTCTTTTATGTGTTAATTAAACTACATAGATTGATCATTTATTCATTCCGTGTGGCTAATGTTAGCTAAGTGTTTATCATGAGCCAAACACTATTCTAAATGTTGGGGACATAACATTTAACACTTCATTCCTGCTCTCAGGTCATCTATCATCGAAGCTGATTAGGTTAGGTTAGCGTGAACTACTGCATTCCTCCTAGAAATTAATTCGTTAGTTTCGAGAAATGCTTGGCATGTCATGCAGTGCATATGAGTTAAATAAGTCAAATAAACAACACAGTTTAATGATCTGTAAGTCAGAAACTGCTAGATGCTACAGAGACTCCAGAGGGCAATGTAACAGGATTTCTAAAATTAAGGAGAAAACCTCCTAGGGGAATAGGCCACTAACAAAATCACTTAATAATCCAAACCAGGTTTATCAGCATCACAGGGCAATGCTGTGGGTTCAGGGTAGGGAGAGAGCACTTGATGGTAGGAATGAGCTGAGGAGACACTGGAGAAACAAAGTCCTAGCTTGACATTGACGGATGGGTAGGAACTGTATAGTCGTCAACAAGCAGAGAGTCAAGGAAAACTGTAAACCTTGAGCAAAGTGGTATAGCAGTAGCCTTATTTGTATCCCTGTCTTCTACAGACAGCTAATAAAAATTAATTGGCTTTTACCGACTGTAAGCAGAAAACAGTAGTAAAAGTTTTGGTAATCACAGAGAGTACAAGACTTCCTGATCATTATCACTGTGCTCTTTCATTTTGAGGATACAGTGGAACAGTCCAGACACCTCCCTTCCTCCCAACCGCTGCCTTAAAAGAGTTCTGTTCAATTATAACCTCAGGCAGAAGGAAAGAAAGTCACCCAGGTGCCATTCCAGGGCTACCACCATCCAGTAAAGACCATTCCCCCTCGCAGTGGAGACGTGGAAGCAGAAGTTAAGACAAAGTATGGCTAAGAAGTGCCTGGTCTTTGCAGCCTGTTGCCGTAATTTCCAGTCCTTCCCCCAATCAGTGAGAGGGTTGACCTGCATTCCCACCCTACTTCTCTCCTGTGATCCCACAGCTGGCTCCCTGGTCTTATGCCTGCTCTCCTCACTAGCCCTTTTCTTGGCTGGTTCAGCCGAGTTTACACTCAACAGGCAGTTCTTTCTCCATCAATTAACAGCTATTGAGAAGAGATTGGCTTCTTACTGGCCTCTGAGGACCAAGAAAGCATCCAAAGGCAGCTAAGCCATAGGTGGTTTCCATGGAGCTTTGCAGCCTGGATGTAGAGGGGACAACTTCACTTCTGGGAACACCTTAATTAACATAATAGCTCTTTAACACACCACTCAGAATAATGAACACAATTGTTTCTAGCTTTCACTGAAAACAATAGATTAATTTCACTGGGCTGCAAGTGAGATGGGGTTAAAGCAAGATGAGAGTAGCAAGAGCATGCTCCCACTTGCAGCCAACCTCATAGGAATGAGACCCAGGAGTAGCCTTTGTCTCCCATTGTTCCACCATCAAGTAGGTAGCATGTTTTAAAACTGTATTTTTACTTTAAGAGTATGTTTTTAAGGGGTTTTGTTACATTTTTTATTGTAAAATAAATGAAGAGAACCAAGTTAAATGAATCTAAGAACCACAAAGGTCAACAAAGGCAACTTTGCCAGCCCCCCCAAAAGCTTCTCCATGCTCCCTGCTCCAGTCACACCCTCACCCCTCCTCCAAAGGTAACCCCTTTCTTGACTTTTATAGAAATTAATTATTAGCATCTCTTTCTAGTTTTATACCCAAGAATGTTTCATTAGACATGAGAGTTTTGTCTCCTGCATTCTTTTCAATTTGGATGCCTTTTAAGTCCCTTTGGTTTGTAAATTCCTCCTCCATCTTTTTTCTTTACAATTGATCTTTTGAAGAACATGAGTTGCTCAATTATATTCTCCCACCATTTGGATTTTCCCGATTGAAGACGTACAGTGTGATTCAGCATATTCTCATATTTTTTTGGTCATTCCACAGTAGAATTGCCAGCAAAACCCTATTTGTAGCTCTGACCTCATTCTTAGCCATACACAAAAAGTCACTTCTTTTGCTAATGTTTCAGTCCAGATCTATAACCATTTTCACCCTCAAACTCCTTCACACATAAATGGCAACAACACAAAGAAATTCTCTGTTTAAATAGACTTTGTTGAAAGCTTACTCCTGAGCATGGTTTTATTTTCTACCTGACTTGCTAAATACAGTGTTCTGACTGTCTTTATTACCAAATTCCAAGTGTTCTTTCCCACTTATTCACAGGTCCTTTGATCCCTCAGCACACAGATGCCTGATTTCCCAGGTTTCCAGACCTTTGATTTGCTTCTGATGCTTTAACAAACCTCGCTCATTGATCTGAGACCTCTGCACATCTCTTCATGGAGTTAGTCTTTTCTTAATCCTACACTGGACTGGCTGGCCCCACTGTCATTCATGCCCTGACATTGTAGATACAACACTGTATATCATCCAGTGGCCTGCTTTTTCCAGTAACATTATACAAAACTTCAGTTGTCATTTAAAAATCTTTGAAAGGATCAGTGTTAAAGAATGCATCATTTCTTACGATAGGCTAAACTGTAGTTAACCATGCATCTAACACTTGGGTATTTTCAGTTATTTTTCAATTAAGAAAAACAACCAAGAGTTTTCAAGTGCATGTACTTTTGTACCAGGAAAAAAAATAGCAGCTACAACTCTGAGTTTAGTTGCTTATTTGCTTATAGACACTTTACACTTGACTGGGATGGTAGAAATTTGGAGGGGATCACTTTTATCTTTATCCTAAGGGTTTCCCCTTCTTCTGACTTCCTGATTCCCCCGGAATAAGCTCTAGTTCTACATCTTTTTTTTTTTAATTCAAGTTGATTTATAATATTGTGTTAGTTCAAAGCATACAGAAAAGTGACTCAGTTTTATATATATGGGCTACTCAGGTGGCACTAATGGTAAAGAACCCACCTGCCAATACAGGAGACATAAGAGATTTGGGTTCAATCCCTGTGATATGTTTATATATGTATGTGTGCATGTGTGCATTTCAAAGTATTTTCCATTTTAGGTTATTATAAGATATTCCAGAGTTATTCCCATGACCTCTGTGTGCTCCATTACTGAAGCCCCATGTAGTTTGCAGTGCTAGGGTAGGCATGGTGATCACACACAGCAATCAATCAAAATCCCAATCCTAAAGAAGTTTATAGTTTAGTTAATTGGAAGTACATGCATTTTGTATACAAATAACTGTAGTCAGAATAGAAAATGCTAAAAGCTTTAAGTAGATTATAAACAAAGTTATATTAAAAGAGAGATTATTTGCTGGTGGAGGGCTTCCTATAGGAAATGGCATTTCACCTCAGCCTCAAATCTTGCATTTACTTTTTTTTTTAAACTTGAAAATATAACACATGGAACTTAACTTTTTTTAGGGCAGTAGTATTCAGTTCTGTGGCAAATTTTGCATCGTGATTTCAATCAGTGTTAGGCACTGACAGAGGACTAGTTTCAAATAATTTAAAGAGGGAAACGAATTGTAAAAATGCTGGCAACTCTGTGGTGAGAACTGAGCCACACGGTGCAGGGATGTATCAGACCAAGGAAATTACTGGAAGCTAGTATTTAAATTCCTTCAGAACCCTGTCTCATCTCTGTGTTTCTCCATGCATATTTGCCCCTTTTTCAGAGTAGGATCCAATGTTTCCTTTAAAAAGAAAATTAATTTGCCACGCTCTACCCTACCATGGAGTTTCTCAGCACTGTTGGAACTTATGAAGTTGTTAGAGTGGTGGCAGTTACAAAGAATACAGTCATTGGGAATTGCTTCTGAGCCCCTTTGCTTTTTTCCTGATGGTTTCAGACAAATAGTTGATTTTGTATTTTTATGTGTGTTTACTTCAAAACATTACATCTCCTCAAAAGCATTTATTTTCTAGGGGGGAAAATGCCAATATCTCTTCAGTTGTCAAATTAGTAAGTTCAAGGTTTACCGAGAAAATAAGCATTAACAGAGTAGATATGTAAATTATTCTTCTTAATTAAATCTAAGGCTTAGGTCAACCAAAACTAAAATCAAATTAATATAGTCAAGATAATTTCCTTTAAAACAAGATATATTGATATTTGCTATAAATATAAAATGGATTAAAAAAAATAAAGTAGATCTTAATCAAATTAAAATAGAAAAAATGTAAAGAAAGGAATTGACATTCATAAGCGCCTAACATGTTGGACAGTAAGCTTGGCCAGTGTTACCTCATTTTGTTTGTTTCATCTGGTGAATGTGATGTGATTATTTTAGCTCCACAGATAAAGAAACTGAGTCTCAGAGATGCGAAAGTGATCACCCAGTGCCAAAGCTAATAAACAGTGGAGCCCAAAGTCAAACACAAATCTTTCTAATTACAAATTCAGAATAAAAATTACAGAAATCTTCAAGTAGAATTTTTAGGTAACTATTTTTTTCCATTTCTCTGTAACTAGAAAGTGCAGTGCACTCATTTCGTGGGTTTTTGCTCCCACCAACACCTAGCAAAGTGGCAGGTTTAATAAATCAGTGACCAAATGAAGAAATCATGTTTAATTCATTTGTTTTTAAATTCTATACAGTAACTCAGTGTTTATATATCCAGATTTCAGTCTTATTCAGTACTGTAAAATGATCAGTAAGCAAAACAGACTAAAGTAAAGAAAGAAAAGGAAAAAAGAAAACGCAGAAGGTTTTCTGAATATAAGAACTCTAACTATGTTTACTGTACTTGCTAGGAAGTAGAACCATATCTATGCTCTATTTCTTTTCTGAAATGTTATTCATCCTGCCCATTACAATTCCTTCCATCTTGTTATGCTGACTCACTGCTTTACGTTAGATTAGACCAGTTCTTGATGAAAAGGTCAGAGCAATATATTACTGAGAGCTGGTGCATTTTCTGCAGAGTTCATTTGTGTACGCCCACCTCCTGCAGAGTAGCCTCCTCAAAGTGATGGGGAGAGTTACCTTTTCCTATTAGAACACTGGCCTCCAGTTCTTCTTTAACCTTTTGACCTGCAATGAAGTCTATCATATTAAATGATCTCTCAGCTATATATTCTGAACCTAGGAGCTACTACTGTGGTTATCTCTTGGATCTGTTTTCATTCTTGTACATAGCACAACTGATTTTTTTTTTAATGCCTTTTACTGCCGCTTCTTGAGCATATTCTGCTGGGTGAGCATTCTTGACTGATTACCCTAGTGAAGTCAGTTCTGTCTTCTGCTGTCACCTAGGTACCTATTACAAAATCACCGTGGACACCACTCCATCTACCCATCAATTGCACATTACCAGTCTCCCTCTCAACACTTTCATTACTTGCCCACATGCTGTCTGCTTGGTAGGGTGGATACCATCCTGGTCAAAATGGCAGCCACATCAGTGAAGTATGTAGGGAGAGCACAGGGTTCTAAATCAGTGACTTGAACTCACCATCTGTACTTTCTGCTCTACTCTTCTGATAATTTTTTATATATTTAAACACTTTAATTAACAAGTGATAGATTCTCATTGAGAACAAATCAGTATGATGGAAAAGCTAATACAAACACTCAGCCAACCCCACCCCTCTTGCGAGCACTTTCATATTTGTTCTCCCAGACTTTTTAATCATGCACATGTCAAACTTACTGTCTTCTTTCTCCCCCTCAAAACTGGGTGATGTGCATACTGTTGTGCTATTTGATTTTTCATACACATCTTTTCATGTCTCATATACATGTTTCCCTCCTTTAGAATGGATTAATAATATCCCATTGGATATATGATGGTCTACTATTTTATTACTTATAAACACGTATAGGTTTGCTTCTAATTTTTTTAGCCATTATAAAAATGTTTCCATGAAATCTTTAGTCATGCACTTCTTTGTGTATTTATGCAAATATTTCCGTGTGACAAGTTCAAAGGAAAGAAATTGCTAGGTCAAAAGAAGTGATTTAATATTCTAATAAACAACCACAATGATAATACAGAAGACTTTCTATGTGCCAAGTGCTTCTATAAGTTCTTTACAGGTAATAACATTTAATCTTTACAACAATTGAGTGAGGCAGGTACTACTGTTATTCTTATTTTACAGATGAGGGAACTGAAGCACAGAGAGGTTCAGTAACTTAACCAAGGTCCCCAGCTAATATGTGGTAGATCCTGAATTCAAATCTAAGGAATGTGGCCTGGATTCTTTCTATGCACATCATCTCCAAAACTTGCTTTCCAATTAATTTTTATATTAGTTATCCTGCCAGTTTTGCCAAGTGTGGATGTTATTAAAATTTTTAGATAATTACAGTTTTTTTTTAATTAGTCATTGAAACTATCTAAGTCTTGGTGTAATTTCATGATGCAATAAAGCTCAGTCAGTAGAATAAACACAAGGATACAAAATGAGGCAGAATATTAAGTGCCAGAAAGGGTGGTATGGACAAAAACAAAGAAGTGGCTGCAAGTGAGAGTCAACAGCGTAGGCTGGAGTGACTGGGAAAGCCATAGAGAGGTGGCAGACCTTGGATGGAGGGTAGGAGCTTGGATGGAGGGTAGGAGCTTGGCTGAAGGTAGTACTTAAGTACATGGAAGGCTTGCAGAAAGGGATATTGTTGAGTTAGTGTAGGGTGAATTTGATCATAATTGACGGAGGCAGTATTTCTAAAGCCAAGAGTTACTTAGGGAATTTGAAATTTCCCATCAGAAACAACAGGAACCCTTGGTTCTAGGAGAAGAGTAGTAAGATGAAATCTGTATGCTGGTAAATTTAGTCCTGCTAAGTGATATAAAATATAATAGAAGTGTATGAAAGCACAATGTTTTTTTGGAAGGTGATGGATATGTCTAGATTTGGTGATGAGGTTCCAAACTAAGGGACTGGAATACTAAATTACAGATTAAATCAAATAAACTCTGTTATGAATGATGAACAAGATTGAACTTATTGGTTAGGATCAGCAAATAAAGCAGAAATGGTGAGATCCATGCGGTTTTCAATGATTTAAACTTGGATAGCAGGAAGAATGGTGTCATCTGGTTGGAAATGGGGATGCTGAGAATGGCAGTAGGTTGAGAACTCTATATGTTAGTTTTTAGAGTTGATGAGATTAAACTAGAGGGAAAACATCCAGCAAGGATATCTGTTAAACAATTAGAAATGGAGTTCATTTGGAAGATAAGGATAAGGACTGGAAATAAATTTTTAAAATTTAATAAAGATGAAAGCTGAGACTGTAAAACTATAGAAAGGATAATGAGAAAAGACAGCAGAGAGCCATGGGGTGATACTGGGGAATGGTACATAACAAAAAACTGAAAGAAGAAGGTGGCTACAAAGATGGCGGAAATGGACTGAACCAGAGAAGGAAACAGTGAATCAAGAAAGCAGACAATGAAGGAAGCCAAGGGGGATAAGACTACAAGGAGGTAATCAAGCATGTCAAAGCTAAAGACATGGAAAAATGGCACGGAACTGGAAAAGTATATATATCTGTATGGTTTAAAGAGAGATCATTGGGGACTCTCAAAATTTCCAGTAGAGTTTGCTGTAAGATGACAAGAGATTATTTAAAACTTGGTTGGAAATAAGTGATTAAATATGAATGGTACATTCAAGAAATTTCATAATATGAGGACTAAGATAGCATCTAAAGAAGTCAGAAGGTCGATGCATAGGCTGGCTGCTGCTACTGCTAACTCACTTCAGTCGTGTCCAACTCTGTGCAACCCCATAGACTGCAACCCACCAGGCTCCCCTGTCCCTGGGATTCTCCAGGCAAGAACACTGGAGTGGGTTGCCATTTCCTTCTCCAATGCATGAAAGGAAAGTGAAAGTGAAGTCGCTCAGTCGTGTCCGATTCTTAGCGACCCCATGGACTGCAGCTTACCAGGCTCCTCCGTCCATGGGATTTCCCAGGCAAGGGTACTGGAGTGGGTCGCCAGTGCCTTCTCCAATAGGCTGGTTGAGTTTTTTTTTTTTAAGTATTTCTGAGTTAATCTCTGGGGGAACTTGTAGGTTCCTGAAAGGTTAAGTTATTTTTAATCTCATTATCAAACTCTTCTCCAAAAATAAACAGATATACTATCTTAACCTCTATAATCAGAAACGAAAAATTCCTATTTATTGATAAATTTTGTGTTTTAGCCAATATGAAATAAAATTTCATTGATACAAGTTTTAAAACATTGTTTTAACTAGTTTCTTCTGTTTTGTTATAAAAGTAATAGATACATACTGGAGAATAGAAAGTATAGAACAACATGAAAAAGGAAAAAATTTATAATTTACTAAAATTTTGATAATTTTCCTGCAACTTCATTGTATCCTTATTTTAAATACTTCAGAAGCTTTATATGAAATATGTATCCCTTTCATATAGCATTCCTACATAAGTATTTTATAGAACTTCTTGTCACTATGTCATGCTTATATCCAATCATATAATTCATAATTTATATATTTCTCAATTACAAAATACTTAAGTTTATTTCTCATTTTAAGCCAATATTTTAAGTAAATTTAAAATACTAAAAATTTACTTAAAATGTCCAGGTAAACTTCTGTATTTAGAATTATGTTTTGAATAGGATTCCAAAAACAGAATTATGAAATCTGAAGTTCTGAATATCTAGAAGGCATATAATACCCACGTAGCTTTTCAACTATAAATTTGTTCCAGTGAAAAGTTGACTAGAATATTAGACTTTTCCACAAAATCACTAGTACAAGGTGGTTGTTTTTGTTTAAAATGTTTGTTAATACATTAGGTAATATAATTACTTTGATTACAAAAATAAATAATTTCAATATTTATTAACTAGTTGAATTTCTCCTTTTGTGAATTGTCTATAACCTTTATTCATGTTTCATGGTGCTTTTGAGTTTATCAATTTGTTTCTTTTATACATTAAAGAGAGTAACCCTCTATATCATTTGTTGCAAATATTTTCTCACCCAACTGATTGCATGTATAGGATGTCTTTTGACCTTACAGATATTTTCAGTTGTTTGTCTTTGTGATTTGTATCCTTAATTTTAAGCTTGTGGAGACTTCCACATGTAAATATCAAATAAAATTCATCTATTTTTTTCTATTTTCAATTGGATTTTTCCATTTAAATTTCTTAATTTATCAAAATTTGTTTTCAGTATATGAGCTATAATAAGGCTATAAAGCTTTTCTCCAAATAGTAACTGATTCTCCCACCAATTATTAAATAATTCTGCCCTGTCCCACTGATAATTCTTTTGCCATTATATCTTAAATGTATTGAAATTCTGTTTCTGGACCTTTTCTCCTATTCTGTCTGACTATAGCCCAGGATTAGACTAATTTATTTCTTGTTGCTTAATAAAATATTTTAATATTTATGAGAATAATACATTTTCATTTCTTTTAAAATATGCCCTTAGTTATTCATTTAGTGTCTTTAAAAGTTCTTAGTAACTTTTAATAAGTTCTGTTTTTAGTAAGACCTTAGTTTCTATTGTCATTACTTCTCAAATTAGCTTTGAGTTGTATAAAAAAATTAAGTATTTGGGATTCTGATGAAAATTGCAGTAAATCTATAACTAAATATCCAAATAAGTGATATCCTTAAGGCATTTTATCTTAACTTTAAACTTTATTCATTGTTTTGTGCCTAAATCACATTTCATTGTTTTATCACATTTTAATTAACTTTATTTCAGTATATACCTTTTTCATTTTATTTCTGGCTGCTTTGAGAATGACATATTGTCATCCAAAATCATGTAACTTTATTTATTATGTTTTAATCTCTCAAGGAACATTCTTTTCAATTTTTCAAGGGTTATTTTAGTTATTACAAAATAATTAATGTCATCATTTCCAGAAACTATACTGTATTTTCTGTTTTTAATCATTGCCTTTATATAAACTTTCAGACCTTGTATTTCTGAAGGTATTTCTGAAATGCTTTTCAGACCTTGTATTTCTGAAATGCTTTTTCAGAATTTATGAGATATTAGATATTTATTAGATATTAGTGATATTTATTAGAATACTTAAAACACCATTTCTTAGATAAACCGTACTCTGTGATAAGGTTGTATTTTTATCAATATTTCATTGAGGATTTTTGTAATTATATGTATAAATTGGTTTCGTTAGGTTTTCTTCTTATACTACCCATGTTTTGTCTCAATGTTATATATAAAACTAACTATGGAGATTATTATCTTGTCCTCTATTCAAAAGCAATAGAAGTGAAAAAGGAAAACCAAAGTCTTTATCCGTAGACAACATAACTACTTCCATAGAAAGCATAGGGAAATCTATGGAAGTATTGGAAATAATAAGAATTTTCCATTAGATTGTTCACTATAAAATCAGTGTACAAAGTCAGCAGCATAGCTTTACACAATTAATAGCTAATTAGAATATGAAATAAAATAGGAATCCATTTAAAATAGGAATAAAACAGTAGAATACTTACAAATAAATTTTGCAAAATATGTATAAAATCTCTAAAAGTATTTGAAATTCTACTCAAGGTAAGATTTGTGAGGAGAAGGGGATGACAATGAGATGGTTGGATGGTATCACCGACTCAATGGACATGAGTTTGATTAAGTTTGGTGATGGACAGGGAAGCCTGGCATGCCGCAGTCCATGGAGTCGCAAAGACTTGGACACGACTGAGAGACTGAACTGAACTGAATACCCACAACCCCAAACTCCCAGAACCTCTATAATTAAGGGATTGCCATGAGCTGCTACAAAGCAAATTTAAAGTCCATAGTCATCTATTCGGGCTTCCCTGGTGACTCAGTGGTAAAGAATCTGCCTGCAATGCAGGAGACCTGAGTTCGATCCCTGGGTTGGGAAGATCCCCTGAAGGATTTCCCAAGCCTGAAAAAGAGCATGGCAACCTGCTCCAGTACTCCTGCCTGGAGAATTCCACGGACAGAGGAGCCAGGCAGGCTACAGTCCATGGGGTCGCACAGAGGCGGGCACAACTGAAGCAACTAAGCATCAGCAATCATCTACTCACATCAATTGTTTTCAGCTATTTGCACATCTTTACTGCAAAGAGAGTAACTTGCCTCTGTAGCTACTGTATTACAAGAGAGAATACTTCTGTGTAACGGAAGCCAGACATAGACCAATATCCGTTTATTTGATAAAGAAAATCTATTGGGTTGACTATAAAGTTTGTTCAGATTTTTCCACAGGATGTTATGGGAAACCCGAACAAACATTTTTTGGCAACCCAATACATTAAGTATGCCTATAATTTTATTACTTTGCCATTGATTAACTTACACAACACTGAAACCTAGAAAACAAAGTTACTTTCCCATTAAACAGTTCATCCCTCCCTAACACTTACCTTCCTGTTCAATATAGACATTATCCAAATTTCTGTTCAGTCTTTCATGAAGTTCCTTCACTATACACATACAGAGCTAGACACTGGAAATATAAAATTAAGATTATGCTGATCCTAATAAATTCAAATCTAATAAAGGAGGTGCATCTAACTGACATCCACCTGATAGTTAAATGGTGCTACTGCTCAGTTGACATGCTTTCTACAACACAGCTTCCCCGGTCTGAGGTTCTTTTGGCTGAAATATGTCTCCAAGTCATAATCTGTGAGGAAACTGTGTGTGTGTAAAATAAATTTTCTTAGCTCTTGAATGTTTGAAAATTGCTTTTTGTAATTTTTACATTCTTACATGAGAAACAACTTTCCTAGATTTAAAATTCTGTGAGCATAAACACTCTCCCTCATAACTTTATTGCCATTTCTCATTACCTTCTGATGTTTATTTTGTGAGGAAAAATATAGGCCAGCGAAATTCTTTGCACTTTTTTCTTGGATACGTTTCTTCTTCCTCCGATTCCTTCTTTGCTCCTCCTGCTCCTCCTCTTTTCTCCTTCTCCCCTTCTCCTCAATTTCTTCTCTTTTTACCTGGATATATTTGTGTATAGTTTGTGCTTTTCAATTTTCCTAAAACAAATTGAATTCTTTAAAAGTTCAGAGTTGTTTTTAAACTCAAGAAAGTTGCTTTTCTTATACATTTGATTATCCATGCTTTCTTCCGGAGCATCATTTCCAGCAATATGGTTTCACCTGAATCCTTGAGATATTGTTACCTCATGTTGTAGAAATTATTTTCCTGAAGTCCCTTAGCATGCTTAGTCGCTCAGTTGTGTCTGACTCTTTGCAACCCCATGGACTGTACCCCGCCAGGCTCCTCAGTCTATGGAATTCTCTAGGCAAGAATACTGAAGTGGGTACCATATCCTCTTCCAGGAGATATTTCCAACTCAGGGATCAAGCCTGGGTCCCCTGCATTGCAGACAGATTCTTTCCATCTGATCCACCAGAGAAACCCTTTATACGTTTCAGTTGAGTTCAGTTACTCAGTCGTATCCAGCTCTTTGCGATCCCATGGACTGCTGCGTGCCAGGCTTCCCTGTCCATCACAAACTCCAGAAGCTTGCTCAAACTCTTGTCCATTGAGTTGGTGATGCCATCCAGCCATCTCATCCTCTGTCGTCCCCTTCTCCTCCCGCCTTCAGTCTTTCCCAACATCAGGGTCTTTTCCAATGAGTCAGCTCTTCACATCAGGTGGCCAAAGTATTGGAGTTTCAGCTTCAGCATCAGTCCTTCCAATGAATATTCAGGACTGATTTCCTTTAGGATGGACTTGTTGGATCTCCTTGCAGCTTTCAAGGGACTCTCAAGAGTCTTCTCCAACACCACAGTTCAAAACATCAATTCTTTGGCTTATTTTCAAATAAGATCCATTCACGTAATATATTTCAGGTAAACTGGATTACCCCTAGCCACGTTTCAAAAATCTTTGGTTACAGATAGATCCAAGCATTTGAAGCTGGGGGGCGGGGGGTGCGATCCATAGCCCCTAGCCCTATCTAACCTAGCTGTTTCTTCTATTATGTTTATTGATGTCAGTGACTACCAAGAAGAAAAGATATGCCTAAAGCTCTCATCCCTCAAAATGGATCTTATTTTTGTCTCTTTTACCAACAGTGATTTCCGTGGTGTGAATGCACACTGCCTACTACTGTGTGGGAGTAATCTTTCTCACCCAGTTCTCCCCCAGGTAGTAGTGTTTGCTAGCAGCCATGGTGCTAATGAATAGATCTTAAAAGAGAGATGCCAACAGATCAAGCGACACAGATAATGATTAGAAATAATTCTTAGTCACTAGTCAGAACCGAAAGTTTAGTTTTCTAATGTTTGCCACTTCTGAGTTTCCACTTAGGAAAAAAATCAGATTGTCATATCCACACCCTACCTACCTGCCAAATTCTACTATTCATTGACAGTCGTCCCATACTGTGAATTCTGAAAGATCTTTTTAGAGACAAGCTAGTTTGTCAGTGGGAAGAGAACTTCAATGAAAATAACCAGACCCACCACTGATGCTGCCCAGCTATGGAAATTTGTGTGAGACACTTAGCCTCAACTCCCTTACCTCTAAAACAAAGATACTGGCTCAAATAGTTTCCAAGACCAACACTATTTCTAACATTATAACTATGTATTTTTCAATACTAAAATATTTCCGTTTAGATAACTAAACTTTCAGTAACTACTTCTAAGATTTGACACATTTCAAATTTTAGTAATCACTGAGTAATTTTTTTAACAACACTTCAGGATGCTATAGCCATGGAACTCACTGATACAAAGTAACACTATAAAAATGTTTCAATCAATAGCAAGTTTAAGGATAAAACACAGAAAACTATGAAACCATAAGAGACCCTGAAGACAATATTAATTTAAACATACATTTGAATGATTACTGTGGGACTTAATATAAACAGTTGCAAATGAAAGCCAAGTATTATCACACAAGAAACATAATCTTAAGATATATAGATGTTTTCTGTATGTTCCTGAAAGGAACATTTATAGAACATATTCTGTATGTTCCTTATCTTCAATTTCTGCCTTTTAGTTCAGCAAGACTGTAAATGCCATTGACAGCAACAAGAAGAAGACAGAGTTTACTTTCTCCTCTTTGATATGAAAAAGGAAAGGGGGAAGGGGAATGAGTAGAAGAGAAGCTATTTCATGAATATCACAGCATGTCAGAGATCTGAGGTCAAATCTCAGTTTTCCATTTACTGACTTTGACAGGCAACTAACATCTGTGCCCAATTTCACCCATTGTGTACACTACCTTTGTCTGATATCAGAGCAAGATCTTATCCTTAAAGTATTCAGCATGATGCCTGGCACACACAAGTAGTCAAAAATTGTACCCATTATTGTTTTCATTACTATAAATTACTTCTAATATAAATGTTAAATGACATGGAGATAATGAGCAAAAAACAAAGAAGGAAAGCACAAGAAAGGATACAAGGAGGAACTGGGTTTAAGTCAAGCCCCTTCCTGGTTTATTCTACTCCCCACCACCTCAGATGATGTCTGACAACCTAGAAGGCTGCACGGAGGTGCTTTACTCCCACCTGGCGTCCTAGACTGAGGGTGGGAGGAGCAGTAGGGCAGGTCAGCCGACTACAAACTGCAACACTGCCAGAGGGGTCATTCCTCCTTAATTCTCCACACCATTTTGAGGATCCCAGCAGAGTCCCAGGAGGACAGATTCAAACCGCTTTGTCAGGGGCTCAAGCAATTTGGTAAACTTGTACAAATGACTGGAGCAGCTGTGGTATTTTTCATCTAATATCCTACAGGATACTAACTGAGACTTGGAGGTAATTATCGATTTAAAACACTCCCTATTGGGAGGGAGGAGGGAGGGGGGTTCTGGAAGGGGGACTTATGTATACCCATGGTAGATTCATGTCAATGTATGGCAAAACCAACACAGTAATGTAAAGAAAATTAAAAAAAAAAAAAGAAACAAAAGCTGCCCTGGAAAAAATAAATAAATAAATAAATAAAACACTACATGCATAATAATTACTAAATGCTTTCAAAATTATTCACTCCTCCACAGAATGTACTAAACTTACGTTAAGTGAGAGAGTCATCCTATTAGTGAGATTATATAATACTATATCATAATCTTATGGTAATCAGGATCTTTTATCAGAAATCTTTTTATCAAAAGCTGCTCTTCTAAAGAGAACATTAAATAAAACAATTAGTTCTTTTATTCTCCTTCCCTTTACCAATGTTTACTCACAGGAGCATGACTCATTCCCAGATAGAGTTTGGTATTCATGATCCAATAATGTTGGTGACAAAGGACACATTCTAGGAGCCTGTTGATTGATTTGAGGCACAGTAGTCTAATTTCTATGGGTTTAGAATAGACAAGATTGTGTAGCAGGCATAACCTCTGATTAAATTTAAGTGCTCATAAAATTGTTAAATAGCTGAATAAAAAGCTCCATATTAGATTATTTTCATATTTCATCCCATCAAAATTGGAAATCTCTTATGTTGCCTTTTCTTCTCTTTTTGGAAAATAACTGCTTGATTAATATATGCTTTCTTCAGTTTGAAGTTGCTTTGTTCAATTCCATTTTTATTCTGGGATAGGCAACCAACAGATCTTACCATGCACAAATGTCAGACGGATCAGAGCAAGGCTATAGCAAACCAACCCCACCAAATGGGAAAAAATATCTACTGCACAGTACAACACAGATGTAACACATCTCACTGAGTTAAGCAGCTTCCATAGTTTTAGCAACTGCAAGCGTATTAAATGAACCAACTCAAACATGTACAACCTTCACTTTGCACAGTAATGTAGGACCATCACTCTGTAAATGGAAACTATTCAAAGAGATCCTGCTTAATAATAGAGAAAATTATAATTCTATGAAGTTTTTTAAAAAATTTTGTCAAAAGAAACAAAATCTTTTACTGTCAGCTATAAATATAGGAATAAGGAAATGAAAACAGTAGTAAAACATTCACTTAATACACTGTAATTGGAAACATTAGAAACACTGAGAATTAAAGCATTTCTTTTTAAAATCTTATCAAGAGTGGTGTGAACAGTGCTTGCTTTTTTCTTCTCATCATATAAATATAAGGAATGAGCCTCTTTTCTGTGCCTTGGCAAATTATCATTCCAAAGTTTGGATCAATCACTGACAATTTATCCTTCCTGCTTTCCATGCTGTAATAACATATCTCAGAGTTCCTTCAATGTGAAGTTTTTCTTCAATGTCATCTCCACCAGGACATCTTCATCATCTTTCTCATTTATGTCAATAAGGTCACCTTCATTAAGTTTCCTGTCTGCCTCTCTAGCGTCCCTCCATTGTAATGTCAGTATTCCCAAGGTTAGTAATTTTTTCCTATTAATCCATTTACATTCTATACACATTTCACTCCAGTGTTATTACTTTTTGTTCCTTTGTTCCACTTTTTTCTTGACTGGCCAGTTCCCTCTTTTGATTATCCAGGATTTTAAAATGTCACATGGGTTTAGGAAACAAGGCAGCAACACAACCATGCACTTTGTTGTGTGTGAACTGAACAGGGGCACAGTGACCAAGCACCAGACTTTAAAAGAAGTGATGTGATTGGTCAGTGATGAAACATGTTAATTACCATATGTGAAATCAATCGCCAGCCCAGGTGTGATGCCCGGGGCTGGTGCACCGGGATGACCCAGGGGGAGGGAATCGGGAGGGAGGAGGGAGGGGGGTTCTGGAGGGGGAGCATATGCATACCCATGGCGGATTCATGTCAGTGTATGGCAAAACCAACACAATAAAGTAAAGAAAGTTTTTTAAATTTTAAAAAAAAAAAAAGGGAAATGTGTGTTTTCCGCTAAATCTTCACACCCAAGGGTTTCCTCAAAATTGTTTGGGGATCGCTGAGTACATAGTTTGGTTTTCAACATGTTTTTTTTTTTTTTTCCACCAGTGGAATCCTTCAAATTTTTTAGAAAACACACACAGGCACAGAGTTAGGATGTGCAAGTGGAAGATGAAACAGCAGCAATTTGGGAAAAGAAAAATCAAACCTATGCATCTAGAGTACCTTTTAAAAAGTTTTAGGCACATTTCTATAGCTGTTATTTGTTTTCAAACAGCATAAAATTTCTCCTCCCTAACTAAGAGCACATATTTCCCGAATTCAAGTTTTATATATTTTCTAATAAAAATCAGATTCTGTAACAACACAAAGCCTTTAAATTACCTTGGTAAACTTTCTGATTAGGAACTCAGATGAAGCAACGGCACTGCCTGGTGAGCGCTTTGATGGAAAGTTTTTCTCATTTACAAACTTGTTGAATCAATAACTTTCCTGACCATCACTTCTAGATGTTTACTCTGGAAACAAACCAGCCATTGCTACATGACTGCTTATGGTAATACTGACATGACCACCCATAAAAGTCTTCATCACAAACCCACATAACAGGCCTTGCTCTTTAGTATAACAACAGAGACAAATGCATTTTTGTCTGGATGCATTTTCACTGTCTCTCATTTACTATGATTTCAACAATAGTTAAACAATAAAACCTTTATCAAGGAAACTCATTTCACGGAATTCTTGGTTAACGAAAGGTTTTACATCATAGTGGGAAAGAATATTCCCTAATAAACATTCAACATGAGGGCTCTTAAAAACCTTCCATCTCTAGTGTACTCAACCCAGAAAATTTTACTGAAGAAACTAAGAATTCCAAAGTTGTTGGGGAAAACTCTAGTCACTCTGCTTTTGTCTTACAACAGTATTTGATTTAGATAACTATAGTGTCAGTGGATTTTTCTCTCTAATTTTCTATGAATCTTCAAAGTATTTAAAAACTTTGGAATACTTTTAGAATTATTATTATCATAAACCTGGGTCCATTTACCATCAGCTCTTATGTGTAAGGCACATAATATCTTGCATATTTTTCAAAATTATCCTCTTTTAGCCTAGTTATAATGTTGCCAGGGTAGGTGGGATTATCAGTACTTTACAAATAAGGACATGCAAATTCACAGTTTTAAATTGTTAATGTGTTACAGACAGATTCATGATCAGGGAAGTCTGGTTTCATTGCCCAGGGATTTTATACTTTGTTATATATGTCTTATAACTCAAGGGGCACCATAAACATCATGGTCTATGTATAATAGTGTTTGAGGAGATCAAAAATGTAACTGCAGATTATTCCTAGAATAGTAAAAAAAAAAAAAAAAATCTATTTTAGTGTAGAGGTGTTTAGACAGAGCTTCATTGGATAATGGAGGAAGGATGTTCTGAACATTTGGTTTTGAGTTGATGAAAACAAAGAAATGTTTGAAGAAATTAAGCCAAAGACAGCATGGACCAGAAGTGCTGATGAAAGAGAGGTCATCAGAAGTATCCTAGCAAAGGGCAGGGTTTGGGGATTTGACTCAAGGTATAATAGGATGCAAGTGGGAGGTTTTCCAAAAGGGATTGCAGTAATAAAAAATGATCTTTTACACAGATGAGACAAGTTTTTTCAAAACCTAAATTTGACTATGCCACCCATAGCCAAACTCTTAAAAGACTTCTCAGTAGCTCCAAGATAAAGTGTAACAATTTTTAAATGATATTCAGAGTACCAACATTTTCTCTAATATTCCCTATTGTTACTTCATCTATGATCCATACATCCTGAACTCCTCACAGTTTCCAGGATACACAATTCTGTTTTACACATCCACATATGGGCACATGCTATTTCTTTCTTGTCTGTCTAAAAAAAAAGTGAATTTCAACTAAACCTTCAAGAGCCTCTTAGAGCACTTTTTCCCCTGAAAAAATCCATCATGATAATAGTTGTTTAACAGTGAATGTCCCTATTTTACATCTTATCCCCCACAAAGATTGTCTCAATGTTAAAGACCTAAGAATACTGAAAAAATACTAGAGACACTTCCATTAAAGTTATGAGCAAATCAAAGATGTTAACTCTATTAGCCAAGGTCACAGAAAGAATCAGATGGCACACCCAAATTAAGATTATTTGAAAAAGATTCAGTGGAGAAACTATGGACAACAGATGGGCAGGATATAAAGAGACCAGAAAGAATAGTAAACTAACTGCACTGAAACAAATAACAAGGGAGGAAAAAGCTCCTAGAACCAGGAATGAGACTTGCCTGCTGAGGGTTGGTGAGGGCAATGTTGGCTTTTTTGTTGCAGGATTCTTCCAGCAAAATGGTGACACCATAGGAAGGAAACTAAAGAAATAAATATCTGACCTGAGTCTACTCTCTCTTTCCCATATCTTGCCAGGACTTCTCATCATCTATAGAGCATAGAGATCACTGACTTGTCCATTTAGGAGCAGAGGATGGAGTGGAGAAGGGTGAAAAATGAATCTGGAGAGCCAAATGAAGGATAACAAGCATATCCACTTTTAACACTGTCACGGCATGTAGTATTAGAAATATAAGGCAATAAAATTAGCCAAGGCAAATAGTAAGAGGTATAAAAACTGGAAAGGAGAAGTGTAATTCATTGAAAGTAATACACGTGTATACTCACAAAACTCAAAATGAGCAGTGAAAATATTTCATTAAAAATTCAGTTGGCTGAATAAAAAAGTATACAAAAGTCACTAGTCTTCCTGTTACCCAATATAATGGAAAAGGGGTCCCATTTAAAATAGAATGAGATGTAATAACTAGGAATAAGCTTTTTAACTGTTCAAGATTCACATGAAGAAAGATGTAAAGCATAATTGGAATACACAGAAGAAGACTTAAATAATGGCAAGATATGTTCTATTCTTCATATTATAAGGATGTCACCAGTTTAGGGATGATGTCAAACTATTTTATTTTCCCAAAAAGTGTTATCAGTCCCTCTTATGAGTCCTACTTTCTACTGCATAGACACCTCCCTTACCGATATCAACATCCAGGGACGCACCATGTTAGTTACTTGCACTGTTAGAAGGTTATTCAAGTTTTTAAGACCTTGTTCTGCCCACATTAAAGTTTTAGTTAGTTATTGGATTAAAAGCTCTCTTTCTCTCTCTACAAACAGGGGAAATAGTGACTCTAGCAGTAGGAGGAGGAAAGGAGGAGGAGGAAGCCATGGCTTCTCTGATGTGCACCATTCCTCCTTCTCCTGGAGGCAATTTCCATGATATTGAGGGAGAGAGAAAGAGAAAGCAGACAGACGAATCTTTATTTAAAGCAACACAATATTGTAAGGCAATTACCCTTCAACTAAATATAAGTAAATTAAAAAAAAAAAAAAAAACACAATGGTGACCATTAGTAGTCATCATCTATCTAAGGGTCACTGTCTACTCAGTTAGTAGTAGAACTTTTCCAGATCCTTCTCTTAGGGGAAGTACAAGCTTGGTAGAACTGGCTGGTGTGAGATGTATTTTCAAACAGTTCCCCAGGGCACTGATGAACTCTTCCAGGACTCAAGACCTGGCCACTTTTTCCTGCTGCACCCTACCTGGGTGTATGGGCACACACATTCCTTCTTGCCTCTTCACCATGTCGGTGACAATCCCTGATAAAACCAGAGCCTGTGGTCACATTTTCCCTCTCTTGTCCCCAAATGCTGGCACTCCAAGCCCATTCAGGAGCCATCTCCTATATTTCTCAGCAACTGTGGCTTTAAGCAGAGAGGGAGGTCCCGGCACACCCTGTGGCTTGCTGTCCCCCGACCTGGCCATGCTCAGGTCATACTGGCTGCTAAGTAGGCAGCCAATTAAAAAATGAAATGTTCGTCTAGCTGGCACTTCCAGCAAGTACTTTAGGAGTACTTCTCTCGGAATTTTCTTCACTTCAGGAAAAGGAAACACTTCTCACAGAGCACTGAGCAGTTCCTTGGCTAATGCCCGAAGCAATCACTTTCTGTCTTTCAGTCCTTTTATAACAAATGGTTGGGGCAGGGTCGGGGTGAAAGTGCTGCTTGTGGTGAACCAGGTTTTCTCAGCAGATCCTGTTAAGAGGTTCTGGCTGAAATGCAGTGATTTTTTTTCCTCAAGTTAGAAATTGGAAGTCTCTTAGAATTCCTTTTTTTCAGCTTAGTCATTAGCCATTTATTTCATGAAAATAAGATTCTTATTAATCTCATAAATATTGCAAATGGTTAAAATCTCTATGGGGCAAAATGAGGTTCCATCTACCTTTGATAAATACCATTTCTGGAAATTATACTATAGATAAACTTGTAAACATGAAAAGTAATTATTTGTTATAGTTCATAAGAGCAAGAGACTAGAAACAACCAAAGTGTGTTGAGATAAATAATTGTATGTCCATATAATGGAATAAAGGGCTAAATATTATTTTAAATATTTTAATGTTTTCATTATTTGTAAGCAGATTAATAATTTGTTTTTTAAGCAAGTATTCAGGAAACCTTGACTTTGCAGTTAATGCTGTGATGTTCCAGACTATATTAAAGAGTGGGGCATAGCTTCGTATATGTGGAAATGGAATGATCTTAATACATTTTTAGGTAAAAAGATAAAAGTAAGGTAAAGGATAATTAGAGTATGTTTCTATTTGAGAAAAAAATGTATATGTTTATAGATGATATGTTAATAGGTTTGTATGTGTGTATATGAGGTTGATGCAGTTATCCCTATTTTACAAATAAGAAAACCAAGACTTGAAAACATCGCAAAGTCCGATCACAGAACCAGGTAGGGCATAACTATGATTTGAATTTCAAGTGCCCAAATCACAGGCACTTTTCAATACAACATTCTTAACCCTTGACTAACCTTTATCAGGGTGGAATCGATTCTTCCTTTTTATATCATCAAGTTATGAATGCACCTTTTTAGAATATGTCACACGGTATGCAGGAGTGTGTGTGTGTTGCTCTCCCCAGTCCTGAGTGTGGGCCTCGCGAGGGCAGGTGCTCTGTAGAGCTGTCTCTGTACCCCTAATGCTCTGGGGTGGCACACTCAAGAAAAGCACTTCAGAAAGGAATGAAGGGCAGTGATACATCTTCATACGTAAGTGACGAGGAGAGCTTTATTAAGTGCCTCGAGTAACACAACTTCAAGTTTTCTTTTTCCTTTTTAACAATAGTAATACTAACAGGATGCCTTATGGTATCTGAGGACTGTGTGAAAGTTTAGCTCAATGGGCTAAATATGATTATACCCAAGACTCAAACCTGCATAGCAAATTTAACTTAGTGAACATGCACCAGTATCTATTATGTTCTGTTAACAAAAAGAACCATTTGTTTCCACGCTCACACTTTAAAGTCCCCGATGCACAGAATGTCAGTGTCCCTTATTAAGTGATCTGAAAGGTCAGGCCAGTAAACTTTTGCTGATTTGCAGGTCGCCCCTCCAAAGGTTCAGTGGGTCAGATATCTGTTCATGTGGACATCACCGCCACTCCAGGAACCGGAGAGCATAAAGTCACTGTAAAAGGTATATTTTGGGTTCAGGTAGATCAAACAGCCTTTAAGACTTTAACCTCTCAAAAAATAATTATATCCAATTTTTTTTTTCTGGAAACCCTGTTTTTAAAAATCTATATTAAATTATTTTAGGGCATGCTTAGAATACCTTCATGAATCCAAAACTTTTGATTTAAAACAAAACAAATTAATAGCATAGATATTTAACCTATATTACTTGAAAAGTCTAAATGGTTTAAATACATTGATGATTACATTTCAGAACTGCCCAACTGTGTTCTCTATCATTGAGGCTGTGGTTGCCTCCGACTTACCAATGATATTTTAGATGTTAACTCAGTACATTCTTACTATCCACATAATCAACCTACTTTTTCTATGATTTCCAACAACTGGTTTGATTTTTTTTTTAATGGGTGGTTGAATCAATTGGCTTTATATTATAAAAATGAAATCTGAATTCAGGGGTCATTTTGAAGATGTAATTTAGTGATTAATACTTTGCTCAATAGAACCATGTTCTATTTTTATATTATCATGGACAGTCACTTTAAATAGTATCTATTTTAATCAAAACCATGGCCTTCTAATATATTTCGAAGTTTCACTACCTAAACTAACACTGTTATGGTATATAATAGATTATATATGGTATTAGTATGCATGCAGATAAGTGGGCATAACTATATATGCCAGTGTTGTTAAACATTTTTCAAAAATATTTTGCTGATGTATACCAAATTCTAGAAGTTTTATGAACCTCCTGAATTAGCAACTTTAATTATAAGACACCTCCTTAAGGATACCATCACCATCATCAAAGAATAAGCAAAGATGTATGTATAAGAATGTTCACTTAAGTATTATTTATGATGCCTGAAATTAGGAAACTGCCATAATATGCAACAACTGATTTGTTGAATATTGAATGAAATCTACACATAATTAAATATTTGCAGCTGGAAAATATATAGTGAATTACTATCCATGAGAGACTTAAAAAAATGAAACTATTTTTAAGACTGTAATACATTATGATCCTATTCTATATATAAAGATTAAAAGCATCACACCAAAATAAAGTCATTTCTTCTGAGTGATAAAATTATAGATTTTTCTTTTAATCTATTTTCTGTATATTTCCTAAATATTTCATGAACATATCATAATTTTAATATGAAAAGCATCATGTTTTCACCTAAACAAGAATCATAGCTTTTCAGTAGTAACAATTGTCATTTTAATTACAGCTTTGTGCCATCCCAACGCCACATAGCCTAGAGCTGAAAGCCCTATCAAGCATGCGGTCCAGAGAGAAAATTGTTTTTTCTAGTTCTAGTCAGTTGGATTAGGGTGTTATTAAACACAAGTTACAGCTTCATACATCATTTTTAAAAATAAATATCCACTTTAAAGATCAAAGGGAAAGCCTAGGATTCCACACATGGGTGTGCTAACACTTTATATCCTTTTCCTTCTGTTTTTTAGTGATTGCTATTAATGACTTAAACTGGCAGACCACGGCAATGTTCCGCCCCTTTGTGGAAGTCTTTATGCTGGGACCCAACCTCGGAGACAAGAAGAGAAAACAAGGCACAAAAACTAAAAGCAACACATGGTCACCAAAGTATAATGAAACATTTCAGTTGTAAGTTCTAACCCAGCTCCAGTTTTCAACCAGGCAATAGGCATCGTACAGCTACACTTACGAGGGAGTCGGAGTAGGAGAGTAAACCCTATAGGTTTAAGGATTCCTGTTCATCACTGATCCAAGGCAAATGAAGAAAACTGTAATAGGGGGGCTTTGCTCTCATGACAGTCACACTCTAGATGTTAAGAAAATTTGATAAACAAAATCATAAACAAATAAAAAGCTGTCATATGATAGTGAATACTAGGCATAGTATTAAAACAGCATGATAGGGTGGTCTGTTGGCTGCTAAGACGAGGTGTTCAGGGAAGCCTCTCTGACTTTTCTGAGAAAATAATGGGGCTAGTTGTAGCCAGGTTATTACACGACTGCACCTAAATGAGAGGAGCTGTTACTAAAATCGGGACTGTGAAAACATCATATGTAGTCACTCGCTTACTAGGAAATTGACCTTCTATGGAGGCAAACAGCTTACTTGAGAAGCCTCACAGGCAAGAAGCCAAAGAAATAGTCTGCCCTCACTCACATCATTATCTCTGACTTTCCAATCATGCTCTCTTTTGGCTAAAGTCCACTGGAAGCCAGAGCACAGAGAAACTCAGTGGGTGCAGTCCTTACAGGTCAGCATCCCCCTGCAAAGTACTAGGAGAAGAATGCAGAATGGATCCAGGTGGAGCAAATGGAAGTTATCTGGCACTGAATGAAATCAAGAATGACTCCTAGTTTTTGGCATAAGCAGTTGGGTAGATGGAGAAGGCAATGGCACCCCACTACAGTACTCTTGCCTGGACAATCCCATGGACAGGGGAGCCTGGTAGGCTACAGTCCATTGGGTCGCTAAGAGTTGGACACGACTGAGCAACTTCACTTTCACTTTTCACTTTCATGCATTGGAGAAGGAAATGGCAACCCACTCCAGTACTCTTGACTGGAGAATCCCAGGGATGGCGGAGCCTGGGGACCTATGGGGTTGCACAGGTCACACAGAGCTGCACACCACTGAAGCGACTTGGCAGCAACAGCAGCAGTTGGGTGGATATTCAGTTGCTGAAAGGGAAAGTAGGAACAGGCCATGAGGAAAGCAAAGATTTTCTTTTAAATCTATTAAAAGATGGGTATTGTATTTCCAAGAGGACATATCAAATATATGGTTAGGTATAAATTAAGAATTATCTGTATATAGATGTAATTAATTCTACAAATCTAGATGAGCTGACCTAGGGACAGATAGGAAGCCGAGGGGTAGGGAACGTAAGACAAAGCCCTAGGGACGGACACACACACACGGACACACACACGGACGGACACACACATACACACACACACACACACACACACACACACACACTTCCCTTACTGCTTTGGTTCTTT
>ML664175.1:8099011-8157080 GCA_007570785.1 Antilocapra americana
ACACACACACACACACACACACACTTCCCTTACTGCTTTGGTTCTTTGTTATTTCGCATTCTTGGTTTCCCAGAGACCTTTCAGCACTCTGTTTTCTGAATAATTAACTCTTAACACTCATTAAAACTTAACTCTCTTACTACATCTATTAAAAGCTTTCTAATAATGCCTGCTAACAAACCAGCTAACAAGAGTCCCCCTATTTACTCCTCCAAATTACACAAAAACTTTGATCCAGTTAAAAGGTCTTCCAAAAGGTTCTGGGAATACCTGAATAATGCAAAATTCAGATAAAATGTGATGAGCTACCAAGACCACAGTTCTGGGGAAAAGGCAGCATTTTGACTCATTTTAATTCACAAGAAGTCCCAGAGCCTATCATATTTTGCCATCCTATTCTTTACCGCCCCCTCCCCCCAGATTCCATTTTCCTGAATGTCATTTCAGACTGTCTCTAAAATAAGTACCCAGTTTAGTTGTTCATGTCTCCTGGAAACAAAAGTCTGACTTGGCAAAATATTTGATCAGAAAAAAGTCACTTACAAAAGGAAGGAATCTGGAAGCTTGTACCACTGAGGAATAGAAGAGCATTCATTAGAAAGTCAGGACTATCTGAGGAGGAATTAAAATAAGAGACAGGGGGATTATCCTCAGCATTTCACCACTCAGCCTTCTTCATTAGGTTCAGTTCTGCACTTACAGGCTGTCCTGGGTCGTTATTGGAAGAGGCCAGCCTCAGCCCCAATCTTGACAGGTCTAACAGTTGCCATATGAAAGAACTGGCGTTGAAGCACCAGGCACTGCTGGAACTGATTTACTCTGGAGATTTGTATCCAATTTAGCATCTTATGAATAGTGCTTGATAGTCTGAGCAGTGTATTTCCCTGAGAAAAGACTCCTACATATAATAGCTTATCCAGGGGTCTGAGGTAGAGAAAGGAATTGGTAATAATGGATGTTGAAACAATGGCACAGAAATTCTTCCAAAAGGTACTCTTCCCCTCAGCCTAGCTTCTATGACCCTTAGTAACCCCTCCTACCCCTATATCACTGGGGAGACCTTGCCCCCAGCGATTAATGACAACATAATATTTTAATTCCAGTTTCTAGTATCCTTAACATCGGGAGCAATCAAGCATTTTTAGATTGATTTCCTATTTCTATCTAGGAAAAGAAGTTTTTAAGTTAGATTGCTGAGTAATAGCAATGTAAATACAATCGAAGGAAAATTTAAAGAATATTTGCAGAGTTGAAATGCAATGATACTTTATTTGCCAATACAATATTCTAAACAATGTATAAAATTTTCCACAGTCTATTAGAACCATACTGATCCCTATTTGAAAATGCTCAAAATCCCTGTTTTTAATCCACACAGCACTCTGAGTAAAGAAAACCGCCCAGGGGCCTATGAACTTCACCTTTCGGTTAAAGATTACTGCTTTGCCAGAGAAGATCGAATTATCGGAATGACAGTAATTCAGCTCCAGAATATAGCCGAAAAGGGGAGCCACGGGGCGTGGTATCCCCTTTTGAAAAATGTCTCTATGGACGAAACCGGTTTGACTATCCTTAGAATCCTCTCTCAGAGGACCAGTGACGATGTGGCTAAAGAATTTGTAAGACTTAAATCTGAAACAAGATCTGCTGAAGAGAATGCTTGAAACAATACCATACCCTAAGATAGCATCTCTGAGAATTCACAAATTCTGTTTGCCCACCGCATGCATGTGCAAATACAGAGGAATGTTTCTTTCAGTACACTTCAGTGTTTGCCAGTGCTCAAGTACAATGTCTACAAGGTGTTTGGGGAACCTGCAGAACTTTTATACCAATTCTGGTCATTGAGAAATAAATGTCTCACGAAGTGCCAAAATCATGATGTTAAGTGAAATATCCAGAGTATCTTTTAAAATGTTTATTTCATTACCAATTTCTCATCCATTAAACATACTAAAATACAGTCTTTTGAGTTTGTCCATTAGTTATCCTGATTACATTGGTTTATATGTCCAGTAGATGTGAAAGCATTTGTTACTCAAATTATGTTTTATTTAGACTTACCTCATAATAGATGTCTTACAAATACCCTTTTCTACATGACTAGAGATGCAGTTACTTCTAGAAAGCATTTGTAATTTTATAGTTGCAGATATATTGTGATGATTTTTGCATACAAAATAAAATAGAAAAGGTGGGAAATATTTTATGCTGACCAGTTTCCAACCTTTCTGAAATATCACTGTGAAGAAATGCTCTTAAAGCAAACTTATACAAAGCAATGCTAAATAGTTTGTTAACATGTTTGATATATCAACAAAACTTTGTCCTTAAAACTGCCAAGGTCACATCACATTTGTAAATTAAAAACAAAAAGGTAAGTTGAAGTATTTGCCATCTAGCATTATGTCTTGGTTTTACCAAATTTCATTCTTTAGAAAGTCATAGGATTATTGGTTTAGAAGTACGATGGAAGGATTATTTCTTAAAATTACCTATGATAAGTAACTATACTGTTAATGTTTTCCTTCTGACGGTTATGACTAACTCCTTCTTTACTGAGTGCTTTAGTCAGTTAAATGTTTCCTTTTTAGAAATATTCAACAATTTGTACTGAATGCAGCATTATTATATATTGCACTAGAGAAAAAAGTCATGTCTTCAGCTATTTAGTGAAAAATGTAAAATGAAGTCTGAACAAATTGCTTACAATTTTGTAATTTGTGTTATTTATAAGCCCAAGATGCATACAATGCAATAGGAAAACAACTTATTACAGCTCAGTAGATAAAAATATAACTAGGTTGGATTTTGAATATGAAATAGTTTATAAATATTTGCACTTTCTCTATTTTTATGGTTTGACTTTTTAGAGTCTGTACCTAAATAGTTGGCTGTAGAACAGTACTTTGTAATTGTAACTTATGGTCATAACTGTTAGTGGGCAACATATACATGCAGAAAAAAAGACCCTGTTAACCATGACTGCTTTGTGAACAAGCTGGTCCAATATGTTAAGAACAAGTGAAAAGCATCATGACTCCCAGAACCGTGCTGTTACTGGGTGTGAAACCACAGGCAGCAAGATCCACTAATTTATGTTAAATTGATAGGCAAGTGCTTTGTTAATAATGTCTTCAAATGCATAGTACAATGCAATCCTCTGGCATATGCATTAATAAATGAATATATGTTAAGCACATGTAATACTTCATTGTATCTTCTGCCTTTTTATTTCATATATGCAACATCATTTCATTATTTAGGAATAAGAAATCCAGACTCTTTTTACTGGATAGAACACCCTTCACAATGTTTGGTTCTAGTATCTCATTAGAATTTGAGGAAAAAAAAATTCTAATTCCGTTCCTGGAAAAAGTTGCATATTACAAAATAATGAGCCTGAAAATAGGAGAAAACTGATGTAGCTACCTGTCTGCATGTCTCTGAATATTGTTAAGCTATGAAAAAATTCAACATTCATGATATAGACAAGCAACACCATTAAATAAAACTGTACATAACAAAAGGTTTCATTATTTTATTGAAAGATGCATACAAGATTTAAAACAACTTTACAGAACATTTACTTGAGGAGTACATTAATGTCATAAAGCACAATAACATTGAATAAATAGCAGTTTGGGTGTGCATTGATCACGCAAAAAAATATGACCTAAGTATATTTCCAGTATTTGTTTAATTGTATCTATTCAATTTGTCTTTGTGTGTGTGTACAATATATATCAAACACTAATGGTGATGGTGTGAATTGTGTCTATTTATTAATATCATAAAGTACCAGTACTAATTTTGAGATAGTTATAAATTCTACAATCTTTGTTGTTTCTCCCAAGATATAAGTATTTGTTGTCTCTGGCACAAAGCCTTTTGTGTTTACATAACTGAATTAGTCATCACTCTGAAGTTCACAGCAACCTCCACCAACTATAGGCTCCACTAAAGTGTGAGGCAATTTATTTATTTTAGATAAAATGCACAAAGTTTGACTTTTCATCTACAGATGAAACTTATGGTAGAAGTTCTCAAGGAAACATGAAAATCAAATTTTGCTAAAACATGTTTAAAGCCACAGTGAAACATTTATTATTTAAAGGAATTTTCATGAATTATTATTTAAGGTAAGCAATCATATGTCCTCATAACAGCCTGTTCTAATTCATCTATTTCTAGGATAATTTATATATTGAATTTCCCTTAAAGGAGGCACATTTATAAAAGACAATCCTAGCTTAACATTTTGCATTTGGTTTTTTAAAAAAATACTTGAAATGAGATTTATTTTCTCCTTTTAATTTCTCTTATATAAAGATGTGGCTACACTAAGTACTTTTAAGGACTAATATAGAAGCTTCAATCTCATACTCAGTGAAAGGTAATCATATTTATGCAGGACTCAGAGAATAACCCTGGATAGAAGTCTGATTCCCCTGTTGCCACCTGGCAGAATATGGGGATGCAGAGGGAAGGGACTGCCTTTCCTGGCATTTGCTCTGTTTAAAAGCACTCCAGGCCCTTGTTTGAAACAGCTGGTTCCTGCTCCCTCAGTCCCGGCCCTCCACAAATGGGTGTTCAAGGATCTGGTATTTGTTTTTCAAAATAAAAAGCTAGAGTACATGACTTGATGGAGACTAAGCTCCAATTTGTGAATATCATATGATACTTATTTTAAAATATATATTTTTCACATAATAATTTTGAAATCAGGATACATTTTATAGTCATTGTCATGCTATAGATTAATGAGAGCTTTCCCCCCTTTTTAAATAGTAAATAATGGTTCATCTTGCAATGGAAAACTTCTTATAAGCAAATGTAGAAATAGTAGTAGTTATTTATCTTTTTAACAAATCACATATATTTTAATTTGCATACACTAAAATTACTGTGTCAAGAAGCAACAATTAGAACTGGACAGGGAACAAAGAACTGGTTCTAAATTGGGAAAGGAGTACATCAAGGCTGTATATTGTCATCCTGCTAAATAAACTTATATTCAGAGTACATCATGCAAAATGACAGGCTGGATGAAGTACAAGCTGGAATCAAGATTGCTGGGAGAAATATAACCTCAGATATGCAGATGACACCACCCTTATAGCCAAAAGCAAAGAGGAACTAAAGAGCCTATTGATGATAGCGAAAAAGGAGAGTGAAAAAGTTGGCTTAAAACTGAACATTCAGAAAACTAAGATCATGGCATCCGGTCCCATCACTTCATGGCAAATAAATGGGGAAACAATGGAAACAGTGACAGATTTTACTTTCTTGGGCTCCAAAATCACTGCAGACGGTGATTGCAGCCATGAAATTAATAGATGCTTGCTCCTTGGAAGAAAAGCTATGACAAACCTAGACAGCATATTAAAAAGCAGAGACATTGCAGACAAAGGTCCATCTAGTCAAAGCTATGGTTTTTCTAGTAGTCATGTATGGATGTGAAAGTTGGAACATAAAGAAAGCTGAAAGTTGCTCAGTTGTGTCTGACTCTTTGCGACCCCATGGACTGTATAGTCCATGGAATTCTCTAGGCCAAGATACTGGAGTGGGTAGCCTTTCTCTTCTCCAGGTGATCTTCTGAACCCAGGGATCAAACCCAGGTCTCCCATGTTGTGGGCAGATTCTTTACCAGCTGAGCCACAAGGGAAGCCCAAGTATACTGGAGCGGGTAGCCTATCCCTTCTCCTGTTTTGACATTTCATAGACTCGTGTATCAAGCACAGCCAGCAGTACACAGGACAGCTCAATCATCCTCCAAAATTTCATCATCCAGCTACTTTTTAAATAAACTCTCCCTCTACATTTAGCTCCTGACAGCCCTGATCCATTTTCAGTCCCCCTGGATTTATGTTCTCCAGAATGTCATAGAAATGGAATCATAGTAGGTATCCTTCTGAGCCTAATTTCTTTCATTAGGCATTATTCATTTGAGTCATCTATGTTATGGCATCTATCAACTGTTTTCACTGCTGAGTAGTACCCAATTACATATACATACAAGAGTATCTGTTCAGTTACCAGTTCAAACATATCTGGGTTGTTTTCGGTTTTTGGATGATTATGAACAAAGCTGTTATAAACACTTCTGTACAGGATTTTATATGACTGTAAGTGTTTCTCTTAAAGGACTATATACTAATGGAATTTATGGGTCCTATTACTCAGATAACTTTATGAAGAAGTGTCAGATGACTGTATCATTTTATATTCTCAGCAACAATGAGTAAGAGTTCCAGTTGCTCCAATCCCTGAAACACTTGATATGGTCAGGTTTGGGGGTTTGTTTCCATTTTAGTTTGCAGTCTGTTGATGATCAATGCTGTTGAGTATAAGCAAAGTACATTTGTTTATTTCTTATCTGTATATCATCTTTGGTGAGTGTCTGCAAACCGTCTGTCCATTTATTCAACTGGTATTTTGTTTTATTGTTGAATTTGGAGACATCTTCATGTATTGGATATATAAGTCCTTTGTCAGATATGAGACTCACAACTATTTCACCCCAGTCTGTGGCTACTCCTTTCATTCTCTTAACAGTGTCTCTCAGAGAACAAAAGTATTAAATTTTGAAAAATTCACTTTTATCTTTCCTTTTATGGATCATGGCTTTGCGGTTTAAAAATTCTTTGCCTCACTCAGTCACAAACATTTTCTCCCATGTTTTATCAAAGAAGTTTTATAGTTTTAGATTTTACTATTTGGTCTATGATCCATGATACATTTTGAAATTAGTTATTTAATTATATGGTGTGAAGTTTAAGTTGAGGTTTATCTATTTGATTATTTTTAATTTACTAATTAATGTGCATAGGGAAATAAAATTGTTCCAATACCACATGACACCATTTATTGAAAAGACTATAATTTTTCCTGTGAATTATCTTTGTACCTTTGTCATAAATCAATTAACCAAATGTGTGTGGGTCTATTTTTTAAATCTCTATTTCCTTCCCTAGAGAAATTCCTACCTCTTCACCAATTTGATACTGTTTTAATTACTGTGGCCTTGTATTGTCTTAAACTGTGTGAGTTTTCCATGTTCTTTTTTTTACTGTCAGCTGTTCTAGTAATTTTGCATTCTTTAAAAAATTAAAACACTACTGGAATTTTGATTGGGATTTTACTGAACCCACAAATCATTCTGAAGACAGCTGACATCTTAACTGTGAACTGTCATCAATAATGAATACAGTATTTCCCTCATCATTGTTAGTTTTCAGCATAAAGATTCTACCAAGTATTTCTTCTGTGTGTGCATATATGATAGTGTACACAGGAACCTGAGAATAAAGTTCAAATTTCAATTCTTTATTTTTGTATAGAAATTGATTCTTGTATATTAACACAGTTCCCATAAGCTCACTAATCTTCCTTCTTATTTGCAGGATCTGTTTGGTAGATTCCTTGGGAGTTCCTACACTGACAATCATGTCAGAGAGGCATTTTTGTTTCTTTCTATTTGCATGCCTATTATTGCTTTTCTTTCTTTAATGCACTGGCTACAGCTTCTAGTACAATCTTGGTTTTTTTTTTGTTTTTTTTTTGAGAACAAGGAGGAAGTGTTTGTGCAGATTTAATCATATAATATACAATACAAACTTGTAGCATTGCTAATGACTCTAGAAAGAATTCAACTTCAGTGGTCTCAAACTATTTATAATAACTGAAATCCCTCTATAATGTATTCACACCACAATATATAAGGAAGAGGCAGTTTTTATTTTTCACATTAGTTTTATCCATTTGTCCATACATTAGCTGCCTATTTTAACCTGTTCTCGTAGCATACAGCTAGAGTTGAAGACAGGATTGATTTGTTCTCAGTCTCAGGGAGAAACCACTCAGTCCTCCACCATTAAATATGATGTTAGTAAGTAAATGCTTATCACTCAGTTGTGTCTGACTCTTTGTGACCCCATGGACTGTAGTCCACCAGGGATTGAAGACTGTAGTCTTCCTGACTCAGGGATTGAATCCATGTCGCCCTCATTGCTGGCAGATTCTTTACTGTTTGACCTACCAGCGAAACCCCAAATATGAAGTTCCTTCCTAGTCCTACTTTGCTGAGAGTTTTTAATCAAAAATGATTTTTAAATTTTTTCTAATGATTTTCTGCATCAATTCAGATAATCATATAATTTGTGTTCCATAGTTTGTGAATATGGTAAACTATACTGATATTTTAATTGTTGAAGCAGCTTTGCATTTCTAAGATGAACCCCACTTGGTCATGATGTATTATCTTTCTGCATGTTGCTGAATTCAATCTGGTAATATTTTATTGAATAGTTTACATTTATATTCATGGATTCTATTGACCTATAGTTTTATTTTCTTGTAATATTTTTGTCTTGTTTTGATATCAGGATATGTTTGGCCTCCTAAAGAGCTGGAAACTCTTTCCTCCATTTCTAATTATTTTATTAATCTTTAAAAGTAACTAGCTTTGATTTCATTGATTTTCTCTATTTTTTCCTGCTTTAAATTTCATTGTCTTCTGTTATATCTTTATTTTCTTCCATTTGTTTGATATAGGTTTAATTTTCTCATCCAGTTTATTAAAGTGGGACCTTAGATTAGTGACTTGATACCTTTGTCTTTTAAAATCTAAGCACTTAATGCCACAAATCTTCTAAACACTGCTTTAGCTTCATCCCACAAATTTTGATAAGCTGTATTTTGTATTTATGCAGTTAAAAATATTTTCCAATTTTCATTGTGACTTCTTTGACCCATAAGTTACAAAGTTTGTGTCTTGTTAAATTTCCAAATATTTGGGGAACTTTACAAATATTTTTCTTACTTATTTCTTGTTTGATTTCACTATACTTGGAGAATATACTTTATATGATATCAATTCTTTAAATTTGATAGGTTTTGTTTTATGATCCAAGATATGCATGGTGAATATCATATGCAGAAAAGAATCTACTTTATTATTATAATTTTATAATTGTAATTTTAGTTTAGAGTTATAATTTTAAGGCATCTATGAAGAAATATAACAAAGTCAAGTTGCTAGGAAGTGTTCTTCTAATCATCAATATTTTACTGATTTTTTTTTTGGTTTCACTTTGAGAAGAATGTTGAAATCTCTAAATACAATTATAAATGTATGTATCTTTTCATTTCTATCTGCTTTATTTTGAAAGTCTATTGTTAGGTGCATGTGTGTGTGTATGTTTAGTTGCTCAGTCATGTCCAACTCTTTGTGACCCCATGGACTGTAGCCCAACAGGTTCCTCTGTCCATGGAATTCTCCAGGCAAGAGTATATATACATTTAGGTGCATATATATTTAGGATTATGATGTTTTCTCATTGGATTATGTAATGTTCCTCTTTCATGCTGGTAACTTTCCTTGTTCTAAAGCCTGCAATAACAAATAGTAGTATAGTCTTCTTTAGGGTTTGAGTGGTTTAATATCCAGATTGGAAAAGAAGTAAAACTCTCACTGTTTGCAGATGACATGATCCTCTACATAGAAAACCCTAAAGACCACCAAAAAATTACTAGAGCTAATCAGTGAATATAGTAAAGTTGCAGGATATAAAATCAACACACAGAAATCCCTTGCATTCCTATACACTAACAATGAGAAAACAGAAAGAGAAATTAAGGAAACAATTCCATTCACCATCAAAACAAAAAGAATAAAATACTTAGGAGTATATCTACCTAAAGAAACAAAAGACTTATATATAGAAAACTATAAAACACTGATGAAAGAAATCAAAGAGGACACAAATAGATGGAGAAGTATACCGTGTTCATGGATTGGAAGAATCAATATAGTGAAAATGAGAATACTACCCAGACAAATCTATAGATTCAATGCAATTCCTATCAAGCTACTAGAGGTCTTTCTCAGAGATCTAGAACAAATAATTTCACAATTTGTATGGAAATACAAAAAACCTCCAATAGCCAAAGCAGTCTTGAGAAAGAAGAATGGAACTGGAGGAATCAACCTGTCTGACTTTAGGCTATACTAAAAGCCACAGTCATCAAGACAGTATGGTACTGGCACAAAGACATAAATATAGATCAATGGAACAAAATAGAAAGCCCAGAGATAAATCCACACACCTATAGACACCTTATCTTTGACAAAGGAGGCAAGAATTTCTTCATTGTATAAGACAGTCTCTTTAACAAGTGGTGCTGGGAAAACTGGACAGCCACTTGTAAAAGAATGAAACTAGAACACTTTCTAACACTATATACAAAAATAAACTCAAAATGGATCAAAGATCTAAACATAAGACCAGAAACTATAAAACTCCTAGAGGATAACGTAGGCAAAACACTCTCCAACATAAACCAAAGCAGGATCCTCTATGACCCACCTCCCAGAATATTGGAAATAAAAGCAAAAATAAACAAATGGGACCTAATTAAAATTAAAAGCTTCTGCACAAAAAAGGAAACTAAAAGCAAGGTGAAAAGGCAGCCTTCAGAATGGGAGAAAATAATATAATGAAGCAACCAAAAGGAATTAATCTCAAAAATATACAAGAAACCCCTGCAGCTCAATTCCAAAAAAATAAATGACCCAATCAAAAAATGGGCCAAAGAACTTAACAGACATTTCCCCAAAGAAGACATAAAAATGGCTAACAAATACATGAAAAGATGCTCAACATCACTCATTATCAGAGAAATGCAAATCAAAACCACAATGAGGTACCACTTTACACCAGTCAGAATGGCTGCCATCCAAAAGTCTACAGGCAATAAATGCTGGAGAGGATGTGGAGAACAGGGAACCCTCTTACACTGTTGGTGGGAATGCAAACTAGTACAGCCACTATGGAGAACAGTGTGGAGATTCCTTAAAAAACTGCAAATAGACCTGCCATATGACCCGGCAATCCCACTGCTGGGCATATACACCGAGGAAACCAGAGTTGAAGGAGACACGTGTACCCCAATGTTCACTGCTGCATTGTTTACAATAGCCAGGACATGGAAGCAACCTAGATGCCCATCAACTGATGAATGGATAAGAAAGCTGTGGTACATATACACAATGGAATATTACTCAGCCATTAAAAAGGATACATTTGAATCAGTTCTACTGAGGTGGACAAAACTGGAGCCTATTATACAGAGTGAAGTAAGCGAGAAGGAAAAACAATACAGTATACTAACACATATATATGGAATTTAGAAAGTTGGTAACGATAACCCTGTATGCGAGACAGCAAAAGAGACGCAGATGTATAGAACAGTCTTTTGGACTCATTGGAGAGGGCAAGGGTGGGATGATATTTGAGAATGTCATTGCAACATGTAAATTATCATATGTGTAATCCATCACCAGCCCAGGTTTGATGCATGATACAGGGTGCTCAGGGCTGGTGCACCGGGGTGACCCAGAGGGATGGACTCAGGAGGGAGGTGGGAGGGGGGTTCTGTAAGGGGAACACATGTATACCCATGGTGGATTCATGTCAATGTATGGCAAAACCAACACGATAATGTAAAGAAAAAAATAATAAAATAAATAAATAAATAAGCTATCTGTATCACTATATTCAAAGTGTGATAATAGTAGCTAGCACCTATATGACATACATGGGTCTTTTTAAAAAATCTAATTTGACAGCCTTTATGTAGTATACTTTGACCATTTAACAAAGCTAATTAATTAGATTTTTTAATTGCCAAAATCCTGATATGAGATAGCTGAAATAAAGACTCTTAATGGTCTTTTGATTTCTTTAGATTGTCATACAGAGTGAAGTAAGTCAGACAAAGACAAGTATGATATTGCTTATATGTGAAATCTTTTTTCAAAAATGGTACAAATTAACTTATCTATAAACCAGAAATAGAGTCACAGATGTAGAAAACAAACTATGGTTACAAAGGGAGAAAGGCTGGGAGGGATAAATTTGAAGATTAGGATTGACATACACCTACTACTATATATAAAATAAATAAATAATAATGACCTACTGTCTAAACAGGGAACTCTACCTAAAACTCTGTAATGACTTATATGGGAAAATAATCTAAAAATGAGTGGACATATGTATTATAAGTGATTCACTTTTCTGTACAGCAGAAACTAACACAACATTGTAAATCAACTAAACTCTAATAAAAATTACTTTTTAAAATAAAAAGTCATTTAGGCTACAAGTTTGAAAGGTTTTACAGACTCAAGTTTAAGCATCTACACTTGTATTTCTTGAAAAAGATGTGATAGAATCATAAAATGTAAGAGCTGAGAGTAATCATGCAGATAATTTAATCAAATTCTTCACTTAAGAAACTGAGACCCAGAGGTATATAATGACTAGCCTAATATCAACTAGTTAATAACATGATATGATACTGGAATCATATGAGCTAATTTTCCTAAAATTATCTTCTGTGCCCCACCTCAATACCTTGTCTGGGGTACTTCTACTTACCCTAAAATCAGTCCTCCAGGGCTGCCTCCAGAAAGCAAAGGGATGAAGGTTAGCCAAACTGTTCTTTTATCCCAAAAGTGGTATCTAAATTAGCCAGTTAATTCTCACATTTTTTTAAAGCAATGATATTAGGTGGAGATCAAACCAGTCAGTCCTAAAAGAAATCAGCCGTGAGTATTCATTAGAAGTACTGATGCCATAGCATCATTGGAAAAGACCTTGATACTGGGAAAAAATGAAGGCAAAAGTGGAAGAGGACAACAGAGTATGAAATGTTTGGATGGCATCACCAACTCAATGGACAAAAGCTTGAGCAAACTCAGGGAGACAGTGATGGACAGAGAAGCCTGGCATGCTGTGTGTAGTTCATGGAGTTGCAAACAGCTGGACACAACTTAGCAACTTAATGACAACATTAGATGGCTGGGTATTCTCTCTTATAAATGCAGCATTATAGAAAAGGGAGGTTAAAATCACTGATAAATGCTAGTCATCTTTTCTTTCTACATATACCTAGATGATTTAATTTTACTGAATCATATCCTGTGAACATGGTTTTAATTTCAATTTTATATATGAGGAAACTAAACCTTGGAGAATTTAAATCACTTGGCAAGATTCATATACATTCTTACCTATTCATGCTCACATAAATATATGGACACATTCACAGCCAATTATAAAATCTATTAAGAAAGCAGAAAAACTTTCCATTCACAGCAGCAGCAGAAAGTTTAAGGTACTTAGGAAGAAATCTAACCATGTATAAAGACTTGTGTAAGAAAATTCAAACTCTATTAAAGGGTATAGATGACAACATAAAACAAAAGAAAACATAAGTTTCTTTATAAAAGACAAAGCTTGATATTATAAAGATAGTATTGCTTCCAAATTAATCTATCAATGAGTTTCATTACATTTTAATTTTAAAAGAACAATATATTTTTCTAATTGACTACAAACTAATTTAAAAATCCATATGAAAGCAAAAGAATAGTCAGGGCAATTTTGAAGAATGATCAAGTACCCACCCAGCAGGGCACTTCTAACAGGTTTCATGATTTGTCATAATGCAGTAGTAAATAATGTATGTTTTTACATAAAGGTAGATAAATAGACAAATGAACAGATTACCTAGAAACATATCTATGAATATCCGAGAATTTGATATCATGTTGCATAGTGGAGACTTTTAAAAACATATACATTATATATATTTAATAAATGTATATATTCTGTATCTATAAAGAAATAGATCAAAATATATCTCAATGGCAAACTGAAAATGAAATCCAGATGAATTGCACACCTAGTAATTAATAGTCAAACTAATATTTTAGAAAAAAAGTATTAACTTCACCACAGAGAAATTAGGAACAATTTATAAAACAAACTTTCAAGCATAAAAGAAAAGATAAATTTACACATAACTAAAATTTAAAACTTTTTAATGACTAAAGAAACAAAGTTAGGTGAAAGTCAAATAAAAAATATTTTAACAAGCTTAATCAGCTCAACTACATTATGGCACAAGTTTTTAAAAATGACTTAAAATCTGTTAGAAAAATGCAGGAAATTATCACTAAGCAGCTCATAAAAGAGAAACACCAGTGACAATAAATATATTTAGAATGTTTTCTTTCAATAGAAATATTTTTTCTTAAAAGGCAAAACATCTCTCTGACTGGAAAAAAAATGTGAAAAAGTTGATTAAGAATTAACATGATAGTTTGAACAATCCCTTATCCATGTCATTAACAAGATCTAAGAAGACACTGCATCCGTGGCTTTGCTGATGGCTCAGTGGATAAAGAATCCACCTACAATGCAGGAGACACAGGAGACTCAGGTTTGATTCCTGGATTGGGAAGATCCCCTGGAGGAGGAAATGTATTCTTGCCTGGAGGATCCCATGGACAGGGGAGCCTGGCATACTGGAGTCCATGGGGTTGCAAAGAGTCAGACACAACTGAACTGAACTGGCCCAGCACTATGAAAACACTGTGAAAATAGGTGTAAACATATTCATGGTGATCCTCTCCTTTGTTCCTCTCCCTTCTAAACTACCAAGGCTAAAAATTTACAGCTTAAAGAGATAGTGTCCATCCAGTGTTGCTTCTCTTTGAGAGTTCAGAGAAAACCTTTCTGACAACTAGATGTTTCCCAGTGGTGCAGCACCAAATAAGAGATGGTAATAGTGGCTCTTTAATACCAAAAACTTTGTCCTGGGGCTCCATCTCTCCATTCTTCAACATACTGGGGGGGCATTGACTATGTTTTACTGAAGTTTTTCTTCTGAAATAATTTGTAAGAAAGATACATTGCAATTAAAATTTTATAAAAATAAAAACAAGTACATGTTAATCATCATATGTGAAATCAATCGCCAGCCCAGGTTTGATGCTCAGGGCTGGTGCACTGGGATGACCCAGAGAGAGCGAACTGGGAGGGAGGTGGGAGGGGGGTTTTGGAAGGGGAACACATGTATACCCATGGCAGATTCATGTCAATGTATGGCAAAACCAACACGAGAATGTAAAGAAAATTAAAATAAATAAATAAATAAAATCAAAATAAAGAACCAAAAAAAAAAAAAAAGAAAGATACTCCATTTAAAATTATGTGAATGACTTATGGCTTTTTCATGATAATCAAGGTTGCTGGGAGAAATATCAACAACCTCAGAGATGCAGATGATACCACTCTAATGGCAGAAAGTGAAGAGGAACTGAAGAGCCTCTTGATGAGGATGAAAGAGGAGAGTTAAAAAGCTGGCTTAAATACTCAACATTCAAAAAACTAAGATTTTGGCATCTGGTCCCATCACTTCATAGCAAATAGATGCAGAAAAAGTGGAAACAGACAAATTTTATATTCTTGGGCTCCAAAATCACTGTGGATGGTGACTGCAGCCACGAAATTAAAAGACACTTGCTTCTTGGAAGAAAAGCCATGGCAAACCTAGATAGGGTATTAAAAAGCAAAGACACCACTTTGCTGACAAAGGTCTGTACAGTCAAAGTTATGGTTTTTCCAACAGTCATGAACAGATGTGAGAGGTGGACCATTAAGAAGGCTGAGCACCAAAGAATTGGTGCTTTAGAACTGTGGTTCTGAAAAAGACTCTTTAGAATCCCCTGGACTACAAGGAGACCAAACCAGTCAATTCTAAAGGAAATCAACCCTGAATATTCATTGGAAAGACTGATGCTGAAGCTGAAGCTGAAGCTCCAATACTTTGGCGACATGATGCAAAGAGCCAGCTCTCAGGGAAAGACCCTGATGGTGGGAAAGATTGAAGGCAGGAGGAGAAGGGGACAACAGAGGATGAGATGGCAGGATGGCATCACCGACTCAACAGACATGAGTTTGAGCAAGCTCAGGGAGACAGTGAAGGACAGGGAAGCCTGGCGTGCTGCAGTCCATGAGGTCACAAATATTGAACATGACTTAGCAACTGAACAACAAGATAGTCATTTATTGTCATTATTATCATACATGCACAAAATAAGTTTTAACTCATAATTACCAGTCAAGAAATTTAACACACTTATTTCTGGGGGATTTGAATTTTTTTGTCTTGTTCTGTTTTTCAGTTTCCTGGCCTTTTGCAGTCTTCCATTTTATTTTTTGGAGAAATTAACTCTATTATTTAAAATATGGATATTTTCAAGATCAAGCTGTTTTCATTTCATATTTGTTATTGTAATCATTCTTTAATAAATTATTTATGTTTACCTCATCAGTATTTCTGCCTTGAGGGGTTAGTTATTTTAGTCAGTTGACCTTTGTGTTTTATTGGTCTCAATGCTTAATAACTAATTACTACTGTTAACTGAGAGCTAGAATATGGCAGTCATTATTCTAAATGCTTTAAATGCATCAATTTATTTAATATTCACAGTACCATTATGAGGTTGGTATAATAACCTTTGTAAGAAAGGTTATGGCTTTCTTGATGAGAAAATTACGGCTTGGAATGCTTACGTAAATTTTCTAATGTCATGAAGCTATTAAGGAAACCAAAACCTAAACCAGGATTGTTTGATTTCAATTTTAATTTCAAAGGGAATAAAAGAGGGGCAATGATATAACTATTACAAACAAATATTTATTTAACAATACAGACTGTATTAAACTATATTTAAGCAATAGCCTGTAAACTAGATCATTAAAAAGACTGAAACCAGAAAATAAATTCAGAGAATTTAATGTTATGCCCATCTCAGAAATTCATAAATTCCTCCAAAATAGTCATTGACATTAATGATCTCAACAATACAATTAGTAAAGCCAATATATTAAACACATATAAAGAGAATTCTATATCCTACATACAAGTAATATAAGTAATATGAATTGCTTTTGAGCAAACAGCACATAAAAATAACTACTAGCCTATAAAGGTAAATTCAAAACATTCCAAATGATCACTAGCACACTGAATATATTCTCTGACAAAAGCAATAAAAATACGAATTGTTTAAAAAGTAAAAGCTAAGAGTTATGTGTGTCTGAAAATTAGCATCTTACCAAATAATCTTTGCCCTATGAAAGAAATAAAGAAGGAAGAAATATTTGAAGCTGAATTGTGATAACACTACAATTCAGAATTTGTATATGAGAGCAATACATGGAAGTAAATCTATAGTCTTAAATATATTTATTTCAAAATTAAGAAATTTCTAAAAATATAAGTGAAGTATCCAACTCAAGAAGTTGTAAGGTAAGTAAGAAAATAGGTCAAAGAAACTAAGAAGTTATAAAATTAAGGTTAAAAAAATAAAAAATCAGAGACCTGGATATTCCTCACAAAAAAGTCCATATTCAAGTTTAGCAAAATCAAAATCTGGGCTTATGAAAAGATTTATAAGATAGATAAACTTGTGGCAAGACTAGTGAAGAAAAATAGGAGAAAAGATACTAGTGCATAAAATACAGAAAAGAGTTATGAGCACAACAGAAATATAATAATAAATGGAATAATGAATAAAACTGCTCTAAAAACCAGATGAGGCAGATAAAAGCATGGAAAAATATAAAAATGCCAAAACTGACCAAAATATGTATAGAACCTCAAATAAACTCTAACATGCTTTTTTTTTTAATTGGAAAATCTATTGAGAAATTGACTACAAAAATGCCAGTGAGTGTGTAAACATGAGCAGCTAATTGACAAAGCAATAAGACTGCACTCACAAGTTCCACTCAGAAGTTTTACATCCCAAAGAAGCTGTCACATAGGTCCAAGTGTGTAAAATAGACTACATGAACATTCAGCACAAGGGTAGAATTCTAAATACAAAGAATCATTTCTGTACCCTAAGGATAAATCCCATTTGGTCATGGTATATAATCCTTTTAATGTGTTCCTGACCTCAGTTTGCATTTAATATTTTCTTGAAAATTTTTGCATCTACATTCGTCAGGGATATTAGTGTAAGTTTTCTTGTAGTCTTCTTATCTTACTGTTGTATTAAGGTAATACTAGTCTCATAAAGTAAGTTTGGACATGTCCCCATGTTCCCTTCTCTTCAATTTTTTAAAAGAGTGTGAGGAGGATTGGCATTAATTCTTTTTTAAAATTTTGTTAGCTTTTACCAGTGAAGCTATTTGATCCTAGTGTTATTTTGTGTTGGAAGTTTTTTGATTACTGATTCAATCTCTTTACTCACTATTGGTGTGTTCAGTTTATTATTGCCTCCTGATTCAGTCTGGGCAGGTTGTATGTTTCTAGAAGTTTTTCCATTTCTTCCAGATAATCTAATTTGTTAGCATATAATTGTTCAATGTAATCTCTGATGATCCAGGATATTTCTGTATCATTAATCATATTATCTTTCATTTCTGATTTTATTTATTGAGTCTTCTATTTTTTTCTTAATCTAGCTACTGGTTTGTCAATTTCCTTTATTTTTTTGAAAAAACTGCTTTTCAAACTCAGTTTCATTGATCATTTTTATTCTTTTTCTGTCCTCTATTAATTTCCACCCTGAACATTAATTAATTCCCTCTGCCAACTTTGGGTTTAGCCAAAGAAACCATAAAAAAAAAGTACAAAACTAGAAGCAACACAGTTACTGATTTCAAACTATACTACAAAGCTAAAATAATTAAAACAGTATGGGACTGATATAAATATAGACACATAGATCAGTGGACCAGAAGAGAGAGCTTAGAATAAAAACCCCACATATACAGACAATTAATATCTGAAAATGAAGCCAAGAATACTCAGTGGGAAGAGGACAGTCTCTTCACAAATGGTACTGGAAAAACTAGATAAACACATGCAAAAAAATGAAATTTAATCTCTATCTTATACTACTTCCCTAAATTAACTTGAAATGGATCAAAGTCTTAAACATAAGACATGATACTTTAAAAGTCCTACATGAAAATATAGGGAAGCAGATCCTTAATACTGGTCTCAGTGATGATATTTTGGATATAACACCAAAAGTACAAAATAATAAAAAGTAAAAATCAACAAATGGGGCTACATTGAACAAAATCTTCTCCATTGCAAAAGAAACAATCAACAAAATGGAAAAACAATCTGCTGAATGGGAGAAAATATTTGTAAACCATGTATCTGGTAAGAGGTTAATGTTCAAAATATATAAACAGATCATAAAATTCAGTATCAATAAAAAAAGATTAAAAATGGGCAGAAGTCCTAAATACACATACAGGACATACAGGTAGCCAGTGGGTACAATGAAATGGTGCTTAATATTGCTAATCATCAGTTCATTTCAGTTCAGTCACTCAGTTGTGTCTGACTCTTTGCACCCCCATGAACCGCAGCACGCCAGGTCTCCCTGTCTATCACCAAGTCCCGGAGTCCACCCAAACCCACGTCCATCGAGTTGGTGATGCCATTCAGCCATCTCATCCTTTGTCATCCCCTTCTTCTCCTGTCCCAATCCTTCCCAGCATCAGGGTTTTTTCCAATGAGTCAACTCTTTGCATGAGGTAGCCAAAGTATTGGAGTTTCAGCTTCAAAACCACAATGAGATATCCATTCACATCCATTAAAATGGCTATCATTGAAGAGTCTACAAATAACGAATGTTGGCAAGGATATAGAGAATAGTATATTGTTGACAGGATTGTAAATTGATCTTAGCTACTGTGGTGAACACTATAGAGGAACCTATGGAGGTTCCTCAAAAAGCTAAAAACAAAACTGTTACACCATATGATCCAGCAATTCCACTCCTGGTTAAATACCAGACAGAACTACTAAAAGATACATGCACACGAATATTGACAGCAGCATTATTTATAAGAGCCAAGACACAGAAGGGACCCTGACGCTGGGAAATATTGAAGGAGGGAGGAGAGGGGATGACGGAGGATGAGAGGGTTGGATGACATCACCAACTCAACGGACCATGAGTTTGAGTAAACTCTGGGAGTTGGTGATGGGGGTCACAGAGAGTCAGACACAACTGAGTGACTGAACTGAAGACACAGAAACAAACTAAGTGCCCATCAACAAATGAATGGATGAAAATGTGGTATGATGCTTGTGCACGTACATACGCACACACACACCCTAGAATACTACTCAGCCATTAAAGAAATGAAATTCTGCTATATGCAACAAAATGGTTTGACCTAAAGGGTAGTATGCTTAGTGAAATAAATCAACCTGAGCAAAGCAAATACTGCATGTAATCACTTATATGCAGAATCTAAAACATTAAACAAATACATGTAACAAAACAGAAACGGAGTCACAGATATAGAGAGCAAACAAATGGTTACCAACTGCAGGAGGGTAGGGGTATGGGATTATGAGATATAAAATACTATGCATAAACTAAATAAGTATCAAGAATATATTGTACACTACAGGGAAATACAGCTGTTATTTAATAACTTTAAATGGACTATAAGCTGTAAAAATATTGAATCAAAAACAACAATACAGTATATTAATGCATATATATGGAATTTAGAAAGACGGTAACGAGAACCCAACATGCGAGACAGCAAAAGGAACGCAGATGTATAGAATAGACTCGTGGACTTTGTGGATGAGGGTAAGGGTGGGATGATATGGGAGAAGGGCATTGAAGCATGTTAATTTTCATATGTCTAATCAATCGCCAGCCGAGGACTGATGCTCGGGGCTGGTGCAGCGAGATTTCCCGGGGGGGGGGAGGGAAGAGGGAGGGGGGTTCCGGAGGGGAAGCATATGTAAACCCATGGTGATATCATGACAATGTATGGCAAAAACAATTAAAAAAAATAATAAATAAAAAAAATTTAAAAAAAAATATTGAATCACTATGCTGTGTACCTGAAACTAATACAATATTGTAAATAAGGAAAATGACAGAGAAACCAAGTATACATTTTTCAAATGAGACATCCAAGTGGCTAGCAATTACATAAAAAGGTGCTCAATACCACTAATCATCAGGAAAATGCAAATCAAAAACACAATGAGGTACAACGTCATATCAGTGAAATGACTTTTATCAAGATGACAAGAATTAACAAATGTTGGCAAGGATGTAGAGAAACAGAGAACCTGTGTACTGTTGGTGGGAATGTAAATTCATACAGCCCTATGGAAAACAATATGAAGTATTGTTTTCTATAAAAAAGTATTGTTCTATAAAAAAGTAATAGAACTACCATATGATTCAGAAATCCCACTTCTGGGTATATGCCCAAAGGAAATACAAAGAAGATACCAAAAATATATATTCATTTCCATGTGTAAACATTATTCACAACATTATTCACAACAGCTGAAATATGGAAACAACTTACCTGTTTCTCAAAGGATGACTGGATAAGAGGTGACATGCACATACACAATGAAATATCATTCAACCATGAGAAGGACTTCCTGCCATGGATGGACCTTGAGGAAATTATGCTAAATAAGGTATGCCAGACATTGAAAAACCAACACTGTCTGATACCACTATACATGAAATCTTGAAAAAGTCAAACATTATCAACAGAGAGTAAAATGATAATTACCGAGCGCTGGGGGATAAGACAGATGTAGGAGGGTACAAAGTAGCAACTAGTAGTTGAATCAATTCCAAAGATCTAATGCATAGTTTAGTGATTATAGACAACAATATTGTATTAGAAACCAGACTTTTTAAGAGACTAAGTCTTAATTATCCCACCATAAGAAAGAAATAATTATATGATGTGATAAAAATGATAGCTACACTGCAATCATACTGCAAAGCACAAATGCATCAAATCAATATGCTGCACACCTTAAACTTACACAATGTTGTATGTCAAGTGTTTCAATTAAAAACAAAAGAAATAAATTGAGCAAATCCAGGACACAAGAGTAAGAGCTAAAATCAAACACTGGTTGAAATTTTAAAATATACTGACACACTAAAATAAAGTAAAAAATATATAACATTTGAATAATACACTTAGACTAGAAAGAACTGATAAGCCACTCTTGAAATCTGAAAATATTATAAACAGTACACATATTCTCACAAGCCTATATGGGTTATTTTTAAAATATGATTCAAATATTCTGCCCAAAAGGAAATATCATTAGGTAGGGAGGAAGGGAGCAAAGAGGAAGCATACAGGCCATAGTAACCTTACACGAAAAGCTAATAAACTGCAACATTCACTCTTTGGAAAAGTGAAAAGATAGGCAAAATAATCAACAAAATTGAGAATGCAAAAGGTACGACTTTTTAAGAAAGAAAAATAACAGCACAGAGGCTTAAAATTATAAGAAATTTATAAATCCATAGTATTCAATGTGAAAGCATGGATGAAATGTCCACTTTTTTGGCAAGCCTTTACTTACCAAACATATTAGGATAAACAGCGCTAGCTTCTGTAGCAAGCAATGTGAAAACAATAAAGGCTTATTTCTTACCGTAAATGGGATGCAAGTTGTTTGACTCCTGGGCAGCTTCTCCTTCAGCAGTGATGTTAGCACACTTCCTCCACTTGCGGTCATCTAGACAAGACAGAAGATAATCATGGATGTCACATGGAGCACTTTAAGGCAGTCATGGAGGGAATGGCACACAGCAAATATATATATATATATATATATATATATATATATATGTTCCTATAATTATTACATGTCACAAGTAACAGACTAGTAATCTAAATTTTAATATTAACATTATTTCAAACTATTCAATAGCATTGTAAAAAAATATGGAATAGATTTCTCCTCAGAAACTGAAGATCTACTATCAGGAAATCCATTAATAAAATGCATCACATTGATACACAAAATGTAAATGAGTCTCTCATTAAATGCTGCAAACTATGAAGTTTAATAAATATACTAGATAAAAGTTTAGAGAAAATAGGAGTAAACCACTCTTACCATAAGAAATGATCCCTTTAATGAGGGAAAAGACAAAATTTTTTAATGTCTACAGTATTTAATAATTTTCTGGGATTTTTTTCCTGTTTGCTCTTCTGTTATTTTATAGAGGTATAGTTTACCTTCAATATTATATTAGTTTCAGGTGTACAGCACAGTGATTCAAAATGTTAACATACTCCATGAAAGTTTCTTTTCAAGAATATTAAAAGGCTGAAATAATGCATGAATAAAGGAAAAAGGAAATGGGGTTCTCTGCTTCATTTATAAAAATTACTGAAGTAGCAGCAAATTTACAAAATAATGGTTTTGTTGTTTTAAACAGCCACTAAATTTGATGGCTGTGGGCATTATGCAAAAACATGAGACAATGCCTAGAATGTAATATTAAACAGGAAAACAGGACATAAAATTATATTTAGTATAACTATGAAAAGCAACACTCACACATTTAGAAGAATAACATATTTCTAGAGCATTAGTTTTGAAATCCAAGCAGTCTTTCAATATTTATAACAAAAACTGAGTGACTTTTCAAATACCTATTCAATTCACTTGCTCAGTCCTGTACGACTCTTTGCGACCCCATGAACCACAGCACACCAGGCCTCCCTGTCCATCACCAACTACCAGAGTTCACCCAAACCCATGTACATTAAGACAGTGATGCCATCCAACCATCTCATCCTCTATCGTCCCCTTCTCCTCCTGCCCTCAGTCTTTCCCAGAATAAGGGTCTTTTCCACTGAGTCAGCTCTTCACATCAGGTGGCCAAAGTATTGGAGTTTCAGTTTCAACATCAGTCCTTCCAGTGAACACCCAGGACTGATCTCCTTTAGGATGGACTGGTTGGATCTCCTTGAACTCCAAGGGACTCTCAAGAGTCTTCTCCAACACCACAGTTCCAAGCACCAGTTCTTTAGTGCTCAATTTTCTTTATATTCCAGCTCTCACATACATACATGACAACTGGAAAAACCATAGCCTTGACTAGACAGGCCTTTGTTGACAAAGTAATGTCTCTGCTTTTAAATATGGTATATAGGTTGGTAATAACTTTCCTTCCAAGGAGTAAGCGTCTTTTAATTTCATGGTTGCAATCACCATCTGCAGTGATTTTGGAGCTCAGAAAAATAAAGTCTGACACTGTTTCCACTGTTTCCCCATCTAGTTGCCATGAAGTGATGGGACCAGATGCCATGATTTTAGTTTTCTGAATGTTGAGCTTGAAGCCAATGTTTTCCCTCTCTTTCACTTTCATCAAGAGGCTCTTTAGTTCTTCTTCACTTTCTGCCATAAGGGTGGTGTCATCTGCTTATCTGAGGTTATTGATATTTCTCCCAGCAATCTTGATTCCAGGTTGTGCTTCCTCCAGCCCAGTGTTTCTCATGATGTGCACTGCATAGAAGTTAAATAAGCAGGGTGACAGTATACAGCCTTGATGTACTCCTTTTCCTACTTGGAACAAGTCTGTTGTTCCATGTCCAGTTCTAAATGTTGCTTCCTGACCTGCATAAATGTTTCTCAAGAGCAGGTAAGGTGGTCTTGTGTGCCCACCTCTTTCAGAATTTTCCACAGTTTATTGTGATCCACACAGTCAAAGGCTTTTGCATAGTCAATAAAGCAGAAGTAGATGTTTTTCTGGAACTCTCTTGCTTTTTCAATGATCCAGCGGATGTTGGCAATTTGATCTCTGGTTCCTCTGTCTTTTCTAAAATCAGCTTGGACATCTGGTAGTTCACAGTTCATGTATTGCTGAAGCCTGGCATGGAGAATTTTGAGCATTACTTTACTAGAGTATGAGACAAGTGCAATTGTGTGGTAGGTTGAGCATTCTTTGGCATTGCCTTTCTTTGGGACTGGAATGTAAACTGACCTTTTCCAGGCCTGTGGCCATTGCTGAGTTTGCCAAATTTGCTGGCATATTGAGTGCAGCACTTTTACAGCATCATCTTTCAGGATTTGAAAGAGCTCAATTGGTATTCCATCACTTCCACTAGTTTTGTTCGTAGGATGCTTCCTAAGGCCCACTTGACATCACATTCCAGGATGTCTGGCTCTAGGTGAGTGATCACACCATCGTGATTATCTGGGTCGTGAACATCTTTTTTCAACAGTTCTACTGTGTATTCTTTCCACCTCTTCTTAATATCTTCTGCTTCTGTTAGGTTCCTACCCTTCTTGTTCTTCATTGTGCCCATCTTTGCATAAAATATTCCCTTAGTATCTCTAGTTTTCTTGAAGAGATCTCTAGTCTTTCCCTTTCTATTGTTTTCCTCTGTTTCTTTGCATTGATCCCTGCAGAAGGCTTTCTTATCTCTCCTTGCTATTCCTTGGAACTCTGCATTCAAATAGGTATATCTTTCCTTTTCTCCTTTGCTTTTCACTTCCCTTCTTTTCACAGCTATTTGTAAGGCCTCCTCAGACAGCCATTTTGCTTTTTTGCATTTCTTTTTCTTGAGGATGATCTTAAGTCCTGTCTCCTGTACAATGTCAGGAACCTCCATCCATAGTTCATCAGGCACTCTATCAGATCTAGTCCCTTAAATCTATTTCTCACTTTCATTGTATAGTCATAAGGGATTTGATTTAGGTCATACCTGAATGGTCTAATGGTTTTCTCCACTTTCTTCAATTTAAGTCTGAATTTGGCAACAAGGAGTTCATGATCTGAGCCACAGTCAGCTCCTGGTCTTGTTTTTGCTGACTGTATAGAGCTTCTCCATCTTTGATTGCAAAGAATATAATCAATCTGATTTTGATGTCAACCATCTGGTGATGTCCATGTGTGGAGTCTTCTCTTGTGTTGTTGGAAGAGGGTATTTGCTATGACCAGTGCATTCTCTTGGCAAAACTCTATTAGCCTTTGCCCTGTTTCATTCTGTACTCCAAGGCCAAATTTGCCTGTTACTCCAGGTGTTTCTTGACTTCCCACTTTTGCATTCCAGTCCCCTATAATGAAAAGGACTTCTCTTTTGGGTGTTTGTTCTAGAAGGTCTTGTAGGTCTTCATAAAACTGTTCAGCTTCTTCAGCATTACTGGTTGGGTCACAGACTTCAATTACCATGATATTGAAAGGTTTGCCTTTGAAACGAACAGAGATCGTTCTGTCATTTTTGAGATTGCGTCCAAGTACTGCATTTCAGACTCTTTTGTTGACTGTGATGGCTACTCCATTTCTTTCATGGGATTCCAGCCCACAGTAGTAGATGAAATGATCATCTGAGTTAAATTCACCCATTCCAGTCCATCTTAGTTCGCTGATTCCTAGAATGTCAATGTTCACTCTTGTCATCTCCTGTTTGACCCCTTCCAATTTGCCCTGGTTCATGGACCTAACATTCCAAGTTCCTATGCAATATTGCTCTTCACAGCATTGAACCTTGCTTCTGTCACCAATCCCACTCACAACTGGGTGTTGTTTTTGCTTTGGCTCCATCCCTTCATTCTTTCTGGAGTTATTTCTCTACTGATCTCCAGTAGCATATTGGGCACCAACCGACCTGGGGAGTTCATCTTTCAGTGTCCTATCTTTTTGCCTTTTCAAACTGTTCATGGGGGTTTCAAGGCAAGAATACTGAAGTGGTTTGCCATTCCCTTCTCCAGTGGACCACATTCTAGAGCCAGTCAGTTTGGAAATAACAACATTTTCACATACTGTATGTCATTTATTCTTCACAGAGAGCTTTTAAAAGATAATAAAGCCCATTCACAGAAGTATCTAGAATTAAACCCAATCTCCACATATTCAGTGGCAAAGAGATCTAGCTGTCTATACATATTCCTTGTCCTCTTCTTCCTCACTAACAGAAGGAGAGAATAGACATTATTTCAAATGGCAAAGTGCCCTTTTAAAAGATGGTATTTCCCAGCTTCCCTTGTAGCTGTGGGTTAACATTGCCCTCCTCTTCTTCTTTATATTTGCTTCCAGGATTGCAAGTGTGATGGCTGGAGGCATAGCAGCCGTTTTGGATCATAAGGCAACTTTAAGGTCCATATTCTAAGCCTGGCACCCTTAGATGGTGGAACCAATACCCTGACCTCAGAGAGCAATTTCTAGATTCCATATACATGAATAAAAATAACTTCCTGTGTGCTCAAGTCAATATTATATAGAATGGAACCTAATCCTAGCTGGTATATGCTATTTCGTCTACAACATACATGAGGTAATAAATGTTAGTATAACAAAAATATTTTAAAATATTTTTAAAAGCCTTAATTCCATTCATCCTATACCCAAACTTTAGTGCATGAGAAAGAATTACGGGTCCTATGGAAAAAAATAAAGTTGCATTTGATAACATTCTTATTAAACATTCTTCTTTGGGCACTATCACTTTCAGTGAGGAACTGACAAGACAGACAGATGGATAGAAGGAAGGAAGAAAAGGAGAGGCAAGAAGAGAGGGAGAGGGGAAAGAAGGGGAAAAAGGAAGGCAGGTAGGAAGAAAGGAAGAAAGAAAGAAAAATCTCAGCTGTGCACAGCCAGCCATACCTGTAACTTCAATTACCGTCTTGCCAAGGAATCCCAAATACACTTCACCAGCATAGACTACTCCTGTGAACCCTAAATACCCATATCCAATTGCTTACTGATACTGAGCATTGAAGAACTGATGCTTCTGAACTGTGGTGTTGGAGAAGATTCTTGAATCCCTTGGACTGCAAGGAGACCCAACCAGTCCATCCTAAAGGAAATCTGTCCTGAATATTCATTGGAAGGACTGATTTTGATGCTGAAACTCCAATACTTTGGCCACCTGATGCAAAGAACTGACTCATTTGAAAAGACCCCGATGCTGGGAAAGATTGAAGGCAGGAGAAGGGGACGACAGAGGATGAGATGGTTGGATGGCATCACCAGCTCAATGGACATGAGTTTGAGCAAGCTCCGAGAGTTGGTGATGGACAGGAAGGCCTGGCGTACTGTAGTCCATGGGGTTGCAAAGAGTCAGACATGACTGAGGGACTGAACTGAACTGAACTGAACTGCACTGAATCTCATAGAAGTCTGAAGCACTAAACTCAGCATCAGTTCAGTTCAGTCACTCAGTCAAGTCCGACTCTTTGCTATGCTCAAAGCTAAATTCAGAAACTTCCCTTCCACCTCAACAACCTTATCTTTTCTGTCATGGTGTTTATCTTCTTTTAACTTAGGTCAGCCAATAACTTGGTGGTCAAAATAAGGCAATCTCCCTAATCTCCCACACCCAATCCATGACCATGTATTATCTATCTAAGCTTCTGGGTATCTCTAAAATTTTCCCACCTCTTCTTTCTCTCCAGTACCAGCGAAGTCTACACAACTATCACAGCTCTTATGTACTACTATCAAAACCTACAAAGCTTTCTACCCGAATCCATTTTGGCATCTCCTTCAAGCCACACTGTAGCTTTGCAGGCAGTGTAACATTTTAAAAAGTCAGTATCATCATACAAGTCCTTTGCTTAAAATAGTTTAATGATTTTCCTTTGTTTTTATGATAAACATCAAAATAGATAACAACCTAAAAAATAAGCTGTTGTCTGGTCCCTCTTCATCATTGTATTCTGTGCTCCAGATTCTCTTTCTTTAAGCTCATCAAATGCACCTTCTGCATTTCTCCTGGAGTCTTGGAAGAGACTGTTCCCTTTCCCTGAAGTCCTTTTCCTCCATTTTCTCTTTATTCCACACTTACCATTAGGTCTCAGCAGCCTTAAGCATCTCAAATATATTTTATCAAGGAATTTATCTGATAAAGATCCAGTTGCCTCAATATCTCATTATAATATATTATTATTTCTTCTAGTCATCTGATATTTCCTCTTAATATCTCTTTGTGGCATATATTTTTCCTCATAGCACCAAATCACAGAGGCAATTACCTATTTGTGTGGTTATTTAGTTATTTACCTGTACCCTCTCCCAAAACACACAGTAGATGTTCTAAGAGAATGAATTTTATATATTTTGCTCATTATTGCATTGCTATGCTGTTCTTTTAAAAAGGGAGTCTTAATATAGGTGTATATGTGGAAAGAGACAGATTAAATAGCTATAATAAACAAATGAATATATAATATCCTAAAATAGTAATAAGTGATATAATCATGGGTTACATTTTCCTTATTTTACTGTTCTGTGTTTCCTATTTCATACAATTAGCATTAATTACAATTTTTATATTTTTTTTAATTAAATAAGCTTAATGCACAAATTTGGAAAAGTTTCAAAATGCAGTAAATATTTCAAATTCCAAGAAACATGACCCAAAGTTATCTGTTTGAGAAAATATTTCCTTTGCATTAAAATATACACATACACATATTTGCATAGGTCTATTTCATTAAATTGGCTGTTTCAGGAAGAACAGGAAAGGAAGCAACTGGAAGAAATGAACAGGTTAAAGTTGAATAAGAGCAAAGATTTAATGGAGCAGTGTATCATGATCCTAGGAACATGACCCTAATTCAATCTCTATAGCATTAATGATAATTTTCAATATACTTTTTAAATCTTGAAAACCAGACAACTGAATTCTGTCAGGTAGGTAAGAGGTTTTAATAGAACCAATAACACTATCTCTTATTTCTTGATAGTAGTAACCTTCACAAAGGCTAAAGCATTTATAGAAAAATTGAATGCCCAGAAAAGTCCACAAAAACTTAAATTTCCTGAGAAAATAAACATTTGCTAGCCTAGTCTTGAACTGGAAATAGAGAACTCAGGTATTCTCAAGCAAAACCTCCAGTATTCGTACATGTTCCACAAATCCATCTTTATCCAACATGATCATAAAAATTAAAAAACAAAGGGAGCCCTAGAATAAAAGAACCATATAAAGCTTCAGAAAGTGCTTAGTGCAACTGAGATCCTGTCTGAATACACACAGTTTACAATACCCCTTTAATTAATCCTTCCCCAGGGAATTTGCTTGTTTTACATTTTCCTTTGCATTTAATGTCAAATATTATAGCTTGTACTTTTTTATATATATATGGGGCTTTGTGCTAAGACTTTGTTGCTGATTTTGACCCTTGCTTTTCTCTTCTGATCCTTTTCCCTCTTACTAAGTGTAGTGTGTTCTTCACATAAAAACATCTAACTCAGATACTCAGTAAGAACTTTTTGCATTTTCATTATCACAATATTTAACTATCATCCACTCAAGAAAAAAAAAAATCCAATAAGAGCCCTTACTGTTCTTATGTGCCCACAGTTACTTCAAGGATTTTCAGCAGGTATGATTGTCATTATTAAACAGGATATAAGTTACTGAAAATGTTATCAAAAGGCTATATAATTTCAGAATCCTTGTAGAGAAAACTAAATGATTCAAATCTCTTTCTTTGGGTATTGTTATGAGATTGAATATTATTTGTTTTAACAATTTTATATATTTTTTTCTTGAATTTAGATGGTTATCTCACTTCTTGTTGGTGTTTTCAAACTGAACAAAACATCTCGACTCTCTGACAGAAGATACAGAAGATACTTTGTATCTCTCTTTGACAGAAGATACTTTGGCAGAAGATACAAAGATTTATCTTAAACTGAAGTTGGTGGTGGTGTTTCTTTTGTTTTTTTGCTAGATTTCAGTGGTTTTGAAATGCTAGATGCTAAGTTGTTTCCTGAAACATAAGTATATGTTAACACTTCTCTTTGCAGTTCCAGAGTCCATGGCACCCTAAATTTGAGGATTCCCTCTGACAGAGTGTTTAAGAGAAGGAGGAAGAAGTTTGATGTTATGCAAACTCAAGTTCAAATCCTTACTTAGCATTAACTATGTGACCTTGAACAATCATTTTTACCATTGACTTTCAATTTCCTCCTTTGTAAACAGAGTCTACTACCCACCTCCTGAGCTTGTTTTGAGGATCAGAAAAAAACACATCATACGCTAGGTACAATCTAGGCACTCAAATATTAGTTCCCTTCCCCCTTTTCCAGGAAACTACATTATATTCTGAATAGCATTTAAATTAAAAATTTGATGAGATTTTTAAATAGAGATGCAAATAAGTCTGTCTTTTGTTTTATGAAAAAATGTTTGAGTCAAACTCTAACGAGAGATGGCAAGATAGAAATTTTTGGCACATTGTTTAAAGAACATTCTTTAATTTTAATTTTGTCTCCCATTTGAGATCTGTCTCAAATAACATAAGAAGCTTGAGGCAGAGGGTGTGTGACGAAGTGTGACAACTCCTAAAGAACAGAGCATGGCGCTTGCTAAAGGTCATCTTGGAGAAAAATATCATCCAGCATTTTTTTAAAATTTTTTTATTGTTTTTGCCATACATTGTCATGATATCACCATGGGTTTACATCCAGCATTTTGAGGCTAGCTTTTCATTTACGTCACTCAGATAGTTGGAGTTTTACTGCATCTTTACTGCCGAAGAATCATGGACAAACAGGATGAATAAACGTTTAACGAAACTTTTAACAGCTAATTAAATTACTCATTGAACAAATACAAACATGCCTATTTCCTCATCCTATAAGTATTAAGTCTTGTTTTTGATTTTTTAATAGCTCCTAGTACATTCAGTCATTGCACGGCTCTGATGAACCTTTCATACATATTTATAACTTACAGAAGAGGTTGTGCTGAAATCTGCCACCATGAAAGGGAGAGAATTTGAGGTCTGGAAATGGATGTCTTTTTTTTTTTTAACACATATTTTTCTGGACACTATGGTTGTTGTTCAGTGAACACAGAATTTTGAACATAAAACTGCATGTATTTCCCTACCCACATTCTCAAGCCTCCTTGCTGGATGAGGAATCCCGCACATCCTTATCATATTAACTGTCTCCTTTGAAACAGATAAAATCAGTCTTAAAAAGAAATCTACTGAAGGCACTCTTTAAGCCCCTACATTCCTCCTTCAAGAAAGCCTTCGATCATTATTAATAAGCTCATCCACTCTTCAGATTCACAAATTCTTTCAGTTTCCTAAGACCTGTCACACAAAGTGTTTCAAGGAGTTCTCCTTCAGACTTTCTGCCATGCTCAGCCTCTACACAAAGCACAGCTCACTTATTTTTGAATGAGGGAAAAAGAAAGCTTTCAGAGAATAAATGTCTTTCAAATGAACTCATGAAATCGTAAACATCTTCTCAAACTGATTAAACAAAATGTCCGAGTAGGAGCTGACTTCAAGCTCTGTCCTCAGTCTAGAATGCCCTTGTCCTCATCCTTTCTCATCTAGTTAGCTTCCAGCAGCCTGCCTTTAACTCAGGTCCATATTTTTGTAAGAAACTTCAGTATCCTCCCCAACACAAACACACCTAGATGGCCCTTTCCTATCCTATGCCGTGTTTACTTATTTATTTCCATTATTAAACCTTGACTTCTGTATTCTTAGGGTTTGGAAGCTCAAAGTTTCTTGAATGTATGAGCAAATACATATCAAATGAAGAAGTCAGAAGCTCCCCTTAGATGCAGCAGCACAGAGGACAGGGCTGAAAGAGTCCCAGAGACCCCCACTTTCCCATATCTAAGTACAGTATCCAAAGATGACCTGACATATGTCCTCTGAGAGATCTCCTAAGACTCACTATTTGGCAGCAGGGGCTATAAATCTCTGATATGAGTTGTAAGTTTTCAGAGTTTCATCTCTTTATTATTTCCATGGTTCTCTGGACAAGTCTAGCTCATTCAAATTCCCAGCTGCCGATGTAGTAACATTTTGATTCCAAGTGTGTGACCTATAGCCCTTCAGGATGACTCTCTCACCAGGAAGAGAAGCCTGAGACTTTAGGAAGCCTCTCACATCTGAAGTTCAGCTGGGGTGAAGGAGTGAGTTGGAAGAGAAAGGAAAACTTGTCTGCCTCCCTTTCTTTTTTCAAAGTTCCAGGCTGTCCAGTCTGTTCTACATTAGGCATAGTAGTACATCCTCCATGGACCAGCTACTTCTCTAGTAACAGCTTATTTATCAAATTAATTTTTAATCTCCAAATCACAATAATAACTATCTTATTGATGGGCAAATTTGCTCCCATGAGTATAATGAGGTGCATGGTAAATACTAATTTTCAGTTTGGTGTTATATGAACTACTAATTCTTGTTATTTGTGTTAATAATGGCTTTGATACTTGCTTTTTCTTCTGAAGTCTCATTCTCTGCTCCTAGCCTAAAATATAACAAGAGTACTATATTTTTCTCCATTTATTCTGTGTTATTTTGAATCCATCCTGAGGGACTACCTAAAATCCTTGTCTAGAATTCAATGCAGGAAGAAATTTGGCACCACACTGGGCATAAGTCCACTTTCCGTACATTTATTGTTTGCTTTAACCAGCCTGATCTCCTCCTTGTACTCCTCACTCATTTCCCACCACTCATATGACACTTAGTCCCACCTCTGAGTCTTTGTTCAAAGTGTCCTATCAGCTGGTTACACCAAACACCAGCTAATCCTGTCAGATGATCCATTTATCTGGATCAAGTTTCCACCCACTCGGCTCAATTTGCTCCAACCACTTTAAAACTGAGCAGACAGATACCACAGCAGTGGTAACCAGAAGTAAGAACATTCTAAGAAACTGCAAAACGACCCAGAGGACATTCTGTCAGCACAAAGAAAACTGCTAGGCTTGCCTATCATGGGTTTGGGAATTCTTCTCAGCATCCAAATCAAGAAGTCAAATTTTCTCACATTGGTGAAACTATAATACAGAGTTGGAAATTGCTAACATTCACAATTCCAGCCAAAGAGCAAAATTCTCAATGTCTGAAACAAATATAAATCTAGAAACTTAGCCTGATAAATTGTCAGGTTTCAGAAGAGGCAGTGTGGGTCTGGCATTTGGGTACCACAAATATATAAGGCAGCCCTGTGTGTGTGAACTGGCCGTCACATCTATGGGGTTGCTTCACAGGTGGCTCAGTGGTAGGAATCCACCTGCCAGTGTGAAAGCCAGAGGAGACACAGGTTCGGTCCCCGGGTCAGGAAGATCCCCTGGAGAAGGAAATGGCAACCCATTCCCATATTATTGCCAGGATAATCCCACAGACAGAGGAGCCTGGAGGGCTACAGATCATGGAGTTGCAAAGAGTGGACATGACTGAGTGACTACACATGAACACACACATCTAAGGCGTCAGATAGAGTCCAGATGTGCTCATCTTCCTCATGGAAAGGTGTATAGGAAGCAACATGTAGCTGACTAATTTTATTCACCAAAGAAATAATAGAAGATTACTTGACAACTACTTTAATTTTTAAATGTAATAGGAGTCAGAAATTTCAAGGATTTTAGTTCTTTATTGTATCAATGGCACACTTTGTTCTGATTCAGCTTCTAGGTGGCTATATACCTTGAGCAACTTAATAACCTTCTCTCTGCATCAGTTTTACTTTCAACTCTGAGATTAAACATGTGGTAATGGGGTACATTCCTCTTAGGGACAAAATGCTATTCGTTTTTTTCTTAGATTGTTATATTAACCCACACCAGTTCCATGAAATCACATCCAATCATAAGTCATGATGGAATCTACCTATATTTAACTTCCCAAAGATTCTCGCAATTACTCAGAATGATGAGAAAATAAAAATTGCCTAATCAAGATATTCCATAATATTCTACTTTGACTCAATGTAAAGACATAACTTCAACATGTTTATGTGAAAAAAAAGTCTTGTCTAATTTTTTATTAGAAGGAGCTAATATTTTGAAAGTGCTATCTTTCTTTTTTTATGGTAAAGTATACTTATTAACTTGACCTCCCCACAATAAAAGAGAAATGCCTTAGTTTATTTTACTCTTTCAGTACAATACTACCTATTTGGTGCATTGAAATTCTATGTTTAGTTTGTCTCTAAAGCCCTTAAAGCAGAGACATTCCTTTGCCAACAAAGGTCTGTCTAGTTAAAGCTGTGGTTTTTTCAGTAGTCATGTATGGATGTGAGAGTTGGACTATAAAGAAAGTTGAGTGCTGAAGAATTGATGCTTTGGAACTGTGGTGTTGGAGAAGACTCTTGAGAGTCCCTTGGACTGCAAGGATATCCAATCAGTTCATCCTAAAGGAGATCAGTCCTGAATATTCATTGGAAGGACTGATGCTGAAGCTGAAACTCCAATACTTTGGCCACCTGATGTGAAGAATCAACTCCTTGGAAAAGACCCTGATGCTGCAAAAGATTGAAAGCAGAAAGGGAAAGGGACAACAGAGGATGAGATGGTTGGATGGCATCACCAACTCAATGGACATGAGTTTGAGCAAGCTCCAAGAGTTGGTGATGGACAGGGAGGCCTGGCGTGCTGCAGTCCATGGAGTCACAAAGAGTCATACATGACTGAGAAACTGAACTGAACTGAAAACTCTTAAGGCTGAATTTTAACTTCCTATTTGGGGAACTCATCATCCCAGTAATTTTCCAGCAATGCAATTTTATTCAGTTTCATGAATGACTATACAGAGTACCATTTCACAAGGAAGCTCCTGGAGTGTAGCGTTAAATGCCCAATTAAACAGTAAGTTAATATGGACACGAAGATGAAGTTCTCCATCATAACTTAGTAAACCTAAAACTTTGGAAACCTTTGTGTACTTCTTGGACCAATGCATTTCCTTTGTTAACAATGGTAGGGGAAGTCTTAACAGCCCAGACAAAAATAATATCAATCTTTACCTTGAGCAAACATGACTTCCAAATATATCAAAAATGTAAAAGTTAAAGCTAAACAACTTATCAAAGAAAGTAGGATAAAAAGGATAAAATCTTATTGACTTTAGTAGAGCATATCTGCAGAAGAGGCAATGGCAACCCACTCCAGTACTCTTGCCTGGAAAATCCCATGGACGGAGGAGCCTGGTAGGCTGCAGTCCATGGGGTTGCTAAGAGTCGGACATGACTGAGCGACTTCACTTTCACTTTTCACTTTCATGCATTGGAAAAGGCAATGGCAACCCACTCTAGTGCTCTTGCCTGGAGAATCCCAGGGATGGGGGAGCCTGTTGGGCTGCAGTCTATGGGGTCACACAAAGTCAGACACGACTGAAACATGATTCACACACACACAAAAAAAAATGTTGATAATTGGACTTAATTAAAATTTAAAATTTCTGCTCACCAAAAACTACCCTTGAGAAAATGAATAGGCAAGAAGCAGAAGACGAAGATGAAATTGTATGCATGTGTATATGTATCTGTGTATATATTCAGCCTATTGATAAGACAAACTAATTTAAAATGAGTCAAAGTTCAATGACACAAACATGATACACTGAATTTTTTAATGGAAGGTTTATATAGACATTCTACCCTTTCTTTACCAAAGAATCCATCATTAACTCATCTCAGTAGCTTTGTAGAATGTAAAAAATGTCTCATAGAGCACTACACAAAAGTTGTTTGCTCTTATAAATCAAATTCTGAGTGTGTTTGTAGAAGCTGAGGGATATTTTTGAGGATAATGGGAATCTCTGTAGTTTTTAGAATTGTCTTAGTCAAATTTTAAGAAGAAATTCTTTTGTAGCAAATTGGTATCATAACATAAATCATAAAACTACATGATATATGAAGTTCTGATTGCTCTGTATCCTTGCCAACACATTATTATCAGCATCTTAAATTTCAGTCATTCCATTGGATGGGTAATCTTCACATCTTACTGAAAATTTACTTTGTGGTTCCTTAATGGTAAGTGATAAAAAAAAAAAGCATATTTGTATACTCCTATAAATGCAACACGAGCTCAAATCTTTTGCTCATTTTTCATTATTTTGTCTTATAAATAGGTTGAATACACACACATATACAGATCCATACACACATACATTCAATTTCATCTTCGTGTTCTGCTTCTTGCCTATTCATTTCAAGGGTATTTTTTGGTAAGCAGAAGTTTTAAATTTTAGTTTAGTTCATTTATCAACTTTTTTCATTTGTGAAGCATATTTTCTGTGTTCTAACAGATCTTCTGTACCAAGGGCAAGAATATTTTATCCTTTTATTCTACCCTTTCTTTGACAAGTTGTTTTAGTTTTAACTTTTGAACACATTTTGAAGTCAGGTTTGCTTATAGCATAAAGATTGCAATACTTTTAAAAATATATAATAAAATAAAAATAAAATATATACATTCTCAACTTATGCACAAATACATACACAATATGTGTGTCTATTTCTGGACTTTCTGTTTCTGTTGTGTTCCCTTGATCTATATTTTGTCTTATACTAATACCACACTATCTTGATTGTTATAACTATGGAAATCCTTTAAATCAGTATGTCATCGTACTCTTTCTTTTTAGAAATTATTTAGGATATTCTAATTCCCTTGTATCTTCTCTCTTTTCTTACATATTTATGTAAATTTTAGAAGCAGCTCAATTTCTACAAAAAAAAAAAAGAAGACTGCAATTATTCCAACTGGCACTGTGGTGAATCTGCCAAGCATTTTGAGGGAACTGACATCTGGATGGTACTGAATCTTCCAATCCATGAACATTTATGTTCATTTCTTTCAGAAATATTTTGTAGTTTTTCAGGATATAGGTCAAGCACATATTTTGTTAAATGTATCCTGTCACCTACAAATTGGCACTTGCCATCTATGTCTACGAGGATTAAGTTATGAGCTGCTGCAGCTGCTGATCTGTAATTCCCCCTGAAAGGAGTTCTGAGGATGAAGAGCACAGATGAAGCACTCTGTGCTCTGGAAAAAACTGGAAGAACAGGTCTTCAGGTAATTAAATATTTTCAGGAGACAATTTTATGAGCCCAATTTTTGTATCGCCTCATACATAGAAAGGTACTAAAATCCTTCATGGTGATGTCTGCTCCAGAAACCTTCTGCCAAAAATATATGCTTAATTGCATGCACTCCCCCTTTACCAAAATCACATATATACTGACCATCCCCCTACCTCTTTGGAGCAGTTTCTCAGAGCTATCTGAAATGCTGTCTCCTGGGCTTCATTCTGCCCCAACTTAAACTTAACTCACAACTCTCAGGCTGTGCATATTTTTTCAACTAACAATCCCTGATGATTTCCTGTTCTCTGATGCCACTTTAAATGGTCATTTTTTAAATTTTATTTTCCAATTATTCTTTGCTAGACTATAGAAGTATATTAATAATTGTTTTTATATGTTAGAGGCTTCCCAGATGCCTCAGTGGTAAAAGAATCCACGTACAGATGAAGGAGACATGGGTTCATTCCCTGGTCAGAAAGATCCCCTGGAAGAGGAAATGGCAAACCACTCCAATATTCGGGCCAGGATAATCCCATGGACAGAGGAGCTAGAATCCATGGGGTCTCAGAGTTGGACACAACTAAGCATGCTAATGCACAAGTTAGACATGCATCCTGAAAAAAGGTTCACATCATACATTTTATGTTTTGTTTTCATTTTTATTAAGTTCAAAATATTTTCAATTTCCCTCATGGAATCTTTATTGCCCCATGGGTTATTTAAAAATATCAATTTCCACGTAAGTCTTATTTTTCTCAAATCTGCATTGTGTTCACTTCACCACAGTGCCAAGTATTCAACTCTCCTCAAACTGTGAGCCAACAGTCAGGAACTTAGAGAACCAGAGGTTACTAAACTTTCTAATTCCCAACAGGCATGTAGCAAAAACCAGTAGAAATCTATGAGGACACTGAGCCATCCTTTTCCCTTTAGGCTCATTTGGAAACAGTGTCACATCAGGAAATAACCTATTCAGTGGGGATGATAGCACAGTCAATAAGAGAAAGATTCACAAGAGACAGAACTGAGAGAAAACACAAAGGATGCTGAGGCTTCCTGGGACAACAACAGGCAGCAAGTATTGGGATGGTCACTGGATGTTACTCAGAGTTCCCAGCAGGGCCATCCAACAGGAGCTGTGGCCTCAAGCAGAGAGACAAAGATAGTGGACTAAAGAAATGAACACTCCAGCCTCTCTTTCTTCCCATGCACCAAACTCCTTTTGGTTCCTCTATTTCAACCAATAGCTGAAAGGCAAGAGAGCCTGGTTTACACAATCCATGGAGGTCAGCCACCTGAACACAGGAATAAGGTCAAGCTGAGAGTGCAGACTGAGAGGCAGATTCAGGATAATCAGCAAGTACAGCAGGCTATGAATGGCTATGCACCAAGTTTCAACCTTTATTACTGAAATCGCCAGCCCTGAAAGAACAGATGTGGTTATGAGATGGCTTCCGCAGATGAAACATACAAACAAAAGATACTGTGTCTCCCCTAGCACTGATGATATCTATTTTTTCCTGCCTGCTCTCAGGGTCCTGTTTAGTCCAGCTGATTGACACAAGGACTGGAAATGTACTCCTAAGTGACAGTTGCTCTTCCTTTAAAAGCTGCTTAGCACCAGTCTGCAGGGCTATTAGTTCATCCTGCATTTACCACAGGGGGAAAAAAAAGGCCAGCCAATGATGGCTGAACTCCTAGAAACAGTTGAATAACTAATATCCGTGTGTTTTTCAGGACATGGAGAAACCTTGACTGAATGTGTCAGTGGGCATTTGGCCTTTATTATAGCTTTTTAAATCCCTCAAATGGATTAGAATTATCAGGCAGATGCCAGTGCACACACCCAGCACAAATGTGCTCGAGGTCTGGCCTGGTACTTCCTTTAGGATCAAATCTTCTGAGCAGTGATTGGTCTAGTATTAGGTCTAATCCAGTCCAGCTACTGACAAGTAGGATCCTTTCTGGGAGCACTGAGTAATTGTGCAATTAGAAGGGGTCTATTTGTAACTTCTATAAGTCAAGTTTTTCCAGTAATGGGTGTTGCTCAACTCTGACTTTTAAGATGGATAGGTAATAATTGAACTCTGAAATTACCCATCTCTATCTTTGAGGTCGTCCCTTTTCCAAGAGTTAGTTATTCCCATTGGCCTTAGCAATTCCTACATATATATACATATATATTTGGAATTAAAAAAATATTTTCTTTGTAGCCATAAGCATCATTTGCTGGGGTGGATGATAGTGTGTGATTCATCTGCAGGTTACTATAAATACAGAAACTGGGAAATCTTTTAGACAACTGAGCTATTTTCTTTTCTTTATAATAATTCCTCTTGTTTAAAAAGCACATACTATATTCCAGAAACTGTGCTAAGTACTTAAGTATTTTGTATTTTTAATTCTCATAGTGGATGCATGAAATAAATAGCATTATTGAGGTAGGAGATTTACAGGCCCTTGGACTGGATGCTTGGTGTCTGTTGAGTAAAATTGAAGCTTTGTTCTCACAGACACTCCAAGGACAAAGCTAATGAAGGAAGCTGAGCTCTGCTGAAGTTAAGAGATAAGAAATATGATGACCACTCCTAAGGTCATGGAAATCGTCCCTGTCTGCACACGTCCATGAAGGCTCCTCAGTTCAGTTACTCAGTCAGGTCCAACTCTTTGTGACCCCGTGAACTGCAGCACACCAGGCTTCCCTGTCCATCACCAAACCCCGGAGTTTACTCAAACTCATGTCTATTGAGTCAGTGATGTCATCTAACCATCCTAGGAGGTAAAAAAAGGAGGGAGTGACACCATATAATAAGCATGGATATGCACCCACAGGCCTCTCCAGTGGGATCCGTCTTAGCAAAAAGCTGCTCATGGGGCACATTGGGGAGGGTCCTAGGACCAGTCAGGTGTGAGGCAAAAAGCACAAAACACCAAGATACTGGCCAAATATAAACAGAGACCTGGAAGGACAGTCCTACGTAAGTGACTTAAATCACCTCTTTATTGCTCTCTTCACTAGAGATGATGCCCATATGCTTTCTCCCATATGCTTGGGTGTGTATTTCTACCTAGCTTCTGACTTGAATAAATAAACTGTTTCCCTGTGTGCTGTCTCGTTCATTGTGCTGTGTATCTCCAAATAAAATTTGTACCCATTTTTATAGTTTCTGCCTCTTTGAAACATTCTTTGCTTTCAAGTGGGGGAAAGTGCTTTGCTGCTAAGGCTTAGTGCCTGGTGGACTAGCAACTAGGATTCCTGGTTTTCATCCAGGTTACAAGGTTTGATTCCTGAGCAGGGGGCTAAGATCTCACATCAGGACCACTCACTGCTGTCTCTCGGAGATCATTAGTATCCTTCATCAGGTGAGGCTCTGAGATCTAGCAAAATTGTGTAAAGTCACACACTCAGTAAATGGAAGAGGCCTACGAACACAATTAGTCTGATTCTAACACCCATATTCCTACCTGCTGTGTTTATTTGTCCACCTAACAAAACATCTAGCAGAGCACCAATTTATTAGTCTCTTGGGACTGGATTTGTTGCAGAGTGGAAGCCAACTCTGGCTCCATGTTGGAACTGTTTCTTTGACTTGCTCTTCATTGCTTTTGTTATTATAATCATAAAGAATAGTTTGCCTCAAAGAATCCTGTCCCTCTGCCTGACTGTTAAACTAAAGTGCCTTGTTCAGAACCCTGTCCACCTGTGGATGGCAGGAAGGAAGAAATGAACACATCCCCTGCCTGAGGCTTCCCATTCTAGGAGATGTTTGCAAGATTAGTGGCCTTTTTACTTTGCTTCCTCAAGCCTCCCTCATCTCTAATCTATAAAAGAAGCTGGCATCCAGACCCCAAAAAGATGGTAATTTTTTTTTCCATTTTATTTTTTTTAATTTAATTTTATTTTTTTAAATTTTCTTTACTTTATTGTGTTGGTTTCGCCATACAACGACACGAAACTGCCATGGGTCCACAGCTCTGCGATTTTCTCAGGCTGCCGGCTCCCTGATTAAAGTCTCTTTCTTGCCACAACATCTGGTCTCTCAGATTCATTGGCCTATTGTGCAGGAAGTAGAGCAAGTTTGTACTGGGTAACAGATTCATTGTGCACAGGGGCTGTAACTGTGTTTGTAGACAGTAACCCACCAGTCACACATTAGTTAGGTGTCGTTACTCTCTTTACTAGAAAGCCTAATTAATTAGCCTTTTGTGACCTTGAATTCCAAAAGAGTTGTGAGCTCACAGTAGGATTTGAATTTTTCATGTCTGTTTAAGGGATCCCTTGGGTTTTCCTTGGCCAGTTTGGGGATAATGCATCCTTACTATGGATGTCCCAAGTATTGACAGCCACTTAGCTGGAGAAGGACAGGAGCGAGTTGCTAGTGGTGCAGAGAGATGATGAGAAAGCATGTTTCTCTCATTATATTTCCTTTTAGGAAAAATCACTGACATAAACGAAGAGTCAGCTTCTAGGTGGCTAACCAAACCTTCCAGAATAAGTAATAGAGGTTCTGAATGGAGCCAAAATGTACATTAATGAATGTACATGGACTCTAGAAAAATGTTACAAATGAACCTGCTTGCAAAGCAGACAGACAGAGACACAAATACAAAACATATGGACACCAAGTGAGGAAAGGTGGGTGGGATAAATTGGGAGACTGGGATTGACATATATACACATCAGTTATAAAACATATAACTAATGAGAACCTGCTATAGAGAACAGGGAACTCTACTCAGTGCTCTGCGGTGACCTAAATGGAAGGGAAACCCAAAAAAGGGGGGAGATTTGTATAGCTGATTCACATTGCTGTAGAGCAGGAAATAACTTAACACTGGAAAGCAACTATACTCCAATAACATTTTTTAAAAAAGAGCAAGGCTGTTACAATGATAAGAAAAAGCTCTACTGGTTTCAGACACTATTAATTAGCACTGGGATCCTCAGGGCTCTCTGGCCCAAATGACAAAACTGACAAAAACAATCATTAAAAACAGAGGTTGTATAAATTTATAGGCTGTATAGTGGTATCACACTATATATGTAGAAGAATATGGTATTGGGTTAATTTCTAAACAAGAGATACGGAATGAATTTTTATTATTTTATGTGACATTTTAATGTTACAGAAATATCCTGGAAACCAAGAGCTTTCCAGAAATCTCTGAGTTAGAAAGCTTTAGAATTCATGTCAGATCCTGTACTAAGTAGATCAAGAGGCAGACAGAGGGGAGAATGACAAATCCATCATTACACACTCAAAAAGGCAAACTAACTTCCACTGCTTCAGAAACTCATTTATGAAGGCATCCTTCATACCATTTTTACTTTCTCTGCCATTGACACACTTCTTGATTAGTTAGAATGTCCTAAAAACATGTTCTATGGTCAGCTCTCAGATACCACTAAAGATGCCAACACTTATAAAAGTCGCCCTCAGGACAAACATTAGAGCAAAATATGTCTCACATGGACTTGGAGGACACTATGCTAAGTGAAATAAGTCAGCCAAAGAAAGACCAATTACTATATGATATCACTTACATGTGGAATTTTAAAAATACAAGTTACTGAACTTCACAAATAAGAAAGAGATAGATGCAGAGAACAAACTAGTGGTTACCAGTAGGGAAAAGGTAACAGAAAGGAGCCATAAATGGGTAGGGGAGTTAGAGGTACAAACTGTTGGGTATAAAATAAATCACAAGGATATACTGTGCAACCCAGAGAATATAGTCAATATTTTATAATAACCATGAATGTACTATAACCTTTAAAATTGTAAATCATTATACTGTACACCTGTAACATATACTATTATACAGCAACTATACTTCAATAAGAAAGGAAAGAAGGAAGGAAGGGACGAAGTATGTGATAGACACTATGGTTGATGAAGCATATGTGCTAAAGTAATAATTGGGGCATTTATTTGTGTGAAGAGAATATGGGAATATAGGAGGCTTTCTGTCTTGTTTTTCTTTTACTGTTATTATAACTTTAATGTAAGTTTGAAAAGTTTTCCAAAATATTATGAAAAAAGTAATGAGGAATACTTTATGTCCAGGAGATCTCCAGGATATACGTCAGTGAAAAGTAAGGTGCAAGAATGGTGTGCTTTACGGTTAGCAATGATATTGTTCTCTGCGACTAGTGGTCCAGACAACCACGATGGTGTGGTCACTCATCCAGACGAAGCGTCCTGGAGTGTGAGGTCAAGTGGCCCTTAGGAGACATTATCATTAACAAAGTTAGTGGAGGTGATGGAATTCTAGCTGAGCTATTTAAAATCCTAAAAGGTGATGTGGTCAAAGTGCTGCACTCAGGAAAATCAGCAGTGGCCACAGGACCAGAAAATATCAGTTTTCATTCCAATCCCAAAGAAAGGCAATGCCAAAGAATGTTCAAACTGAGGTACAACTCTGCTCATTCCACATGCTAGCAAGGTTATGCTCAAAACCCTTCAAGTTAGACTTCAACAGTATGTGAACCAAGAACTTCCAGATGTTCAAGCTGGGTTTAGAAAAGGCAGAGGAATCAGAGATCAAATTGCCAACATCCGTTGGATCATAGAGAAAGCAAGGGAGTTCCAGAAAAAAAATCATCTACTTCTGCTTCATTAACTACGAGAAAGCTTTGATTGTGTGAATCACAACAAACTGTGGAAAATTCTTAAAGAGATGGGAATATCAAACCATATTACCTGTGTCCTGAGAAACCTGTATGCAGGTCAAGAAGCAACAGTTAGAACTGGATATGGAACAACTGACTGGTTACAAATTGGGAAAAGAGTATGACAAGCTTGTATATTGTCACCCTGCTTATTTAATTTATATCAGAGTACATCATGTGAAATGCTGGGCTGGATAAAGCACAAGCTGGAATTAAGATTTGCCGGTGGAATATCAACAACCTCAGATGTGCAGAGGATACCACACTAACAGGAGAAAGAGAAGAGGAATTAAAGAACCTCTTGATGAGGGTGAAAGAGAAGAGTGAAAAAGCTGGCTTAAAACTCAACATTCTAAAAACTAAGATCATGGCATCTGGTCCTATCACTTCATGGCAAATAGAAGGGGACAAATTAGGACCAGTGACAGATATTATTTTCTTGGGCTCCAAAAGCACTGGGCATTGTAACTGCGGTTATGAAATTTAAAAATGCTTGCTCCTTGGAAGAAAAGCAATGACAAACCTAGAAAATGTATTGAAAAGCAGAGACACTGCTTTGCCAACAAGGGTCTGTATAGTCAAAGCTGTGGTTTTTCCTGTGGTCATGTACAGATGTGAGAGTCGGACCAGAAAGAAGGCTGAGTGATGAAGAACTGATGCTTTCAAATTGTGGTGCTGGTGAAGACTTTGAGAGTCCCTTGGACAGCAAGGAGATCAAACCAGTCAATCCTAAAACAAATCAATCCTGAATATTCATTGAAAGGACTGATGCTGAAGCTCTAATACTTTGGCCACCTGATGTGAAGAGATGGTTCGCTGGAAAAGACCCTAATGCTGGGAAAGTGTCAGGGCAATAGGAGAAGGAGGCGACAGAGGATGAGATGGTTGGATGACATCACTGACTCAATGGCTGTGAGTTCGAGCAAACTCTGGGAGATAAGCTAAGGACAGGGAACCCTGGTGTGCTGCAGTTCATAGAGTTGCCAAGAGTCAGACACGACATAGCAACTGAACAACTGATTAAAACAGAGACGTATTTGTCAGAATTCATGAATTGACAGTTATTTAAGAACAAACTATTGGTTCCCATTGGTGGTTTCCAGGACATCACCTTATTAATCTGAAAACTGGGAAGTTAAAGGAAAAAATCAAATGTTGATCCTGCCTTTCTCTATGAACTGTAGTTGAGATTTTAAAATGCTCTTCCACTAATACATCCTGTGACTTGTGTAAGTTTCTTCACCTCTCTGAACCTTGTTATTTGTCTCTAGATGAAGATAATACCACCTACCTCACAGTGATAATTAAGAACATTAAAGTATACAATGTATGTAATGTTTCCTGTTCAGGGAGTTACCTTCTCTACAAAGAGACTGCTATACTCCTTAAGGACAATTAACCTTTAATGTACTTCTTTTGTATTCTCCAGTTCTTCAGCTTATCATTAAACTACCTACTCTAGGGCCTACTATATCTCAAGCACTTTGTTAGAGGTGAACTATAAAGGAGATTAAGACATTCTCCCTGACCCCAAAGAATTTTTAATCTGGTAAAACAACTACCTAGAAGATAGCTGGAGCTCATTAAATCCTTGTTGAATTAAACAGAAAATTTCAGACTGGTTTAGATTTCAAGAGACTGTCTCGTGGCTTTTTTCACACATGCTTCTTGTCTTACAAAAATAAAATAGGAAGATAGCAGCAGTCTTTGTGCCAAATTACCAAAAAAATAATAATAAAAGAAAAACAAACAAAAAAACAATCACAACAAATCTACAAAAAGAACAGGTTTAATATTACTTAGATTTACAGGTAAAATTGTCTGAAGAATATATGTGTGTTTCAGTCTTACCTAGCCTGCCAGCAAATAGGCACCATTAAGCTATTCTGGTCATGTTAACTGTTCAGGACAAATGGGGCAAGAGTGAAGATTAATGAAGACAAATAGCATTTCAAACGACAAGATCTAATTCTAGGTAAGCTGCCCTAGAGATGACAGCTGAAATACACTCATACCCCAAAACTACACCCAACAGCAATTCATTATACGCATGAAATGAGGTGAGAATTATTGACCCCGGGTGTGCGCATTCCTCCTAGGAATCTCCTACAAGCAGGTGGAAAGCTGAATGTGAAAATGTATTCCACTCTGGGTAGAAAGCTTCTATTGTAAAATATATATATATATATCAACAAGGCTAGTGCTCCATGAGAAACATGAGAAATCCTGAGTAACATTGATAGAAATGATTCCTTGGTTTAGTGTCTCCTGTTATAACCAGTTGTGGATTAATTTTTAATTACATACCTTTTCAGAAAGAATTACCAAATAAACACTGGGAAGAAAGGAAAACAAAAGAATGCAAAAACAAAGAATGGACAAATGCGCAATAACATTTTAAAGGTGCTGCAAATTGTTCAGCGAACTATCAATTGCAGTATGTATGCAAGCACGACCTGTAGCCATGCCTATGGTGACAAAACCAACTTAAATTCTTATTGTTAGACCAATGTGTTTCAACATTTTCACAAGAATTCATACACTGAAAATGGAAATGTTTATACAACACTAGATTACAGGGACCATTGGCCAGGAAATGCTATTGTCTGCCTCCTGCCCAGATGACCCATGACCTGTAGGGGTGGGCGTCCAAACACCGCTGTAATGTGTTCCTGCACATCACGCACTGCTGTCTGCTACTCCTAGGCTAAGGGTTTTCAAATGACGGTCTCGTGGGCTCTGATAGCCAGTCCGAAGGATACTGGGTAGGTAGATCTCCATACGTTCAACCAGAAGCAATTTTACTTGTTTTTTGTTCTGTTAAAGAAAAAAATTCCACTGCAGAAAAATAATACATTGTTTTGAATACTATTTCTTTGGTTTCAAATCAAGAGATTGAAATTTAAAATAAAAGCAAGTTAGGACTAGATGGTTCATTACAGCAAGGTTTCTCAACCTGGTCTGTACAGTAGAGTCACTGAAGGAGGCTTTAAAAGCAATGAGACCAGAGCCTCAGTGATTCTGAATCATTCATGATTTACCTCAGACATCTACTACTGCTTAAAATCTCCCTTGGTGATTATCATGCTTAGCCAGATTTGAGAAAAACTGAATTAGATACACCTACTGGCCAGGTAGAATAAATTCTATAATAGGAGTCATCTGAGACACAGATATGCTTGTTTATTTTATTTGCCAGTTGCAAATTCTAATTGTCTTATTTATTCAATATAAGACAGTAATGATAACACTTATAGTTGGCTGTGGGTTTTCTAAACTAAGAAATTTAACTGGGAAAAAGACAAAGTGGTCAATGATAGGACGAAGATTTGGAGGCAACAGTGTGAGAAAAGAGCCTAGTGATTTTGCTTTCATAAGAGGACAGAAAATCTTGAGTGCAACAAGACAAGACATAAACTGGGGAGGACTGGATATGCTGAGATTTCATTTTTATCTGTTTCTTCTTGGCATTCTCTCAGACCTCCACCAGTGAAAGGCAAATGATTAAGGCCACTTAAAAATGGAAATAAAGGGAAAAGGCAGTACAAAGCTAGAAACTTTAAAAAGGAAAGAAAAAATGGAAGTCAAGGGAGGCAGGAAAGAGAAAATCTGAAGCGAAGATTTGATGCAGCTGTTTTGCTTTCTAGATGCCTTGAATTTCTGGTGAGAAAGAGAACCCAAGAATAAATATAAAGAAAATCTGTAAAACTTCTGAAAGAAGAGAAAAGTCATCTGTGACACTAGGTGCAAGAGACTATGTATGTGATCACTGTTATTTTTCACTGGAAAATAAACTTAAATCCAAAGCACTAATTTGCTGAAATAATTAAAAGTGACCATTTACAAACACCTTCTATGGGCCAGCTATGCTGTTCAATATTTTTTATAGATCATCTTTTATATGTGAATTTATTTATAATCAACATTTACATATACTAGCTCTAGTTTTTATTATTTAAATATCCTAAAAGGTATCCTTTGCATTTTATAAAAGAAGAAATTGGAGCTGAAGGAAGTTAGATATCAAGGCTTCATGATTAGAACTCAGGATGGAAGTTATTTGAGTTGCATTGTTTGCGTCCAGTGTCTACTGTCTTTCCTCAGCACTTCACCATGCTTAGAAATTAAAGCATTTGACACAGCACTGAGTCAGTGGTAAACACATAAACATATATACTTTGGGAACTGCAACAATAGGAAGAAAAAAAAATCAAGTTTTTTTTTTAATTCTCTTTAAAAATAAAAAGTTTGCTGTAAGAGGAATAAAAATATTATTTTAGAAAAAATAAGTAAAATCTTAAGACCTGAACCCCAGAAATACAAAGATGGAGTAAAATTCTGACAAGGGAGGCAGAGATTAACTACTGCCAGATACTTTTCATTCAGGGGCAGGTAATGTTTACAAAAACCATGCGTAATGGATATGGAAATAAAAGGAATATAATATGTAGCAAATTAAAAAAAAACAACTCTTTTTAAAACAAGTTCCTTGCTGATTTTATTGAGGGGGAAAAGGAGAAAATTTTTGTATATTTTGTGTTTTAATAAACTACTAAAGACCATAAAACTACTGAAGACCAAGCTCCTGAAGATCACGAAACGACTAGAACAGGCAAGCATGTGTGTTCAGGGCTCCGAACACAGAAGAGGAAAACAGCATCAGAGCGGGTGAAATATGCCCCAGCCAACTCAGGAGAGTCTCACGTGGAAAAAGAGAATCTCAAGAAGGGAACTCAGAAAGAGATGAAAGAATTGAAAATGAAGATGTGCTTATAACACTGAGTGGGGGAGAAGAAGGAACACAGGCAGTTTCTCTAGGAAGGTGAAGACCATCTGACAAAGAAACAGAGAAATTGGTACTCCCTTTAGGGAAAATATATATATATATATATATATATATATATATATATATATATATATATGCTGGTCGATTAGCAGAATGAGACAACTTTCTCAGAATGATGGAAATGCTTTTCTTTTTATCGTGTTTGCTGTAGCTATGTAACTGTGTATTTTAAAACATAAAATTTTCCACTTAAAATTGAACAATTTTAGTATCTGAAAATTATACCTCTTGAAGGTTGACTTTAAAATCAGTTAGGAATGAAAGAAAGTGGACGTAAAATATTCAGAGCGAGACAAACTCATGTGAAGAACAGGCAGCTGTGGTACTGCCAGATTTAAAGGAAGGACATCTTCCAGGAAGAAATCAAAACACAGAACATGAGGTGGCACAGGTGGAAGGAGAAGAGTGGATCTGTAGAAAATCTTGAAGGACTAAACACCATTATAAAGCAGAAAAAAAACCCCAATCAGAGTGATTCTCCTTTCTACCAAAAATATCATGTCATCCTAATACATGGGCGTGTACCTATCAACTGGCAGACACACCAGGCCACTGGGGGCACATCACACTGGGGCCCATAGAAAGACAGGCTAAGGTGCACTTTTTATTTTTCACACATCGTGGATTTTCAACAGATAAGCAATACCTAGGTTAGAAGTTATTATGCATCTCATTTCTCAAAAAAGAAAATAAAGAAATAAAAGGAAAAATGATTCAAGCATACAACATGCTCCTACAAAGTATAAGAAATGCTGTTGTTGGGGGAGAGGAGAATTCAAAACAGGAGGGGAAAAAAACAGAAGTAGCTATATGGGGATCCAATAATACAAATGTTTATATCAACTCAAAGAAACAGAACAGGTTTACTCAAGGGTAAAGTGACCCAGTAATATTAAGGATGAATTGGAAAAAAATAGACAGAAAAATATTGCTTTGCTGACCTTGCTGTGGCAATGACTTTTCTTTTTCCCCTTCCCCAAAGATGATACATATAATATACAGAGTAAACCAATTTCTATGGTTTGAGAAAAATTTAAACCATGAAGAACAAAAAATCTATGAAAACTGAATTAAAGGAGAAAATCCAAAGGTTTTAGGAAGCAAAATAGGTATTATAAGTCTCCACCCAAAAACAAAAATAGAACTACCATGTGACCCAAAAATACGACTACTGGGCATATACCCAGAGAAAAGCATAATTCAAAAAGACACATGCACCTCATTGTTAAATAAGGAACTATTTACAGTAGACAGGAGATGGACGTAACCTAAATGTTCATCAACAGGAGAATGGATAAAGAAGACGTGGTCAGTCAGGCAGCTCAGTCACTCAGTCATGTCCAACTCTCTGTGACCCCACGGACTGTAGCACGCCAGGCTTCTCTGTCCATCACCAACTCCCGGAGCCTACTCAAACTCATGTCCATTGAGTCGGTGATGCCATACATATATACAATGGAATATTACTCAGCCATACAAAGGAACGAAATTGGGTGATTTGTAGAGATGTGGAAAGATCTAGAGACTGTTATACAGAGTGAACGAAGTAAATCAGAATGAGGAAAACAGGTACCAAGTATTAATGCATATATGTTGTATCTGAAAAAATTGGTGTAGACAGTCTTCTTTGCAAAACAGAAACAGAGTCACAGACATAGAGAACAAATGTCTGAGTACCAAGGGAGAAACATAGGGGTGGGATAAACTGGGAGAAGGGAATTGACTTATATACACTACCATGTATAAAATACGTAACTAATGAGAATCTACTGTATAGCAGAGGGAATCTACTCAGGGCTGTGGTGGCCTAAATGGGAAGGAAATCCAAAAGAGAGGAAATATGTGTATATATATAAATACATATGTAGCTGATTCACTTTGCTAAACAGCAGAAACTAACACCACATTGTAAAAGCAGCTATATTTCAATAAAAAAAATTTTTAAGTCTCTACCCATTTAAGAGATGGCACATAAAGAATAAACCAAAGTAGAAAATTAGAGAAGATACATTAGACTGTTTGAACTTGAGACAAATAAATTACAGAACATTACAGAGGAGTGAAATGTGAAGGGAATGTCTGTCAATCTAATAAATGGTATCCTATTCAGGATCCTGCAAAATAACCTTCACCAGAAAGACTGTTGATGTGTTTATGTAATAGGTCAGCTTCTGTACATATCAAGGTTGGATAAGGAAAAAAATTAAAATCAGAGTGAACAGTAGTTCCTTGAAGTATATGGACACTTGTGGAGCTTCAAGATTACTTCACAGAAAATATTTATCAGAACTGAAAATAGCATAAATACACATAATAAATGGAGGCAACTAGGCCCCACAAATCCAATCACGGCTTATGCAGTGGCTGGCTCTCTCAAGAAATAACTATAAGATAAAAAAACCTTTCAGAGAGACAGAGATGAAAGGGCAAAAATCAAAACTAAAAACAATTGCCTTGAAGAAACAAAATTGATGGAGGAGCTAAAGATGAAAATCAGCTGTTTTTGTAGTGGAAAAGAAATGGAAGTACATGAAGTAGAAAGAGAAATCTATTCATAGGGAATTTACTAGCTGATAGAAAATGATAACATGGTCCTGGTGCCCCTTTCATTCATATATATTAGTTGTGGACAGCTCCTACCAACAGGACTCCTTATCTGACTATGCAAAACAGAGGTAGGTGGGAAAACACTTGGTAAAGGTAGGTAGTGAATGGCAGGCTGAGCAAAACCACTGTGGAGTAGCTCAGAGTTTCTGCATGATAAAAAGTAAATAAATAAACCCACAAGATAACAACTGTAGATTCTGATTCAGGGTCAGAATTTACTTGCCAGATTTGAAAGACCAGTAAAAAGATTTTTCACCAAAATGAAACATATTTCACACAAAAACAAGGCAACACAGAAGAATAAAAAAATACAACATGGTTGAGGATACAGCCTGAGAATTTAGAGAGACAGCAAAAGCATACAAGGAAATCTCAAAGGAGGTTTTCAATTTAAGATTTTAAACTCATTAAAGAGATACTGAAGGCAATACAAAGGAACGTTAAAACTACCACACAACTACACTCATCTCACACGCAAGCAAAGTAATGCCCAAAATCCTCCAAGCCAAGTAAAGTTGCAGGATATAAAATCAACACACAGAAATCCCTTGCATTCCTATACACTAACAATGAGAAAACAGAAAGAGAAATTAAGGAAACAATTCCATTCACCATCAAAACACAAAGAATAAAATACTTAGGAGTATATCTACCTAAAGAAACAAAAGACTTATATATAGAAAACTATAAAACACTGGTGAAAGAAATCAAAGAGGACACAAATAGATGGAGAAATATACCGTGTTCATGGATCGGAAGAATCAATATAGCGAAAATGAGTATACTACCCAGAGCAATCTATAGATTCAATGCAATTCCTAACAAGCTACCAGAGATCTTTTTCAGAGAACTACAACAAAAAATTTCACAATTTGTATGGAAATACAAAAAAACTCCAATAGCCAAAGCAGTCTTGAGAAAGAAGAATGGAACTGGAAGAATCAACCTGCCTGATTTTAGGCTATACTACAAAGCCACAGTCATTAAGACAGTATGGTACTGGCACAAAGACAGAAATATAGATCAATGGAACAAAATAGAAAGCCCAGAGATAAATCCACACATCTATGGACACCTTATCTTTGACAAAGGAGGCAAGAATATACAATGGAGAAAAGACAATCTCTTTACAAGTGGCACAGGGAAAACTGGACAGCCACTTGTAAAAGAATGAAACTAGAACACTTTCTAACACCATACACTCTCCGACAAAACACTCTCTCTCCGACATAAACCAAAGCAGGATCCTCTATGACCCACCTCCCAGAATATTGGAAATAAAAGCAAAGATAAACAAATGGGACCTAATTAAAATTAAAAGCTTCTGTACAATAAAGGAAACTAAAAGCAAGGTGAAAAGGCAACCTTCAGAATGGGAGAAAATAATAGCAAATGAAGCAACCAACAAAGAATTAATCTCCAAAGGAGACATAAAAGTGGCTAACAAACACAAGAAAAGATGCTCAATTTCACTCATTATCAGAGAAATGCAAATCAAAACCATAATGAGGTACCACTTTACACTAGTCAGAATGGGTGCCATCCAAAAGTCTACAAGCAATAAATGCTGGAGAGGATGTGGAGAAAAGGGAACCCTCTTACACTGTTGGTGGGAATGTAAACTAGTACAACCACTATGGAGAACAATGTGGAGATTCCTTAAAAAACTGGAAATAGATCTGTCATATGACCCAGCAATCCCACTGCTGGGCATACACACCAAGAAAACCAGAATTGAAAGAGACACGCGTGCCCCAGTGTTCATTGTGCATTGTTTACACTAGCCAGACATGGAAGCAACCTAGATGTCCATCGGCAGACGAATGGATAAGAAAGCTGTGGTACATATTCACAATGGAATATTACTCTGCCACTAAAAAGGATACATTTGAATCAGTTCTACTGAGGTGGATGAAACTGGAGCCTATTATACAGGGTGAAGTAAGCCAGCAGGAAAAACAACAATCCAGTATACTAAGGCATATATATGGAATTTAGAAATATGGTAATGATAACCCTGTATGCGAGACAGAAAAAGAGACACAAATGTATAGAACAGTGTTTTGGACTCTATGAGAGAGGGCAAGGGTGGGATGATATGGGAGAAAGTCATTGAAACATATAAATTATTATATGAGAAATTAATCACCAGCCCAGGTTTGATGCTTGATACAAGGTGCTCAGGGCTGGTGCACCAGGATGACCCAGAGAGATGGAATTGGGAGGGAGGTAGTAGAGAGGTTCTGGAAGGGGAACACATGTATACCCATGGCGGATTCATGTCAATGTATGGCAAAACCAACACGATAATGTAAAGAAAAAAATAATAATAAAAAATAAATAAATAAAAATCCTCCAAGCCAGGCTTCAACAGTATGTGAACCATGAAATTCCAGATGTTCAAGCTGGATTTAGAAAAGGCAGAGGAACCAGAGATCAAATTGCCAGCACTCACTGGATCATCAAAAAAGCAAGAGAGTTCCAGAAAAACATCTATTTCTGCTTTGTTGGCTATGCCAAAGCCTTTGATTGTGTGGATCACAACAAACTGTGAAAAATTCTTCAGGAGTTGGGAATACCAGACTACTTGGCCTGCCTCCTGAGAAAGCTATAGGCAGTTTAAGAAGCAACAGTTGAAATGGACATAGAACAACATACTGATTCCAATGGGAAAGAAATACATCAAAGCATATATTGTCACCCTGCTTATTTAATTTATATGCAGAGTACATCATGAGAAACACTGGGCTGGATGAAGCACAAGCTGGAATCAAGATTGCCAGGAGAAATATCTATAACTTTAGAGGCACAGATGATACCACCCTTATTTCAGAAAGTGAAGAAGAACTAAAGAGCCTCTTGATGAAAGTGAAAGAGGAAAGTGAGAAGTTGGTTTAAAAATCAACATTCAAAAAAACTAAGATCATGACATCTGGTCCCATCACTTGATGGCAAATAGATGTGGAAACAGTGTGCAACTTAATTTTGGGGCTCCAAAATCACTGCAGATGGTGATTGCAGCCATGAAATTAAAAGACGGTTACTCCTTGGAAGGAAAGTTATGACCAACCTAGATAGCGTATTAAAAAGCAGAGACATTACTTTGCCAACAAAGGTTTGTCTAGTCAAACTATGTTTTTTCCAGCAGTTATGTATGGATGTGAGAGTTGGACTGTAAAGAAAGCTGAGTGTCAAAGAATTGATGCTTTTGAACTGTGGTGTTGGAGAAGACTCTTGAGAGTCCCTTGGACTGCAAGGAGATCCGTCCAGTCAATCCTAAAGGAAATCAGTCCTGAATATTCACTGGATGCTGAAACTCCAATACTTTGACCACCTGATGTGAAGAACTGACTCCTTGGAAGAGACCCTGATGCTGGGAAAGACTGAAGGCAGGAGGAGTTGGGGACAGAGGATGAGATGGCTGGATGGCATCACTGATGAGATGAACTGAGTTTGAGTAAGCTCTGGGAGTTGGTGATGGACAAGGAAGCCTGGTGTGCTGCAGTCCATGGAGTCACAAAGAGTTGGACACAGCTGAGTTACTGAACTAACTAAAGAGATTATAATGTTCTCAGGAACTAAGGGAAGTTTAAGTGGTAATTCAGAGCATGACTGTCACCTGGAGTATACTGCTTTGAAAAGTCTAGTTCAAACCAGAACGAAGTCCTGAGTTTCAGAGAGGACGGGAAGAGAAAGTACCATTAAGACAACTCCACAGAGAAGGCGGAGTCCCAAAGTGCTGAGACTCTGAAGATGCCAGAGCACAGGATGAATCCACTGAGACTAACGGAGGGGAGAAAGTACCCAAATCTCAGCAATAACAAAGGGCCTATGGAGCGTTTCTTACGTTAGTCTCACTGATATTTATGATTTTACAAGAGTTAAAATTGCATAAATTAGAGAACCTCCAGAATTTCTCATTCTTGACATCCAAAGGAATTACACATGTATATGTTATGCATATGTATATAGAGGACCTGTATAAAGTTTCAGGGAATAAAAAAAGTAAATTTATAACATGTGTGGTTAGGTGTCACAACATCTAAATCAAAAAATTTCATTTTATTCACTATTGTGCTTTCGGTGAATGTACTACATAAATGCCTAATGAATGAACAAGTAAACTTACCTTTTCTTGTAACTATTCTAGCAACAGACAAAAGTCAAGCTTTTTTACCACCAAAAAAAAAAAAAAACTTGACAAGTTTACAAAAGAAATGCAGAGGAATATAAATACATAAAAGGAAGGACTTCCCAGGTGGCACTAGTGGTAAAGAACCTGCTTGCCTTGCAGGAGATGTAAGAGATGCAGGTTCAATCCCTGGGTCAGGAAGATCCCCCGAAGGAGGGCATAGCAACCCACTCCAGCATTCTTGCCTAGAGAATCCCATGGGCAGAGGAGTTAGGTGGGCTACAGTCCATAGGGTCGTAAAGAGTCAGACACAATTGAAGCAACTTAACATGCATGTACATGCACACTCCAGAGAAGAAATCATGAGGGTAAGAGGCAATACCCAAAAGAGGAAGATAAAATAAAATGGAAGGAAAAACATCAGCATTTTTAGAGCTTGGAGTTTATCAGAATCCAACGTGCAATATTTATGAGTACTTTACGATGAGAGAATTATGAGAGATGTGTCTTTGACTAGCTACTAAATGAAGAACGTAAAGTAAATAACGTAACATTTAAGAGAATCTTTTTTGTCTTAAGACACTGGATTCTCGAGTGACCAGAGCTTGTCCAGGCAGTGATGAACCCATGAATGTTGTGGCAGGGCTGTATGGAGGAACAGAAACTTTTAAGGGTGGTAAAACAAAATACCTCTATGCCCCATTTCAGCCTTGGCTCTAAGTTTCTGTTCTTAAATCCAAGTATTATGCTTTTGTCTGTTAAAATAGGAAACAAAAGGATTATATGAGAAAGTAGATTTGAAACCTGTCTCTGTGGCAGGCTGAGCCAATTTTGATATGAAAGTCATAGTTCGCTTATTCTTTTAATGCAAAGTTTTTTCATAGAAAATGAGTGAAGAGTCAATAAGGTCTCTGCTTATTAATAAACAGTAGTGAATGCAGTGTGGTTCCAGAGTCACATGGATTGAAGATAGTAAGTCTGAAGATGCATGATGCCTTTGTTCAAAAATACTTTTTCTCACATTTGTCAGCCACTTTCATCTGAAATGTAGATATCCCTGCAGGAATGCATTTACACAGATAGGGCTTAGGAGTTTAAAAGCTTGTTATTCATTCACCTCTAAATTTTATTTCAATCCCTAATTCACACATTGGCTTTAGGAATAAGAGCTTTCATGGGGTGATAGAAAGATATTTGGTATCTGTAGGACAGAAGAACATTTGAAGAAATGTAGTAATTAATGGAGTTAGAACATAAAAATACAAACTTGGACCACTCTGAGATTTTCCCTAGAATTCTAGTTACAGATAGAGCATAGTAGAATATTGATACACTTTGGAGGACAAAATTTCTAGTTTCCTAATTTCCACACAGTCTTCTCAGTTTAGACATATTTATCTATTTGTTCTTTTTTTGATTAAAATATAACTGATTTGAAACTGCTTTGACAGAACCCCTGCCGCTTCTGAGTGTCTGTCTCCGGACGAGGGAGGCTGTGGGGTGGGCTGTTCGCTCATCCCCTCCTCAGGGCTGATCTTCCAGAGGCTCCCATCCTTGGAAGATAACTTCGGAGGGTCCTTCTGTCCGAGACCAAGGGCTTGCCCAGCTTTCTGACTCCTGCCCTGGAGCGCTACAGGGCAGGTTAGAGAGTTAGAGAGAAAAGGAAAAAGAGAGGCCTGACATCTGGCCCCGTGACTCGGATTCTCTCGGAGGAAGACCTCCCCACTGCGTGGTCTTGAAAGAGACGACGAGACAGCTTCCTGGCTTCAGCACAGCAATCCCGCTGAGGATCACAACCCTGAGAGAAAGGTGACAGAGGAAGAGAAGTACTTTTAAGGAGTTATGTTTACAGAACTGAGACTGTCTACGCAATGAGGACCATTAAAATATAATAGTTCACAGAGATCTTCAAGTAAGAGATCTTCACCACGGTCTGAAGGCACATGCAGTTGGCACTGGGAATGAGAACACAGATGATAAGTTAGAACTGGCTCACTGTCTCCTAGCAGTTGAATCTTGCAAGGTCACCATAGAGCATTGAGTGGAGTTCCCTGTGCTATACAGACTCCTAGGAACTGGTTTAAAATAAATATCAATCAAAGATGGCGGAGGAATAGGACGGGGAGAACACTCTCTCTCCAATAAATATACCAAAAGAACTTTTAAAGGCCGAGCAAACTCCAAAAAACAGGAACTGAATGCTGGCAGAGGACATCGGGCATCTGGAGAGGCGACCCAGTGCCGACGTGAGGAGTAACAGTGAGGAAACCTAGACTCACCCACCAGAAAACCACACAAGCC